>JBBPCX010000135.1:6114387-6127033 GCA_037974365.1 Hydrocynus forskahlii | reverse complement strand
CAGTCAGAAGACTTCATTTGCTATCTGTGTGAAGTAGCCATTAGAGTTTCTGATGTCTGGTTCTCATCCTCACCACTTTGAATAATAAAAAATGGTCAATAAGTTAGTAATGGTAAATAATAGTAAATATAATCAAGCCACCCACACTAATTCTTGGTTAAGGCCACACCCACTTTCAGTGTGTAATTGAAAGTATGAAAATGTATTGTTGTGTAATCAGTATTCAAATATTTTGAATGTTATCTAGCTCCAGTGCCTATAGGAATAAAATGCACCCTTCAACTGAGTGAACTAAAGATGGGACACAGTCATAATATCCCAATTTCAAGGGGCTACAAGTAAATCAAGACTCTTTGCAGCTTCTGCCTGTCAGACCCTCCAGGTATCTTCCTGGTGACATTTGGTCAGGCCTGTCACACAGCCATTTCCAGTTTCTGGTTGTGTTTGAGGGCTGTTTGTTTTCAGGTTTGTCTCAAATGGAAAGGCAAAGACATAGTGTAAAACTGCTTTAGTGGTATTTTTTAGGGTAGATTTCCTGCTCAAGGTAAACCCCCATGCAACATGCCAGGTTCTGCAGCTTTTGGTTCTATCTGAGCATCTGAAAGAGAAGATTTTGTATGGTTTATAATCACATTCTGATCTGTTTTCCTTCTTGACTGAAAGTGTTGTTTGTTATTCCACAACTTTGGCCTCTCATAGTTATGGTTGTGATCTGCCAGGTTGTTTGCTACTGCCAAGCCATAACCAGTGTGTTCTTCCTTCTCGAAGAGGAATTCCACCAGTTGTTTTTAATGGTTCTGCAGAGCTCAATTACTGAGGCGTGAACAAGGTCATTCAATGTGAACCAGTGCATTATAAAGACACTATAACCACAATGAGCCACAATGTCTGTAGTACTAATATAACCTATCAGATTCCTATGTCCTTTATTTGTTCTCCACAATGTCCAGTGAATCTACACATGTCTTCTGAGCTTTTATATGCTATAAAATAGTGATAAGTTTTCTTTGGTTACTATTTTGCCTTTTAATTACCTGCATGTCCCTTTGAACCATTTATGAATTACAAACAAATGCTATTCTGTTCTAGCAAAAATGTAATAATAATAATAGTTATTTTAATAATAATAATAATAATAATAATAATAATAATAATCAACAACAACAATAATATTTAATAATAATAATAAAATAAGAATAGTACTTATTATGTAAAATATTTCTTATAGTATACTGTAGTATAGTAGTAATTAAGGAAGAGCTTTCATTATTTCATTTCAAATATGATGTTCTGGAGATTAGAACCAAAGCAACAAAAATGATCTGTCTGATTGTGCACTGCCCTGTAAACTGAAAAACAGAAATTTCAGTAAATGACAGCCAAAGGAAAGAAAACATAATGCTGAGCTATTGTTTGATTTGACATTGGTTGTCTAACTAGTATCTAGGTATGCATGCTGTCTCAGTTTACTTGGGACACCAGCAACAACTTTCTAGAGATGTTTCTTATACAGAGACATGTTGAAAGAGCACCTTACATGGCCTTATTTGCACTCGAAGGATTTGGTGATGCATGAAAGACATTTTCATAATGTTTGGTTTTCTAGTGAAATCAGTTGTTGGGAGTTTTACACACACAAGTGTTGTATGATGATAAATGTGCTTTTATCCTATCTATAGGGTGTTACTTTTCCATACACAACTTCTTTGTGTTGAATTGATGTGTGGGTCCATAAAGAATGAAGCTCTTTGATATCGTGATATCATCAGTACTTAACGCACACTGAACCGCTGCATATTTTTTATTTGAATTATATTTTTGTTTTAATTGTATTATGTGCTTTAGTTAATGCAGTGTGTGAAACACTGAATAAAATTTTAATATTAAAATACTTTTTTGCAGCTATAGTTGCTCTTTTTTGTTCAACTTAATAGAAGAAAAATAGATATTATATTAGAAATATTATCACACTAAACATTGTGTATCATGACATTTTCTTTAAGTCATAGTATTTTAAGACTCACCCCCAGCTGTGCATTCAAAATAATATGTTATTATTGTGAGGAAATGTTTGCGTTTGATTCTGCTTTGTGTTGCTTTGAAAACTGTAACTTGTGTTATATAGGGCAGATTTGAATGTCATGGAGTTCATTCAGGTCATATTGACTGACTTGTTGCATAATGCATTGTGTAAACGTCACTTAATAAACACACACACTGCTTTATTTACAGACAGATAGTGCTCATCACAGTACAGTCTTGCGGAAGCGTTGCAAAGGTTAAACAGAAAAGCTGGTAACATTGTGTCGTGTTTCGTAAGAAATGTATTGTGCCAGCACACTGGATGAGCTCGGTGCAGGATCACGAACGTCACATGTTTCTCATTCCTGTGTCAGTGAGTGTTTGTAGGCAGCATGGCAGAAGCGCACCAGGCGGTGGCCTTCCAGTTCACCGTCACTCCAGATGGCATCGACCTACAGCTGTGCCATGAGGCCCTCCGGCAGGTTTACCTCTCCGGCCTGCACTCCTGGAAGAAGAGGTTCACGAGGTTCAAGGTACTTTCATGGAATTTCCCTCTTATCCTGGCGGTGATTTATCTGGCCACTATTTCAAAGGGCATATTGTTATTGCTTTATTACTTTATGTAAAAACTCCAGAATAGCCATGATTGGCTCGTTGCTAAAAGTACTAAATTGACTGATAAATGACATATTACATTTTAGTATCTTGAGTTTAAACAATGTTGTAAACGATGAGTTTTGTTATTGCTGATGATGACCTCTCTGCATTTCTTCAGAATGGTGTCATGACTGGAGTATATCCTGGAAGTCCATCTGGACTGATCGTTGTGGTTGGGGGATACATGACCTATGCCAAATATGCCAAGATAGATCCCTCGTTAGGACTCCTCACAAAAGTGGCCACTCACTTGCCAGTAAGGTAAATGATTGACAGCTTTTACGGTCCAATTGTCATGTGTAGCAAGGAAGGACAGTCGCAGTTAAACTCTGTCATCCATTCTCTCTTCAACCCCTCAGCTCTTACCTGCTGTGTCTCTCGTACCTCAGGCTGTTGGGAGTATAGTTACTGATTAAGAGCTTTTAGTAGTGACCTTAGTATGATTATTGTCTTTGTTCCCTTTATTACTAAAGTTCTAACAGCATGGTGTAATTTCATATGAATAATTTGTCACTGGTAGATCATTAAAGCAAACAGAAATGTTCTGGTAAGAGTGAAAGAATATTGGAACTGTTAATTCAGAGTATAAATGAAACGTAAATGTTAACTGAAGCATGAATTACTAACCAAAGTAATAACTTGACTTTAATCAAGCCATTCAAAAGTGGAACGTTGAATGCAAATCTGCTAATCTTTTAATTTGCATTCCTATGTTGGGTGGAGAAGCCAGAGGGTGCAAAAGCATGCAGAACTCACTCCTGCTCAAGTACTACACTTTAGAAAGTTCCAGCAGGCTTAGACCTACTAACATGCATTTATCCCGTGGATATTTTGAACAAAAAACAAGTAAATCCAGTAGCCTATTGTGGACAGCCTGCAGTGAACGGAATGTTTGTGTAAATCAGACAAGCCTGAACCTTGGTAACTGCTGCAACAAAAGAACGAACCTCAAAGGCCCGTCCTGTTTATAGTGTTCTCAGGCATAGGCTGTGTGAGGAAGTGAGATAAACCTGAGGGATATGATGTGCGTATTAATGGAAGTTATGTAAACAGGGGTAAAAGCCATCACATTAGTTTGAAAATGTGAAGTTCATAAATAATAAAACTTAAATTATAATGTCACATTATGAATGATTGTGTTTCCCTGCAGTAAGTACATCACGGAGGACGGCCAGCGTATTGCTGGTGGAGTGTTGGTGAGCACAGGCCTGTGGGTCACCATCATCTTTGTCATGAGGTCTGTCCTTAAAAGCCTGTTGTCGTGGCATGGCTGGATGTTCAACCCCCATGGGAAGGTGTCTATAGGTACCAAGATGTGGTTGGTAAGTTTGATCAGAAGGAAACTATGCCACTAAATCTCTTTGTAACAGTGTAATCACAAATAAAATCTCGTGAATTTTAATGTTAATGTACAGTGAATATATTTTAGTGACTTTGTCCCTCATCAAACTACACATGGAATTGGAGTTTCTATCACTATATAAAAGAAACACTATATTACATTTGTTGTTGGGTGTAACAGTTTCTGAGTGATGGGGTACACAGAAATGCAGATCTTTAAGGGTTTAGGATTCATTTGTGTCATCAAAGAAATACTTGAAGGATGAAGTATATTCCTGTGTCTAAATAAACCTGCTTGCTCAAGTGCTAGTTTGTGACCCATATAAAAATGGAAATGTATGATTTTTTAAACTGTTAGATCATGTTCTTCACCTATCAAAATAAAATGCTTCAACAGCATTGAGAAATAGCTTTTTTTCACGGGAAAAGAAGATTTAAAAGTGGAGGAGGGCGCAAAACGGTTCATCCGTAAGGCCTCATATGTGAGCCTACACTGTAGATCTTCCTGCTCATAACTAAATTCCGTATTTGTTTTATTGTAACTTCTAAACCATTCATACTAGTTACAAAGTTTAGGTACAAAAACCTGCTCATTTTCAGTTTGCTATTTTTGTGATGTCACAAAAAACAATGCATTTCCATCTATCTGCAATATTCACTCTATAGCTGTGTAGCTCCAACCATACATGTTGTTAAATGTAGTGTTTCAGTCTGTTGATTGAATGAGGCACAATACAGATTAGTCAGTCAGAACAGAAGTCAAATAAACTTTATCAAACCTAATCATCTGCTCTCATTTTTTTGACACAGTGGTGTTTTTGACACAGTGGTGTGTTAAAACTATAAGCTGTGTTTGTTCAGAACATACTAATCCGTTTTACAGCATGCTGTTGTGTTCCCATTCCACTTGTTCAGCACCTAAACCCACTATCAATCTCTACAGATGCTGGTGAAGTTGTTCTCTGGCCGTAAACCAATGCTTTACAGTTTCCAAAGCTCGCTGCCACGCTTACCTGTGCCACCTGTGAAGGACACTATCGAAAGGGTGAGTTTGTACCTGTTTAATGTAGGTATTAAAACACACCTCACAGTATTTATATAATCGTAACATATTTACATGCTGAATTACATTAATAGTTGTGTAATATGTTGCTTTAATATTCACTTTACTCTATATATGGATGTTTTCTTTTTTCTGTTTTTTTAATAGTATAAAATTGCAGTAATGCCAGGGATGTGTTTGCAAAACAAGACTGTTCACGCAGCACTGACTTCACCAAGAACTTATATTGAAATGCCTATAATAAAATGCACTTTCAGCAGGATGTTACTGCTTAATATATTGCATGAGTTACGTGAGTTTTCAAATTAGCATATTGTTTTTTTACACACCTGGTCGCATTACATGCAGTTTTTGTGTCTGTTTCTCTAGTATCTTGAATCGGTGCATCCTCTCATGGATGAAGAACAGTATAAACGTATGGAGGGACTGGCGAAAGACTTTGAGAAGAACTTGGGCCCAAAACTCCAGTGGTACCTAAAACTCAAGTCCTGGTGGAGCTCCAACTATGTAAGATGACATCACCTGTAACCTTTGAAGCCTGTTACGTGACATTGTCATGTGGTATTTTCTTACAACTCTGCTGTTGATGTTGGCAGGTCAGTGACTGGTGGGAAGAGTATATTTACCTAAGAGGACGTGGGCCCATCATGGTCAATAGCAACTACTATGCAATGGTAAACCCTTCAGTGCATTATATATTCTTTACCCTCTGGCAAGTCACTAGGACTGAGCTGTGGAAGACCCTGTGGTCACAGTATTTCTTCTTGGAGGCATATGATGTTACATGATAGTAAGGGTGTGTGAGGGTAACATGTGACCTACAGAGAGAGCAAATTCCTTAGGGCCTCATTACTGCCACCATGACTCACTTGTTCACAGGGAATTTTAGATGCATAAATGTTTTTAAAATATAGAAACTCTTATTCATTTCTTTTGTATCAACTAGATATAGTCAAATACTGAAATTTTACAGCACAGTAGCTGTGCTCTTCCTATTCTGCTTTTTCAACAACTGCGTACAAGAAATGCATCTAATATCTGATTTTGAAATATCCAATCAAAATATTGCTGTGATACTAATAAGAAATAGTAATGTCTAATTTGCTGATACGGATATGATTCATTTTTTACTTGATTTTGTATTTAATTGTTTTGAAATCTATTATACACTTTTAACAACAAAACCAACTTTCTTCATCGGATACCCCCCAGGACTTCCTGTATGTCTTCCCCACTCATCTGCAAGCTGCCAGAGCAGGGAATGCCATCCACTCTGCAATGCTGTACAGAAGGAAACTGGACCGTGCTCAGCTTAAACCTGTGAGTCTTTTATTACAGAAACAAACTCACCTACTCCAACTCCAGCAAAGATTTCATCACAGTTTTCTAAAAGTATTCTACGTTTCCACTCCACTTTGCAAATTCTTTAGTCTAAATCAGAAGCTCATTTCTCAGTATATAGTACATTTGGGGTCACATCCTTGTCCTTTTAGTTATGCACTAGTTGCAGGGCTTGCAGTGCTGAACGTCCTGTTGGAGTAAAGTCCACTCATAGAGGAACACCTGGAACTGTTATTGGCATTGGCAACTGATTGGCAACTGATTTAACACTAACTAATCTTAAATTTGTGATTAGTTTATAAGGAAAATGTTATTTTAACTTTTAAACTGTAGACCTTTAATTCATCTGTTAATCCTGACATATAAGTATTCAGTAACTGTTTTGACTCTGTCAGTGACAGTAACTCATTTGGTAACTACCCTTCGCTGTCCAAAAAAAACAACCCAACAAAAACATGTATTTCTATTTTTCTGCATCATTTAAACTGGATAGAACTGAACTGAACCAATAGAAATGCTTCAAAAACATTTTGTATTAACTTCCATTAAAAGTTAGGAATGTCTTTGCTTTGCCTTTTTGTTGTTGTTTTGTTTGTCTGTTGTTTTTGATAGTGAAGATATGTAGTTATGAGGGTGAGGAACTGAAGTGTGAACATACGTACTTGCTGTGTAATATATGTTGTCATTCTTGATTTCATACAGAACTGTTTATTTACTGTTTTTATTGTCAAATATGTGCTCTGGCATGTGTGTACTTGTCTGATTTGCACTGGCATAGACAAAGTAATGACGCCATCCATTACACTTAGTATAGTACCTGAAAAGCCTGTATGTTATTATGGTTCTCCTATACCTCTCTTTCTCCCTCTCTTTCTCTCTCCACCTTAATCATCACCTTTTTGCATGTTTGTTAAAGAGGCCCCCTAAACAGTGCTGTGTTTTGTCCCTTGCTTTCGGACGTCGCTGCATTAAATGTGCGTGTGGTGGCACGCATGCAGGTTTACTTGCTGGAGAACAGAGTGCCGCTGTGTTCGGCACAGTGGGAACGGATGTTTAACACGTCCCGCATCCCGGGCGTGGAGTCAGGTAAGAGAGAGGGCGAGTAGCCCCAAGCTGCGCCAACCCCTGCGCTCGTCACACCATGTGACGGGTTAACCACCAGCATGCAGCCTCATGTCACTGCCAGTCACAGACTTTCAGCTTTTAATACCTTAAACTTATTCATTATTCAGTTATTAGCCTTAAAACAATACTTCTGTCTCTTCAACCTGACCTCCTTTTGCTGCATCTGTAACATACAATCAGTAATTTTTGCACGTGCTTCATGGCCTGCCCATTGGTTTCTTTTATATAGGGTGAGTTGCCCTAATGTGGGACATTTTTTCTAGCTTAATGTTGGCCTAACATTATAATACACTACAGAAGCCCAAACTACAAAAAATGTTCCACATTAGGGCAACTCACTCTATTTGCATCATGTCAGCAGGGTTTCTGACTGTGCGCCATAGATGCAGCAGATCAAAAAGAACTTTCAAGGCTTATATATTAATTGACAACCTCAATGGAGCTATGAAGTAATAGGAGTGTGAATTTGCAGATGGGTCTGTGGACTTCAACGGGTTAATGTTTTTTATGTATAGCAATTTAGATTTGGATTTACTTAGTACATATGAACAAACTGCATTTGAAATGTAACATGAAACTGTCAAAGTTGATCTATTCGTATTTTAAAGACTTGATATTTTACTGGTACTGTCTATGAACTGCCCCAGTGACACGAGGCTGCATCTCCATCGTCCTGAAAGGCAATCTCACTTCTTTCCACAGCATGAACCTCATCCCTTCACCCATTTTTTTTTTTTCATCGTTCATCCTTTTCGTCCTCTCCAGGTGTTCCTGTAGTTGGGCTGGTGTGTGGGATTTCCTCTGTGTTATCTGTTAGTGTCTGACTCTCCCTTTTGCTTTACAGCTCATGGTTCTAAACACTATTCCTATGTGCTCATCTCAGTATGAACGTATGTTCAACACCAGTCGAGTCCCAGGGGTAGAAACAGGTAGAGCTCTCTCCTGTCCTCTGCTTCCGTAACTTAATCTCCGATCCTTAATCTCCGGTCCGCTGGCCCGTCTAACAGTGCACGTGGGTGTGGATTATAATGCATGTCAGTGCGGAGGTGTGATCTTGCATTGTGGGTGTGGTTTAATTTGATTATTCTTGTCCATGCTGTTGCTGGTGGATTTTGGCAAAAATAATGTGTATCTGGAGCAAAAATCATAGGATACAAATCAGTCTGTAGAGGGTGAGAGTGATTCATGTTTTGCTGTAGTATTTATATGTAGTTATTGGATAGTATATTCCGCAGCATTGTAGTCAATTATATTTACGTTCTATGTACATTCTCTATTGACAGGTTTAACTTAAATATTTAGATCTAAATTTAATATTTACAACCCTGTATAGGTAAGAGAAGATTTACTTTAGGTGTGACAACAGCTGGACATGGGTGGCAGTTATAACCTGAGGTCATAGTCCTTTACTGCTTTTACTGCCAATAACTATTCCCCCCCGTGATAAGACCGACAATGGGTTTATAAATGACTTTAACTGAGCAATAATCTTTTATTTAAGCTTTCTGACGAAACGCCTGACCTAATACGTGCATGATATGTTTTTACATGAATGGGTTGGGTCCAGTGAAGATGTGACTGATATTAATTAAACCATTAGCATGTATTGATGTTTTGTTAATTAGTGTGTATCAACATTTGTAATTTTGTAATTGAGTAATGTAAAATCGTACCATCTGTTCACATCACTGCATCTAGAATGAAATATTCAAATTTAACTGAACAATACGTTCGAAATAAAGTCGTAATTGTTTCTCTGAGCATGAGGAAGTGTTGAAGCTTTAAGGAAGAATATTGATAACACAGCCCCCCTCACCCTCCCACCATTCCCATCAAGACCGAACACTTATTTGAGCAGGGAATGGCAGTTACACTCCCGCCAAAGCAAATAAACATACAGATAAATTTAGTGGAATTGTAATGCGTCCCTTGCATGTTGTGCGGTGCTCTGGTAATAAGTGTTTGGACTTTGATCTCACTTCATCTCCCCTTTGCTTTTATGTCATTGTGAAAACAGAACTGAAGGTTTTCAGATTGAGACTTATTGCTGTAACTGTTTCAGTGTCCAACTATAACATGGCTATGCAGCTCCCTAAACATGTCAAGCTGTTTGGGCACTTCGCCAATTATACTAAAACAAAAACACACAGCAATATAAATTTTAGATAAAATTCACATTTCGGGCACACTGCCCTGACATGTCCGCATCTTTCCTGTGTGTCTCCATGAATAGATGTCCTTCAGCATGTGAACGAGAGCAAGCACATTGTGGTGTACCACAAGGGACGCTTTTTCAAGGTGTGGATGTTTTATGACGGCCGGCTGCTGTATCCCAGAGAGATCGAGCAGCAGATGGAAAGGATTCTGGTAGACAAGTCAGAGCCTCAGCCTGGAGAGGAAACTCTGGCTGCACTCACTGCAGGAGACAGGTGAGGGCACTGTAAACAACACTGAACCTGACACAGTACAACACAATGGGTTAACACAAGGCTTAGATGTAAAGTGGCTCTGTTTGATCTCAGCCTTGTGAGAGGTATTCAATATTTGTCAATTAGTAATTAGTACTCAACCACCCCTACCCCACACAAGGTCTTTTAGGATGTATTTTGTGTCTGATTTTTTTTTTTAGTTTTGCACTGTGTGTGGATGTGAATAATAAGTAATAGTGAATAGAGATATATTAGAGAATTAGAAATATATCTCACATTAGAGATATATTTCATAGCTTTTCTCTGTTGTGTCTGAAATGACACAAGCGAGTCTATTTGACATAAAAATGCAACTCAGCTTAGTTTCAGGCATGCGTTTGATTACAGTGGTTGGCACAATACTAATTGTTAGCCGATACATATGTAGCTACTTGAGCTGCATGACTGTATACCATGCCAATACCATACCAATTTTATTTATAAAGCACTTCTAAAACAACAACAAGCTGACCAAAGTGCTGTACAAGACAAGCAAACCTAAAACGCGACAACACACAGGCCAATGAATAAAAGAAACAAATATAGATAAGTAAGTAATAAAATAAAATAACAAAATGATATCAAAAAGTCTATAAAATCTATAAGAGAGTAATAAAATTAAATAATATAAAAATCTATACAAACAGAAGAAGGCGAGTACAAAAACCACATAAGTCACCACCTCACACTGGGTCGAAAGCCAGGGAGTAAAAATGTGTTTTTAAACAAGATCTGAACTCAGCGAGTGACGGGACCTGCCTAACATGGCTTGGCAAGTCATTCCATAGTCGTGGAGCTGCGACTGCAAAAGCCCTATCACCTCTGAGTTTGTAACCTGATTTTGGTACAGACAAAGGCCTCTGGTCTGCAGACCTGAGAGAATGGGATGGTATGTGAGGGTGAAGGAGTTCAGACAGATACACAGGGGCAGAGCCATTCATAGACTTAAAAACAAATAAAATAATTTTAAAACGGATTCTTTAAAACAGACTGTATGTCACTTCTGTTTTCCCTCACAGAGTGCCTTGGGCCAAGGCCCGTTCAGAGTTCTTCAGCAGAGGGAAGAATAAGCAGGCTCTGGATTCCGTGGAGAAGGCTGCTTTCTTTGTGACTCTGGATGACACCGAACAGCGTTATGATCCCAAAGACCCTGTACAGTCTCTGGACAACTATGCTAAATCTCTCCTCCATGGGCAGTGCTACGACAGGTCAGAACTACAACTGATTGTTATCAGTTATTTTAATAAACCCCTTTGGGATTTTCTTCTCTGATTCAAAACCGATAGATATTTCAGTGTGTGTAATTTTGCGACTGTGTTTTCCAGATGGTTTGATAAGTCCTTTAACCTGATCGTGTTTAAGAACGGCACGATGGGTTTGAATGCTGAGCATTCCTGGGCCGATGCCCCTATCGTTGGCCACCTGTGGGAGGTAAAATTTCACATGTTGTATTTGCACACATTATCTTACCCCCAGCAGTTTTGCTGACTTGAAGATTTTGCATAATCTTTGGCTGCTGCATCTGCATCATACTCTAGATTGCCATGCACTGTCATTTTCATGCACAGTCATCTGTACTTAAACTAGAAACAGCAATTTTTTTACTGTATGGGTGTTAGAATGAGACTGCTTTGCTAATGCTTGCCAGGGGTGGCAGTATTTGTGTGGCTCGTAGTGATTAGGCTGAAACACTGGCATGCTATTTTGAGTTGTATGTAGTTTAAATAAATGTTTGTGCTACAGCAAGTATTGGCTTTTGATCCCGTGACCCTGGGATACACAGAGGATGGGCACTGCAAGGGCAAAACACACCCGAGTCTGCCCGGCCCACAGCGCCTTCAGTGGGATATTCCAGAAGAGGTACAACTCCAACGCCTTTTGTGGTTTACTCTCATATTTCACTACCATTTCTGTTTGTTCATTTAGCTTGCATATTGTATGAGCTGTGAGTATTTTATAGCCCTGTCTTTTTTCCTTCCTCTCTAGTGCCAGTCGGTGATCAGCAGCTCTCTAAAGGTGGCCAGGGCCTTGGCAGATGATGTGGACTCCCACATTTTCCCCTTCAATGATTTTGGCAAAGGCCTGATCAAGAAGTGCAAGACCAGTCCAGACGCATTTATTCAGATCGCTCTCCAGCTTGCTCATTTCAGGGTAACCACTTTAAATTGAAATCGTACAACTCTTTTGTCGGATTTAGAGTTTGAGCCAGGCATATAACCCTCAGTGTAGATCACAGTCCTCTTATGAGATGACCATCTCTCCATTTTCTCGTACATTAGGACAAAGGCAAGTTCTGCCTGACATACGAGGCTTCCATGACACGCCTGTTCCGCGAAGGCCGCACCGAAACTGTCCGCTCCTGCACCATCCAGTCCAGTGCTTTTGTCCGTGCCATGATGGATGAAAAGCAGACGGTAAGATTATATACAAGATTATATGTGTGTGTGTGTGTGTGTGTGTTAATGCAAGATTAGTGTGTGATAGAGTGTGTGTGTGTGTGTTAATACAGGATTAGTGTGTGATAGAGTGTGTGTGTGTGTTAGTGCAGGTTTAGTGTGTGATAGAGTGTGTGTGTGTATTAGTGCAGGTTTCGTGTGTGTATGTGTGTGTTAGTGCAGGTTTCGTGTGT
>JBBPCX010000135.1:6079852-6114377 GCA_037974365.1 Hydrocynus forskahlii | reverse complement strand
GTGTGTGTGTGTGTGTGTGTGTATATATATATATATATATATATATATATATATATACAGGGATTGACATAAGTGGTACGCAAGTAAGAATTTATTATATATATATATATTTGTGGAGAGAGAGAGAAAGTATAGTCTTCCATATGTATAGTCAACTGAAACGTATGTAAGATACGTTTCAGTTGACCTCATTTCATTTCTGCCTGAAGGCTAGTCTGATTCTCCATCTTTCCTTCTGTGTTCAGAGAGAGGAGAGGCTGCGACTGCTGAAGCTGGCATCAGACAAACACCAGGACATGTACAGAATGGCCATGACGGGCAAAGGCATTGATCGGCATCTTTTCTGCCTCTATTTGGTGTCTAGGTACCTGGGAGTGGATTCCCCCTTCCTCAAAGAGGTGAGAACCTTCCTTCTATTTATATCCATTTCAAACAACAGATCTATGGGCTGCATAGGCCTATCCTGCAGACTGAGATTGGCCATGCAAATGATTCGGTCATACGTGTGGCAATTGTAGTATTCCATTCCTGTCATGCCTTGTATTTTGGTTAGTAATTTTAAAGCCATTATATGAAGATTTCATGACGGACTGACCAATAGGACTGGACCAAAACTACACACAATCCGGCATTAATATGTGTTAAAAAAATCATTTTATTATGAAACCACAATTTAGGTTTACAGTTAAGTTTTAAATGACCAGTGTTCTCTGATTGAACAAGATTGGTATATTGCTCCGAATTGTCTGCAGTTCCACAATGCAATATGAATCTCTGTTGTCTGTATAGGTGTTGTCTGAGCCTTGGAGACTGTCCACCAGTCAGACTCCTCTCCAACAGGTGGACCTGTTTAATCTGACAAAAAACCCAGAGTATGTGACCAGCGGAGGCGGCTTTGGCCCGGTATGTGCTCTGCTGGAGAATTCCACATAGTTAGACAGTCAGATTTTGTGAATAATGATAAAAAAAAAAAATCATAATATATTGTACAAACAAAGAGTGCCAACTTGCTACATTTAAATAAAAGTTTTTGGTTATATTTCACACTTGGTTTAACAAGGCAGGAAGCCAGTCCTAAATGGTAACCTCAATAATTTAGTAGATTTTTAATACTGGCCTCTTTGAATAATTTAGAGTGGTAAATATTGTCCCCACAGCACTACTCATGCAAAATGCACTTGTCCAGGGGCATTTAGGAAGATTTACGTGAAGGGCAGATGAGATGTTTAGTTATACTTTGTGCAGAGCTTCATTTAATAGTTAAACTAACTTTTTCAAGAAGGCATGAAGCGTGTAAGCATCAGAATTGCACTGAAGAATAATTAAATGTTTTGTTGGTTGTTTTTCCTCCCTGACAGTAAGTGCACATCCTCTACAGGGGACACACTTAAAAATGACATTATTAAAAAAGTTATGAAAAATCCTTTGCTAACTTTAGTGCACTTTAGGTGTATATTGCAGCATATTGGAAAAAAATATTTTTTACAGGCCACATTTTGTGGTTTAGTATTTTCCCAATATGTTACAGTCAATAAAAACACTTGTTTAAAACATGCACACTCTATGGAGGATGTGAACTTTACTTAGAAAATAAACAAAACATCTAATCTTACCGGGGTTGCCCAAACTTTTGCACGTGCCTGTATTCACATTTGTATGAACAATAGTATAATATAAAAACAGCATAGAAAAGTTTTAAGGTCTGTGCCAGGGTTTAGTGCTGATTGCTTGTTTTCATGGAAAGTTTTCGGTTTAGTTTGACCTGTTTGGGATCTTTCATGCCAAATGAGTTATTAAATAAGAAACAATTATTTCTTCACTATCTTAGGTGGCCGATGATGGTTATGGAGTTTCATACATCATCCTCGGAGAGAACCTCATCAACTTCCATATATCCAGCAAGCACTCCAGTCCAGAAACTGTAAGCACCATACCTTACATTTGAAGAGTTTCCTTCCAAAACGTATTGTACACAAATGTCAGTGCTATTTATTGATCAATAGCATCTTTATTGGTCAATTAAAAATAGGGATGGACTGGTACTAAACTGGTACTGATTCCTTACTGGTCAGTACTAAATGATAAATAAGCTCCTGCACCAGCGGTGCAGCAATTGGTATTTACGCAGAGTTAATGCAATCTAACATAACTGGCATTTTCGGATGGTTGATGCTAGATTGGACCAGTGGGAGGGATGGCAGGAAGTGATTTGTAGCTCTTCCCTCATTATAAATACAGAAAACACAGGAAAACAAGTAGCTTCCTCAAAAAAAATCTTTCTTTTTTGCCCCATATTATTGCAAGTAGCATCAATAAGACAATCAATATACATGTATATTATTATCCATCAGGAGAATCAGGATCAGTACTGATGTCAGTAAAATCCTAGTGAAATCCATCCCTAAAAAATTATTTTGCAATGTAGGTCAGCTGTTACTCTTTTCAAAAAATGTGTTATATAAAAATGTTATGAGTATTCAGCATTTTGGAAGGAAACTCACATTTAATTATAAATGAATACAATTTATAGCATAATTTACCTCCAGTGTGATATGTTCACTGAAGCTAAAAGCTTTTTTTTAATGCCTCTAGGACTCTCACCGTTTCGGCAATCACATTAAGCAGGCCATGCTCGACATTCGGGACCTCTTCCAGTTTGATAAAAAACCTTCCAACTGATCTCTGTTCTGGTATCTGTATTCACAATGGGATCTCATTTCAGTGAAATGCTCTAAATGTTAGAGTACTCCTCCACACGCACGTACAGAGGCATGTACAGATGTATTCTTGGTTTTAATTTATAGGTATAAAAAGAAATGGATATTGGAATAGCATATAAAGGTGGATATATTCATGTTCTGTTCACTCGTGTTGTTTTAAATGTGGAAAATGGGAGAAATTGCTCAGTGGGCCTTTTTATAACCGGTTATGCTATTGTTTTCAGCAGTTTATTCGTTGTTGCCTTATTTAACTGAATGACCGCCATAGAAACTCCAGAACCCAGAAAAATACAGAAATATGTATTCTGTACTGTACACATAGATCCAATAGCTTTTATAATATGTTGGATCAAATGTTTTAGCAGACGTTTTCATACTCAGGTTATATGAATTTTCAAATAGTTGCCATCCTGCTGCCATGTTTGTATGGCAGTGGGACAGAACAGCCACAAGAGGGAGCCATTAGAGTACTTACCCCATACACTTCATGTATGACATGCACTGAGACAGTGGACATTTACTTGAAGGCAATAGTGAATGTGGTAGTATATTTCGTTCTCATGATATTTCTTGTGTGTGAGTCGCACAGTGTGAGCAGTGGCACCCTCTGAAGCCTTTTTTTGCACTTTGGTTTGTCCGATAAGCTGCATTAACTCTAAATGATGAGAGTTTTCTTCTGAACAATTTACTGTGGCAATACAGTTACATTGAGATTGTTGAGTTGTGCATATGTACATTAAGTAGCATTTCCAAACAACAGGTAGAAACAATAAAGCAAGACCTAATGAGCAGGAATGGGACACTTTAAGAAGTAGTTGGGTGCCTTTGGACTGTCTTCATTTTCTCCAGCAGTAGGCACTGCAGGATACTTCATTTTGTGCTGTAATAAACAAAAGCATAGCTTTAGTTGTGTGGCTTCCATGTGAAGCTAGAAAATGCTACTTATTGTACTTTGTGGTCATCAACCGACCGCAACTGATGTCTTAGCCATTAGACATATATGCAAGTTCATATGAAGAGGCAGCTTCAGGTGACACAGTGATGCAGTTCAGCTTCTATTGAACTTGACTGGTCTGAGTGTGGCCTACATGCAGTGCAGAGCAGGGGCTTTGTCCTAACTAGGAGGGACAGCAATCTTTCATCGGAACAAATGGGTTATGTCTACAAACATGAGGGACAAAGGGATATTTTGTTCTGTACGTGTTGCTTGTGTGCTATTTATTTATCCATTAACCATGTTTTCACTGTGTATTGTGTTGCTTTCGTTCATGAATAGGGCGTTCTCATTAATCAGTTGAATTGGTATTCTTGACTGAATGTGAAAAAAATGCTGAATGAAAATAAACTAGAATTGTCTGGGAATAAGTGTCTCTGAAGTGTGTTCACAGTTTTAGCAAATATATACTCTATGGTCAAAAATATTGGGACAGGCCTGTTTTTCAAGGTTTGGGCCAGGCTTCTTTCTTCCAGTGAAAGGCAATCTTAATGCATCGGCATACCAAGACATTTTGGACAACGACATGCTTCCAACTTTGTGGACAAAGTTCTTGGGGAAGAACGTTTTCTATTCCAGCATGTCTGTGTCCCAGTGCACAAAGCAGGCTCCATAAAGACATGGCTCGATGAGTTCAGTGTGGAAGAACTTGACTGGCCCACACAGAGTTCTGACCTCAACACCATCCAACACCTTTGTGATGAACTGGAGCGGAGATTGCAAGCCAGGCCTTCTCGTCCAACATCAGTGCCTGACCTCATAAGTGCTCTACAGAATTCCCAGAGAAACTCCAAAATCTTGTGAAAAGCCTTCCAAGAAGAGTGGAAGCTGTTATGACTGCAAAGGGGGACCAACTCCGTATTAAAGTCTTTATTTGAATGCAATGTCATAAAAGTTCCTGTTGGTGTAATGGTCAGGGGTCCCAATACCTTTGTCCACATAATGTATTTACATGACATTTACCGCAGATGTTGCTGGAACACCAAACCACAGTAAAGTGAACATGAAGAAAATATGTTTATACTTCTTCTGTAATATGCATGTCTCTTATGTATTTAAGTACTAGATGGGTCCAGTTATATGCAAACATTTAGGTACGCCCTAGTTAACACATCCTTTAAACTGTGTGTTTTTCTGCTGGTTCGAGGATTAAAATAAAATAGTACAACACTGTTAGTGTTAAAGAGAAGAGATTTCACACTGGCTTATGCAGAAGAACCTCCAAAGAAATAAGACAAGATAAGATAAGAAAGAACTTTATTTATCCTCTTGTGTCATTAGCAAGCTCAGTGTAGCAAGAAATAATAAAAGATAATAGAATAAAAGAAACAAACAGTGCAACACAATTACAAGAACATTTTTGTAACAAATTAACTGTAACTCTGTGTAAGATCTAGTGTGCTGTACCAGTAGGTCAGTAGTGCAAAATGGTTTATGAAAGTGCAGCAGATGATGAAGGGATGAGAGTCAGTAACATTCAGTCAAATAGGCTTAAACAGTGAAGAGGCACAACAAAGTAATGAGTATATATGTGTATGTAGAAATACCTCCCACTGGGTACAGGGACTGTTACATAAGGATTTAGGGCAAATTAATTTTCAAGACCAAACCATGTCAGAGGAACAGAGGAAAACATATTATACGTCACAGTAACATCTTGTGGTTTATTCGTTTGTAACTTGGTAAAGAGCGTGTACTCACAAAATTTTATTAACACCGTTTATGTATGCACTGACTGCTGAAATTTGATTGGCCATTGGAAGTAATTTTGTAATGTGAGCCAAATGGAACTTTAGAAGATGTGAGCAAATGCTGCCAAGCGTAAAATTTGATCTTGAACGGTTCTTGAGAGATTGAGTTGAAATGTGGCAGTTGCGGCATCTCCTGTATGTGAAATTTCTGCTCACTAGATGGCACTACTCGACAAATCAATAATGGGTCCTGTGCCATTTCAAGGCCTATTTTTTGGCTTCGATGTCGCTGAGCCACAGCCCAACATATGCTCTCTGACCACCTCACTTCAGGGATGTAGGAATACACCCACCTAGGGTGCAAATCTCTTGTTGCATATCAGCCATGAGGGGCTACAATCACTTATTTATGGATTGGTGAAGTCTAATGATACGATATTGTCAATCACTTATGACCACAGCTGTCAAAATTATATTACTGATAAAAAATTAATCTGAACTGACCCACATTAATACATGGATCTCTGATCTACATCAAATTCCATGATTATGTTTCAGCTTCGTATTGTCCTACCCAATTCTGAAGCCTAAATTATACCTTTGCCTGTGTAAAAAGAACTTCAGAAGCATGATACCAGCAGATATGATGTGTGGATAAGCTGACTGAATACCGCTGTCTTTGAGGTAATATCGCTGACAGATCAGTCAATCAAGACAAAAAAACGGAAACGTTTAGAATATAGGTGAAAGGTATTGAAGCTGTGTCTTGGGTAAGAGGTTAAAGCTTTGGCTTTGGATAGTGTGTCTTAGAGGAGACATTCACACCTAAAGTTCGTCTGTAAATAGCCATTTATCCATACTCAAACATTTGTAACAGATATCAGAAGCAGATCATCCTCTTCTGCCAAATGGAGTGACAAGGATGTGTGTAAGGACTGGTGGGGCTTCTCCAAAACCCTTCCTCTGCATCACACAAGTGCTTAGGTTTAAACGAAGGCCTCTGGGAAAGCAGCTTCCGCCTGTTCTCTTAATAGAACGTGTTGAGAAGCTGCTCATATTCACTCATCTAATACAAGCAGCACAGTTCTGTCTTGATTGTTGGTTTGCAGTTGAGGTTTGGGAAAGCTGGTATGAGATCAGCACAAAATGGAGAGTACTACCAACATCTAAATATAACCCCACCAGTGGGAGATTCTGCTGACAGTCCAGACTAATCAGGTAGATGTTTAAAAGCCAACCCTCGGGTGACAGATTTCTCAGGAGGGAGAGACAGGAAGTTGCTCCATGTGACTCCGGTCACAGGCTACACCCATGTTAACTGCTGATGTTTCCGCTCACCGACTTACATTTCAAGGCCACATTCCTGGCAGCCCAAAGCCCCCAAAAAGGCTCTCAACCACAAAACCTTTATTACAACAGCTTTTAAAATGGGTTTGCAGTGCATTTAAAATAGTGAATATCATCAGTGTTGCATCAAAACATCTCTACTGTTTTCTGATTTTAATTAGTTTAGTCCCTTAGAAAACACCCGCAGCCCTCATCCAGAATTGTTTGTTACATTAATATGTACTTTTTACAAAGTTGCAGTTTCTCTGAGAGGTTTTGTTGCAGCAGAAATGTTCTGGATTAATGCCGGCATTGTTAACCTTGAAGCTCTCCTTGACCTATACATGTACACAATACCTCTACAGAATAAGTGTAATAATGCACAGCTATAAGCAACATCATAAGTCACATAGCCACCTGGAAGTAGGTGCATCATACACCTGGATCTTAAAATTGCTTTTTCTGATTGGGAAGTTGGGAAACCTATTCACTCTATCCCACAGTGAAATGTTACACCTTGACTTGCACTTTCTAAAAGTAGCCTGGGAGCAAAAGGGCTCGTCCCTCCACTTGTCACCAGTTTAATTCATCTTCAGTGCAACTGTCCATGCTCCACTGCCCGAGTGGACAGAATGCTCGCTTTTGCTTCATTTTCTACTTCTTCCTTGTATTTGGTGCAGCCATAAGATCCATTTACAACATTTATATATATATATATATATATATAGTTTTTGTGGGTAAAACGTTGCCACCTTCATTTTTACATGACCACTTTCTCTTTATCCCTCAGAATTAAACAGGTTTTTGTTTATCTGTTAGAATTAAACAGGCTTCTTTTGTTACTGTTAAGACTAATATATGTAAATGACCTCTGCTCTGATTGGCTCTGTATCATCCTCGTTCAAAAAGTAGTCCAATCCTTATAGCTTCGGTGTGACTGGGCAGTGCTAAACTGCTGTAGGCAGTGATCTAGGTGGATATAGGTAAATATTTTTATGACATCACAAAAACAATTATTTCCACTCTGCACACCTCTTAATTTTCAAATATGGCTTGTATGGACTGAGGAGATGCTGTAACGGTGTTTACATACTACATCAGAATCTTTTATTTAAAAAATTAGGAAAATGTCTTCCATGATACTGATCCTTTTCACATTTTCTGTCGGGTTTCAACATTTATAATATGAAACAAAAACCAAATGCCACATTTAAGCATAGCAAATATTCCATGGGCTTCGGCTGAATGTAGCCTACCAATACACGCTATTGGCAGATATTTCTATACGCTCTGCCTCTGTGCAGAGAGTGGAACTTTAAGTGTGGCCTGAAATGGAATAGGTCCAAACTAAGGTGAGGGAGGGGTCCCTCAATGTGTTTTCCATATGATTCCATCCCTATGCATGCTCCCTGTAGCTATATATACATTTTATTGGGTTAAAACGGAATTAGGGGTGATATTTGTCATCAGCATAACTACCGATATACTGTGACAGTGTTGCGTGGTGAGCTGTAAGACATACGCTTGCATGTGGACACACATACACTCACACACAAATTCAAACACTAATGCATGTTCATACAGAGCTCGCAGGCATACACATATAGGATCTGCCCATCATATTACACAGAGCCATCTCAAGACAGTATATAGTACCTCTTACCTTTTACAGTGAATGACATGGTGAGAGGACACTGCGTACTTTTCTACAGTAAGAAAATGTAAACTTTATTGTAAATTGACATTTCTAGTTTTCTGATTTACAGACCAAATTACACATTGAATGGCACAGTCACTTAACTATAATATCGCTGATTTGTTTGATGGCCTGATTCTCGAAAAACACAGTTATCAAAACTCTTTTAATATAAAATCAAAGAAATAAAAGAAGAATCTCCTTGAATACAGTCCAGCATAAAAGTGTCACAGTTTGTCTTGTTTTACAACCCTTCATTTTGATAAAAAAGAGAAAAATTAAGACAATTAGGTGTGTACATCGTGGGGCCTCGCTAAGACATTCTTTGCTTGTTGGATTTCATATCTTTGACCTGAGAGACTAGCAGTTACACTAAACATGGACAAGAACAATCTGAATTAAGAAGAGGTTCCCAGAAGGCTACATGTACCATGTTTCACTGATCAAGTTCTCTCTTTGCTCTGGAGCTTCATATGACAGCAGCTGATTTCAGACTTAAGGACCATTGATCAAATGTTGAGCTCCTACTAATCCCCTCATAAACTCATGCACAGGGGACTCATATGTGCTGAAGCATTAGGGTTATGAGTTTTTAGGAGACGTAGCACCCATAACGTACATCGTTTGACATTATAAAAACTCTCATATTTCTGTGTTCCCCTGTAATACTGGCAGATCAGTAATTTATACTCGCTATAGTTCCACATCACAGAAATCCACCAGTTTTAACTGCAATTACTTCCAAAAACTCCTGACATCAGATAAGAGCATGAAGAAAAATCACACACATTGCATCATTTTGTGTTAATGTGCGTGGCCTGTGTAAAGTTTCTGTCAAGGCGTCTTTTGGTTTAGTCTGTTAATAAGGATTTTTCTATTTCTACCCCTTAACCATTTTCTAACAATCTACCTGATTAAAAAGTTACAAATAATTTCAGATAAATATAAAAAGTTATGACTGGGTGGCTGTATAAACAAAACAATAAATGAATAGCAACATGTGTAACAGCAAATGCATCTAAAAACTCCCCAAAAGACAACATTTAGCCAGTATCCCGGTGTAAGACTGTGCAGCTATGAAGATATTCGTTGTGAACCATCTCATGGAAAGTGGTCACCTCTTAATGCTTTACTGATAACGGTACCAATCCAGACTTGCTTTGTGCTTCACCACTTTTATGTCATGTCTAGTAGTAAGTGCTTTTGGGTTCTTTTGTGTTTTCCACTTTTCACATTTAACAAAGAGACCACTAGGCTTGAGGTACAGTTAAAATAGCAACAGTAATCAGCAAAGTCCAAGTGAAAAGACTGTTCAGTAAAGTGGAGAGAACTTCAAAGATGCTTCCACTCCACCTGACAGCAGCGCAAAGCTTCTTCCTTATGTTGTCTTCCTCAGTGGGAAGTCTTTTCACTGATTGTTTGGTCTTCTTTAGAAAAAAAAAGTCATCATGTTAAGCAAGGCTTGATTTCTCACTTCATTCTATGCGAGGTGGAAATTGCTCGACTTTTAAGGCTGTAACAATTTCGCAAGTGTAAACCACAGCTCTAAGAAAACAGAATGAGATCAATAAAAAATACAGTCTTGCACAAATAAACTGAACAAACAGCAGAGAAGTGAAACAGAATGGACTCAGATATCAAGAGAAAGTAGAAATAATTTTGATTTGTAAAGTGCAACATAAGTAGAAAATAATCTTGTACCTAATCTCAAAACTGTGCCTCGCGACACAGAATATGGTCTTTGTGGAAAGTGCAACTCGAGATCAGCGCAAGTGAAGAAATCAAAAATAGAAAATGAGCCTTGTGATAGCCAGTTAATGTGGCCTCAGGACGTCTTTCTTATGAATACAGGCACCTCTCCGAGACCAGCAGGGTAGCTCTGGAGAAGCGTCCCTCCATCAAACACTTTAGCGTTGTTTGTGTCCTGCCACTGAAAATCGCTGTTAGGCAGGTAAATGTCTCTCTGCAAGGCTCCTTTTTCTGTTACTGGTGCAACAAGGACCTGAAAGAGTGAATGCCAAAGTGATCAAAAAAGGTATTTTGTGGGTATATTTCATCTCCATGAGGTACAAACAATGTGAATGTATCCTCAACAGTACAACATGGTGCTTAAGGTCCAATAAAGTACCTAAAATGAGTTTTAAAAACAAGTTTCATTCACTTTACCAGGGCGTATTTGTACCTATTCCAAATATAAAACAGAGTTTAATCAATACAAAGAAACGTGGTACCCTTTCCCTATGTTGTTCCATTCAGGGTTTCACCGTGATGTTTGTGCTCACCCGAGACTTCATGTACATCTTAATAATGAAATAAATCCATTCAAATACATGGAACAGTATTCTCAAATAGCATCACTTGGACAATGAGGGGCGTATGAGAAAGGACTGATGAAAGGGCGCCTCTCACCCCTTATACAAACTGTTTACATCCCTTCCATCTAGAAGAAGGCTACTGGGTATCTGGGCCAAGTCCACCAGACTGATGAACGTTTTTGTCCCGCAGGCAATCAGACTATGGAACAGGGCTGGGTTTCCCAAAAGCATATTAGCATTAAGTCCTCTCAAATAGTTCAGAGAGTTTTTAGTGTAATGCTCATGCTGCATTTAGGAATACAATGTGTGCTAAGATGCTTATGGGAAACCCAGAAAGATCTGCCTGATGGACCTTTAAGAGTGAACAGCTGCTTTCACTTTTGTCTGTTGCACTTTACCTGCAGCAAGCCAATTTACTTTATACTTCACTCAATTTACATGTACAGACACTCTAATCTGGACACACTGTCTGTTGTTTTGCAGTGCTTGTGGTTATACTGCTCAGGACCATTACCCATGATTAGTGCATTGATAATAATGCTCATTTGTTTTGGCTGCTGTGGACACTCTGAACACTGTCAAGTCTCCATTAACTGTCCTGTGATCAACTGCTGTATAGTTATTGTACACTGTAAAGAAACATTTTTAATACAGTGTTTGCATGGTCCATATTTACTGTCTTTCTTCTTTTTGGACTGTTGTTGGCTGCCCTTTTGTGTCAAATGTGGTGTCTTGAAGAAACACTATTTTGCTCTTCACTCAACGTCTCTGTTGTGGGAAGGAATGAAAATAAAGATGAGTTCAACTTTGTTAATTGGCAGAAGCTCACCTCATCTCCAATGAGAAACTCATCATCAATAGTGAATGTGGCTGGGTCTTCAGGACTGATCCACCACAGAGGACGATAGATGGGATTTCCATTGTTCTGCCACTCTCCCGCATATTTCTCAATTAGAGGCACTACAAAGTTCTGGTGCTTAGCTACGTAGACTCTGGTGAGGTTAAGGACCTGCAAGGCAAAATGTAATAATCAGAGAAGCTATTGGGCTGGTTTACGGTGATATGTGGTAGGAAATGCTGAAACCATCTGAATAAACAACACATTAAATGTAAAACTGTAAACAGTTTGGCCCCCTTGATTTATTTTCCGGTATTTAATGCCAAAGTATTTAAGATGAATTCCGTATACCCACAATCATAAACTACCAGTATGTTGAAACAAGCTCTGCAGTTGTGCTCTCCTCCAATTCAAATGGAAAATGGACATGAATATTTTTGCATTGTGGTTTGACACTATCCAAATGTACTTCTGCTGTGGAGCGTTTCAAACATTCCTAGAAGGGTCACATCCTTAAGCTAACATCCCATTCGGCCACTGGCGACGGAAACAAAGTAAAACCACATTTATGAAAAATGTATTTTGAGGACGAGAAAAGGCTTCATGAGCTGAATTTTGAATCACTGCCTGAGTTCAACGTAATTTCAAATTGAGAAAACAGACCTGTGGTTTTCATTCTGGTTATATTTCTATTCAGACTCAACATGGTCATTGATTTAACAGTCTCAAATGGGAATTGGAAACACATGCACGCACGCACACACACACACACACACAGTGAGTCAATAACTCATCACACAGTGCTCAGTGGAAAATAAAGGTGGCCAATGCTATTAAGACCCAATGAAGTGCTGTTTAACATGATTTTGGGAACTATAAATCGTAACAGAATAATACACTGCAAAACTGTATATGTATGTAAGTTTCTTCCATTTATACTTTATAAAAACAACATACATGTCTGTCGTGGCAATTAGAACTGGAACCCTTAAATGCCTCTGTAAATTCTCTTTATCCTTCAATTCATTATCATTCCTGACTGCTGCAGTGACAGTCATTATGGTTAAGACCGAGGGCTGCAAATTTAAAAGACAAGCTAATGCAGACCAGATGGACCCTTAACCACAGGTAATGTTGGGAAAACGCCAAGCAATTACTCTGCAAAACGCAAGAAAAATAGTTGCCTGTAGGATCCTCTACACTTGTCCGAAACTTGAACTACAATCCACAGACTCAAAAGTACCAGTACCTGTGAGTAGATATGGAGAACACAGAGGGTCAGATATTTTTCTAACCCTCATTGAGATATGGTTCTCACAGTCCCACACTGTCAGCGTGAATATTATGTTCCAGCCTTATGCAGGGAGGAAAGACATCCTGTCAAATCAAGACATTCTGTCAAACAAGTGGAGCTGGGGATGTCTATGTACACTGCTGCAACTTATCATCTCTTCTCAGGGTTTTTAACAGTGTTTTCCATAATTCGATTTTGAAAATAGACAATGAAATGAAATGAAACAAAAATATTACACTTTGCCCTTTATTTGTTGAGAATGATGATCTAGTATTATATATCTGCGATTGGCAAAAGCAATGCAAACGTTTGCTTTCAGTCCTTTTTTGGCAATAACTGCAGCTATATGATTTCGGTAACTGCTGATCAGTCCTGCACACAGGTTTGGTGGAATTTTAGCCCATTCCTCCAAACAGAACAGCTACAACTCTGCGATGTTGTTGGGTTTCCTCACACGAACTGCTTACTTCAGTCTCTTTTCTAACATTTCTGTTGGATTAAGGTCAGGACTTTGACTTGGCCAATTCCAAAAATTCCAAAACATTCACTTATTATTGTCTATTTCTGCTGTAACAAATAACAAATAAGCTTGGCCCACATCCAGGATCACACATCCATGTTAAGCTTTAATGGTCTTGTTTATATTCTCTTGTGCTTATCTTAAAAGCATTGTGATGGTTGATTGATTCTACTGTGAACAAATTATTGCCCTGCATTAGCATTTTTTAGTTTTTATATTTGAATTATTTTACATTTTTAATTAACCCTCTGATGCATTAATTATGAAATCCTGAGTCAAGATTTTTTTATGTCTTTTTACTCTTCTCAGGGCATGAAAAAAAATAATTAATTGGATTTTTTCAGGAAGTTACAGAAATGTCCACAACAGTGGACTACATGCCCTAAAGCACTCAACATAAAATAGTATAAACTTAGCGGAAGAATTATTCAGACTGAGTTTTATCAAAAATCCATGAGCAATTACTTCACTGTATGCTTTGAAAACCACTTTAAGATACTTCCACACACACTCTGCACACACCGAGCACACACTGAGCACACATTGCACACACTCTGCACACACTGCACACAACGAGCTCACAACTAGCACACTCTGTACACACTCTGCACACTGCACACTCTCTGCACACACTCTGCACATCCTGTACACACTCTGCACACACACTGCAAACACTGAGCACACACTGAGCACACACTTCTTAGTAAAAATGATCGTTTTGTCATATTTTAACACAAACTACAACTGCACGAAATGTATATTAAAACTAACTTACACAAAAACCCAAAATGCACCTAATTGCAAGCAAAATAAAAGATGAATCTACTAAATGACCTGTGTTGGAAATATACTTAGCAATGCATGATGTCCACTTTGGTGGACACATGCTTAATCGCTGCTTTACAACTTATTTTTAATAATATTTTCAAACTAAAAAAATAATATTGTTATTTAGATACTCCCGCATTTTAACCCTAGGGTTCTCCTAGAATAGAAGGATTGACAAGAGTTTCCAGCAATGGTCAACAAGTGTGGCTCTCTGTCGGCCATCTTGGATTCAGAGGAGGTTAATTTGTAGCTACAACAACTAACAACTGAATGAATCTCAATGGAGGGGAGCAGGAGAGAGCGTTCAATGGCTGATATACAATTACACCACAGAAACCTTTGCATTTAGGAGAAAATGACTTTTAAACAGCTGTCCACTGTAGTGACTGCTATGCGCCAGAGGGTTAAAAGTTTTAAACCAGTAGTTCAGGTCAAAACATGGTACACCAGATCGGGGGTATCAGGTGTGGGTCCCAGAACTAAATCAACCAAATTTCACAGCTAAAATTATGGCACATTATGATTGTATTTTCTAGAAATTATTTTTGCTTTCTATGAACTATGGTTGCCTTTAAAAGACAATATAATGTAGAGTGAATAGTCAGTGAATGCTACTCTTGAATCAAGTAGTCATTACCAAGATGAATAAGCTTACATCTTATTGCACTACTCCCTACGTAAAGATTTAGCACTTAGAAGTCTCCTCTGGTTCTCCCATCGTCCTGAGTGTTTCCTCAGATTATAAGTTGCTTTGGATAAAAGTGTCTGCCAAAAGAACGTATTGTAATGTAAAATCAAACTTGAAGTAAAGGTAGAAGCGCAAGATCAGCAGCAAGACACTTACCTGATCATCTCCAGAAACCCAAGGAGCTGTCTGGAAATTGAGGACAGGCAAAAAGGCCACAATTTCCAGCCAACGTATGAAGAGCTCATCATCTGTTTCCAGCTCGCTGGAGAGAGAACCTCCTGTAGGCCACAGGAGATCATGACACACAGATCATGGGCCACATTCACTTCAAGATTCCTTTCAAGTTTCAACTGTGCACTTTTAAAATGAAAGGTTCCAAAATGGTTCTTGGCTTAGATGGACTGTTCTGGGGAAAACCACCAACTTCACTCAACATTAAATTTTCTCTATCACAATTCATCCAAAAATTGGAGCTTCAGTTACTATGCAAGGGCTGAAGGAATTACCAGGTTTATGTGAGAATATGGTAAAGACAAAGGGAATTGGGGAAAAGTGCAATGGATGTACGCAGTACGCAACTCATCTATTACCTACGGCATCAGGAATGAAGAAATTATAGCCCAACAGGCTGTAATGCAGCAGGGATGGAATGATTCCTTTAAGGCCGGCATAGCTCCAGTCAGGCTGCAGTGCACTCATACGAATGAACAAAGGCTTATGGCTGGACCTGAATCCAAAGAATAACAGAGAAGATTGTAGTGGCTGCATAAAAAAAGATAACATTAGCTTCAAAGGAGCAACATGTGGGAAATAAGAGATGATTATGTCTTCTATGGAATGGAAAGATCTTGTGGTAAATGGAATACCAGAGTCAGCTAGGTTAGGTTGGTATTTATATTTCACAGAAGTCTTTTCAACCCCGAAAGGCTAACATACAGTCCGGTGCCAAAAATCCCTCTGTCAAATTGCATGTTTTATTGATTTTCTAAGTGAAAATTAGTACCCTAAAACATGGCATTTCTCTACAAAGTTTATGTGCCACAACTTCATACACAGGGCATTTTTATGTTTTATGTTTTATAAAAGTTAAAAGAAACATTAAAATGTGCAGAATTGTGTTCACTGGAGAGGACAACACAACAATATGAAAGGGGTGCCCTAACTTTTACATATGTAAGTGAACTCTGTTCTGATTTACTGCCCTGTTTTATGTCTCAGTCAGAAAGCACTCATGTGTAAATATGTGAGTCAGTTACCTTTTATGACATCACAAATTAAAAATGGGCTGCTTTGCCGCTTTCCATAAATGAACCATATAGACCATGTGTACTTTTTCATGACATGGACACTGTACATACATGACATGACAATGTACATACTACTTTTATTACAGTTTCCAAATAATACGTATTAGCTAAATAACAAGTATTAAGACTGTTAATAGAATTTTAAGCCTACAGTTTAAAGGGTGTAGACATCAATTTGTATAGGAACTTCATCGAGGAGGATGAATTACAAATAGAAGAGCAAGCTAAAATCCACCTCATACCATTAGAATGGTGTATCCCTGCACTCATGCAAAATGATAATAGGAACATTAGTAAGCTTTGGTTCATACCTTGTTCCTGCACTCACAATAGCATTGTCCCCTATTCTCTCAGCAAGGCCTGCCAGTAACCCAACATATTCATCTCCTGTCAGTGCAGGAGGGGGCCGCAGGGCCTGTTCCTCAAAGGGGTTTCCCTCTCCCCCCTCCAGGATGACATACTCCATATCTAACCGACTGTGTAGGATGCCCACTTTCTCCAAGTACCAATTGACAGCATCTGGGTTGGTGATGTTCAGCTTAACACAATACTTTCCTCTCCACTGAGTTAACAGAGGAACCTATTGAGAGACAGGGATAGACAGCAAGAGAGAGAGAGACAGAGAGAAAAAGAGAAAGATAGAGAGAGAGAGACAGTGAGAGAGAGAGAGAAAGAGAGAAAGAGAGAGAGAGAGACAGACAGAGAGAGAAAGAGAAAGAGAGAGAGAGAGGGAGACAGAGAGAGAGAGAGAAAGAGAGAGAGAGGGAGACAGAGAGAGAGAGAGAGAGAGAGGGAGACAGAGAGAGAGAGAGAAAGAGAGAGAGAGGGAGACAGAGAGAGAGAGAGAAAGAGAGAGAGTGAGAGAGAGAGAGGGAGACAGAGAGAGAGAGAGAGAGACAGAGTATGTAAATAGTGTCCAGATGGTTGAATTGGTTTAGGGATGTAGGCTAGCTATGCAGACGGTCAGGATTGTACCAGTTGGGCCTGAGGGCCGGAGGGCAGGCTGAGCCAGTAATCCTGCGTTCCGTCTTGCATGGAGGTCTGGAACTGCCGGGAGTCCACACTCAAATATGGCGACAGGGTTACGGAAATGTTCAGAAGCTTCACAAAAGGGAGGTCCCTGGTCTGTCTCTTCGACGTTCTTCTCCTGCCATTGAGGTAGTCATGGTCCTGCAAGTAAATAAAAATGTCAAATGTAACCTTATTATAGCTGTTCGGTGAAACACTGCCTGTAGAAAAAAGTTGAGTAATTACTTTTACATTGCAAAACTCATGAGTTTCTGAATAAACACATTTACATTTTGTATTGGTAGATTTGTCTGCACTTGTGATATAAATGTATTTTTTCTCATTTCATATCTCATTTCATATCTCATTTCATATCATAATAAAATACTGTATCTACTTATGACTACAAATGTGGTGTTAATTGAAAATGTACAACAAAATTTCAATGAGCTAAGCGTTAAAAAGTGTTTTGGTTCATCCTGTGAAAGGTCAGAGGAGTCAGAAATTCTGAAGGCTGGGATATGTTTTCACAGTCCTAGCTAAATCTGGCTAAAGATTAAGACTAGAGTGTGAAGTCTAATGTTAGTAGAATGGCGGCTTGCGACACCGTGGTTAACATTACAACGTTATCTCGGTTGAGAATTATAATTCAAACCTGGATTGCTTCTAGACCTGGGATCAAAGGTGAGAAATAAGAAATAGCTAGGATTAGAGACTAAGCAAAGAATAGCATTGGGGTAACACCATACATGTTATAAGGAACAAAGTTAGCTCACACTATCTGCATATAGCTTGACTCTTCTTTCGGAAAGATACCAGCCGAACAGGACACCTCAGCAGCAGTGGGGCAGGGTTTGGCTGGTATAATAAAAAAGTATTATACATCCAAAAGCATGCTTGTCCCAAGGCCTCTTTTAAAAAGGCAAAGTTCCAGAAAAATGTTGTCTTTGCTTTGTTATTTGAATTATTTTTTCCAATGCTCATTTGTTTTGGGAGTGCTTAAGACATAAAAAGAAACTTCTTTCCTTTTATCTTCACTTTTATATCATTGCTATTACATGAGCATAGAGGAACACAGCTTGTCAGCCAATTAGCCAATCAGCACTGTTAACGCACCAGTCCTCCGTATTTCTAGTGTGGTTAGTCACATGAAATTTACGATTACTTAGCAGTTCAAATTTTGATTCTAGAACAAAATCAATAATGGCAGAGATACTACTGAAATAAAATGGTGCCAATTCTAATAACCCTCCAGGTTCCATATTACGTTCATGCTTGGAACATATTCAATGTTATGACCAAAATGACAATAATCTGATACCACACCGTTACCTGATAAAGGCTGTCTGACTAAAGGCATTCTCAGTGACAACAGAAGACAAATTGCACAGAAGAAGTTTGTAGACAAAAGACTGAGTGAACGTGTGAGCAGTTGGGTTTGTCTTTAAAATAGTGCTTTTTGTCTTTTAGGTGTCATCATGTATCATGATCTTAGTACTGTTGCTCCAGAAAGCAGACAGGCACTAGTGATGAACAGCTAGAGTCAGAGCTAACACCTTGGAAATCTTATTTTGCTGATTACTTTAACAGTATGGAAAATGTTGTCTTTGAGCATCACTAAAAAAATCAGACCCTACTAATGGATTTACCATGACTCAGTCTAGAACTGCAGCACAGCGTCTATGAAAATAACAGAATGACGTAAGTTTAGATCAATAATTTTGCTCGGCTACGATCTGGGCTGTGCTGTGTAAATGAAGGATCTGGGCAATAAACAGAGAATACTGGCAAGCATGTTTATAACCGGATTCATTCCAAGTCAAGCTGTTGGTTCGGCTTATGACTGTTATTTTAAGCTAATATGGAAAGCAGAAAAGGAAAAAAAACAGTAACAGTTAGTGATATACATATATATATGTGTGTGTGTGTGTGACATTAAGTAAATCACAGAAGAACAGGACAATAATAGGGAAACAAAGTCACATTAAATTCTGTTAACTCCCAGTGTCAATTCAACAGATGTAGATGCCTTCCAAAAGAGCCTGAATTCAGTCTATGAGTCTAATTATTGAAGCTAGGCATTGACCAATTGCTTGATAAGTCTTCTAAGCATATCAGACACAAAGAACATTCTCCTCCTGGGAGAGAGCAGGTTCCCAGCACTTTTTCCTTCCAGCTACCACCTCTGATCCTGCTGGAGGAAACCAGCAGCATGGAAAGACAAGTAACCTCTATCAGGAGACAGGCAACACTTTTGAAATCACAGCCAGTGAACTCCTGACTCCTCTCTGTGGTATATGAGCAGCTTACGGCATTACTGTAATATCATATTTACCTGAAGAAGTTGGTCTTGGCTAGTTGCCTTGCCCTTCCTATTAGAGCCAACTTTTATCCACTGCTGCCCTGTTTTCAGCCAAGCGCATGTGATTAAACCTGACTGAGGAATTAAGACTGTTGGATTCCGGCTATTTGGATAAGAAAGTGTTTGGTTATAATGGCAGGAAATGTGCCATCTGATTCGTGCATTATCCTGCAAGTGATAACAAAAACAAACAAAAAAAAGGCCTGAACATTCATGAACTACACAGAAAGATTAAGATTAATTTCTATTTTTACTTCTGTTGTCACTGTCACATCAGAACCATGAAACTTTATTTGACAATGAGAAACAACTTCAGAATCTTTTCATTAAAAATTCATTACATTTAATGTATATGTTATGTTACATTTTGGGTTTTTTTGCTTTTCTGTGCTTATTCAGTAAAGTCATTTTTTTGCAGTGACAATATGTAAAAGTGCGGTTGTTGTTAGTGCAGAGAAAGACAAACCTCCCACATCCACTATACAGGAGTAGTGTTAAAACTGTGTGCATCTCAGCGGCCCTTCTCAGCATAGCAAACTCAGTGGAAACCATTTTCCTCCCTGCTGACATTTCGGTGAACCTGAGAAGTGTCTCTGCATCTCTGGGGATCGGGCCCTAAACCTCTCTGACCTCTCCTCGGCTGCTGCAGATCCGCTTAGAAAAATAAAACCTTTCAAGTCTTACAGCCACTGACTAGCATTGGACCGTCCTGCGGCCAGGCTGAAGTTAACGGGCCAGCTGGTGGCTTTTAATGTCAGATGCTTATACTCCGACAAACTGTGCTCTCAAGTCCTGGGCTAACCCCTTAGGGTATCAAAGCAGAGCGGCTCCTGCCAGGCACCAGCCTGTGGCATTGATTAAGATCAGTAACTTCATAAACTTCAAAACCGACCACACGGAATGTCAGGCCCTCTTTTGCACATTCCCCCTTTTCTTGTGCAAAACTGGCAGGCTGACCAAATGCAGGCTTAGCATTTTTAACAGGCCAAACTAAGATTTATGCAGCAAATATAAGCATATGAACTGCTGTTAAACGAAGGAGGCAACGTCTGTTGAAAAATATAAAATGTTAGAAACCGTAAATGCATTTGTGCGTATGAGCATACAATTATTCTGTGTATATGCATCAATATGGTCACGCAACTGAGACGAAGGCGGCACCAAAAAACAAACGGTCACTGTACATTTCAAGTAACTTCATATTAATTAAGTTTACAACTTCTTATGAACACTAGTGGTGCCAGATGGATTGCTGCCAGTGCTGACAAGTCTTTCGCTGTGTTGACAGTAAAGTTGCAGCGCCTTTAACCAGGTCCAGTTTCCTCTCTCGCGAGCATATAAGTGGCTGGACAGAGGCAGCAGTTGAAGGCCAGTGGGCCCACTGCTAAAACAGGTGCAGGGCTCGAGCCGCTGACGGACAAGAGATTAATCAGCACCGAGAACGAAGCTGCTCCAGGCCCTGAACTGAAGGTCAGAGACTGGGAAAACACACTGCTAACAATGCCCAGCACTCACAGTAACAACCACGGGCATGGACAAGCCCATCTTATTGCTGACTTACAGTGTTGGCTTGCAGCTTGGTTGTACTCATCTTTTTTATGGGTTGTTTTTGTGGTGTTTATTCCTCTGTTAAGCTGTGTTTTTCAACTCACTTCACCCACTTCACCCACACACAGATTAGTCAGATCTGATTTTTATCCCTGTGAAAGTAGTTCACTGGATACAAAGCATGTCTGAATTCTAGGTCAAGCTGTCACACTGAAAAAAAAGTGCTTTGACTTTACACCAACACAAAAATTGCAGAGAAGCATAAATGAAAGGCAATGATTGTGCAGATACACATTATCTATTATAAGTGAGTGCGAGAGAGAAACTTCTTAGAAAGCAGACAGTGAGCTAACCATGTTGGAGAGGAGAGATGTGGAATGTTCGTCAAGGCTGATGACCCCCTCCCCTAGGTGGTGCCTCTTCAGCCGGTTAGAGAAGGTTCTCAGCTCCCTCTCAACCTTCACCCCTGAGTCCACATTTGTTGGAAGCTTCCAGAAAGGCAACCTTAACCATGAATAGAAAGAAAGTATTGTTAGATAAGGGGCTGGATTATGTTTAAACTGTGGATCGCCAGGTTTGTAACCAGTAAATATACTGTCTCTATGAGAACAAAACCACTCCAGGTTTGTCGCTGTCATTTTTCATTTTACATAATTTGCCATCTGCCAGTTACAACTGTATCAAAACTTAATGACAAATGACCAAAACAAAATACTCCAAAGTGACTTATTAAATGAATTTACATGGAAACGAAGAACCTTTTGTCCTTTTTTGCAAAGATGCCCTTTTGGAGAAACACACTTTTGTTTCTACAGTACCAGTAGATTCATTAATAACAAATGAGAGAATATAAAATATATGAATAAAAGTGCCAAATGAGCACTTTAGAGTAATGCTGTAGTTCTGTAATGAGCCTTCCAATAGATGTTTCTTCAAAGTCAATGTGAATCTGAAGTGTAAAGAACCTATGCATAATGCAAAGGTTTTTTTTTACCAATAGCAATTTCTCCAACAAAACCAAAAACCATCTAGGAACCTTTCTTCAAGAAAGTACTGTAATAAAAAAGGACAGATAGGTTTAAATAGTACATCTTCATCCATTTTATATATGATGACTTCTCCGTACCGTAAGACATTCATTTTGGGCAGTTCTCGAAAGGGTGTGGAGAGCTGTTGTATTGCCTCTTGATGGACAGTTTTGATGTTCTGTCCGACACAGATGGTGTACTGCAGGGGCATTCGCTCCATACTGGGTGCCGTCTGAAGACAGAACTGCTGCCTGCTCTGCACCCCAACATGCAGAGGGATGTGTGGGGCCACCAGCACTGCCACACCTTCAGAGAGAGCAAAAATCAAAAATGACTTGTGAATATACAGCTTTTCAGTCCTGATTATTCTGCTAATGTCATTATTAAAGCCAATTTTGACGCAATAACTGTCTAAATAAATAGAACGAATTACAAAGATATTTTCCAATGTATTGATTTGGAAAGAAAAAGGTTTAACATTATTATTACAATTTTTAAGATTGTAGTGCTTTTGCTTTAAATGTTCTTTGTCCACACAGGCATAAGCACAACTTCATAATAACTGACTGCCATATGAAAAGAAAAAATAGAATCAAACTTATTTCAAAACAAGATATTCTGTTACATAAGCCAAAGCACATCCTTCGTCCCATCTTTAGAATTGCCCCAATAAAGCAGGACGATCAGGCCACACAGTGAGAAGCATCAGGGAGATAGTAGCAGAGTGAAGTGGGGAGAGGGGCCCTGGGGCTGCATCAGCACATCTCTTTATGGTTAGAGGTAGCACAAGCATCCTCAGTTACTCCACATAGCTCTGGGTGTCTTCCACTGTGGGAAGAGCTCCAGAACAAACTGAGTTATTAAATCATGTTTTGCACATAAATAATAGTTTTTCAGAGTTAAAGAGTAACAAATGTTAAAGTTTGACAATTAGTGTGCGACTTTGAATCTAATTACTAGTGATAGCTGGCGTACTGTTGGCGTAATATTGCTTTACTGATAAAATAAACCTGAGCTCAACTACTCCACTGGAAAATATATAAGTGGGCTACACCACTTCCCTGTTCACTACATATGTCCTGTATAGTGAACCAGCAGCAGAATGGTCATAGAATGACAGCAAAACAGTTGTGGCACTACATAGTGCGTTATTTCTCTATTAGGGAGATCAAATAACTACTTAACTTCTCAGTAACTTCTAGAATAGCAAGAGAGTTATTCTTGCATAGGAAATACTACATATCATAGCTGTTGCCAATGTAGCATAATGAAAATAAATTAGTAATAAATATTAATGACAAAATGGTAAAAGTAGATTCTCTACAAATACTTTAGCAGTTGATGTACTGAAGTGGATAGTGGAGTTGGTGCAGTGCAGTGTAATAGATCGCCACCCCAGGCAAGCACAACATGTTACACCAGAAAAAGTCCTTTGCCAATGAGCCTAAAGCATATTCGCCTACATTTATAATATGGTAAAAACATTCTATAAGACAACAGTGTGTGCAAAATGCATAAATATAAATATACCTAAAGAAAAATAAAAGTTAGCGCAAGTGCAAATCCAACAAAAAGCTGCTTGAGTACATGGGTGTATATATAAAAGTAACTGCCCATCTCTGAGTGCAGTCCGATATAAAGAAAAGTTATTCTTGCACAGCTTGATGTTCCATCTTGCTGTTTAGTTCCTTTAGTTTTAGGGTGCTCCATTTGGGCTGAGACTCAATGCAGTGTATTATTGTCTCTTAGGGAGTGATTCCAAATCAAAGCTTAGGATTAGATGTGAGATCAAATTCTACTATGATGAAGATTTTGAAAAGTTTTTTCATTTCATTTATTGTTATTTTTTGAAGGGGAAAGGAGTGTGCTCCAACTTCAATGTCCCACCACTTCAGAAACCAAAATGATGTCCTCAGTGGCTCATGGGATATTGACTGCCATATGAAAAGAAAAAATAGAATCAAACTTATTTCAAAACAAGATATTCTGTTACATAAGCCAAAGCACATCCTTCGTCCCATCTTTAGAATTGCCCCAATAAAGCAGGACGATCAGGCCACACAGTGAGAAGCATCAGGGAGATAGTAGCAGAGTGAAGTGGGGAGAGGGGCCCTGGGGCTGCATCAGCACATCTCTTTATGGTTAGAGGTAGCACAAGCATCCTCAGTTACTCCACATAGCTCTGGGTGTCTTCCACTGTGGGAAGAGCTCCAGAACAAACTGAGTTATTAAATCATGTTTTGCACATAAATCATTGCTCTTCAGAATTAAAGAGTAACAAACGGTGAAGTTTGACAATTAGTGAGTGACGATTAATCTAATTACTAGTGATATTTGGCGTATTGTTGTGTCAGGATATCCCACACACAAAGATCAGACCTGGCACTTTCAAATGGAAGTCTATTGTTTGTTTAACCCTTTAAACTGCAAAAGCCTGGGATGGGCACTTTACCCTCATAAATACCTTTGTTATATATTATTTACATGGCTATTGCTTCTAAGTTAGTGAATGATAAGTATTAGGACAAAATAACTGAATGTTATTCCTACAATAACGTCTTCTGTTAGGATGGTGTGTCTTTGCACCCATGTGAAATGATGAGATTATGTGAAGCAGATAATTGTGTCCACAGATGTGGCTGCCCTCCCAGGAATTCCTGCAGCCTCTCAGATTTCCCTACCATGTCAGAGTACCCCTCATGCAAACACACGCGCGCACACACACACACACACACACACACACTTATACACCTCCACATGTCTCACACTCAACCCAATACTCTGTGAAAATGTAACATATGCCTGAGGCGGGACTGACGTGGCCTGAGGTGAAGTCCATATACCCGGCACTACACTTTTACCATCTAGAAAATACTAACATCATCCTTTTAGCCATTTCTTCCAAAAACTGTGTCAAACTGAGACTAAGGTTATGTTTTGGGCCTTTATTCATGCCTACCCACTAAGCTTATAGCGTATGAAGAAATCACCAAAAAAAAGAGAAAAATTCATAAACAGAGAAATCTGAAGTCACTCGCTAGTAAAAGTGTTGGTACTTTGTTGAAATAATGACAGCAAAAGGACACGTATCTTTACAAACACAACTAGACAAACAAGTCCTTGGGCAAGACTTCCAAAGCACACACATCTAGAACATGTTTACAATTGTCACTCAGTATAAGAAAATCTACAAAATGCTTAAACATAAATATACAAAAAATCCAAAAACATAAATATACAAAAACATGCCTAAATGTAAATACACAGAAGTGAAAGTTATCATTGTGGAAATACCCAGAAACATGCAAATCTAAAAAAAAAAAAGCTTCAGTACATTTGCAAATCTAAATAGTAACTGCCCATCACTGAGTTAAGTATAGTCTTACTGGGTAAAGTTAATCTTACATAGCTTGAGTTCCATAGTAGGGTATCCATTTAGTTCCACATTTTCCTAGGTACTGCTTTTTTGGACCTTTTTTCTCATGACTGAACATAGCAAAATTGGTTATATTTCCCTAAAATAATCAAGATAATTGGGGTGAGTGTGTATGTACTGGACAAGCATGTCAAAAGGACATTGTCAATGTTTTCATAGCTTTCCTGGACATTTAATCACTGTCATGTGATCAGTGGAAAGATCAGACATATTAAAATACCCGCAACCCGCCTTTCTCGTGACTTATATTAGATTCTTCTTAGCTACTCCTTAAGTGATGTTCATGAATAAAATTTACGGGAAGGAAACCATAAATATAAGTGATAGACAAGGGCTGGAAGCCCGCAAATACACCACAAATATGCCCAGTGCTTTTTACGGACCATGAAAAATAAAATTCATATATTTTGAACTGAAGAGAAAAAAATACAAGAGGGAAGAAGATCAAGTGGAAAAATACAGGCAATAGAATGTGCGTGTGTGAAGTTGTGTAGACCTGCACATGGGTCTATTTTTGGTATCAACAGGGAACTCAGTCAGAGGATTCGGAGAGAGCTTTTTACCTACGAGCCTTCAAAAGCCTAGAGGCCCCTTCTCCAGCCATGTGTAACATACAGGAATCTGCAGAGGAGGGGAATCAATAACTGTCATTTGGTGAAATTTAAGAGACTTTTAGTTTGAGTTATGACCAATGCAGGCTCCTAAGTGAGCAGCTTCTTATTTTTAGAACAATTCCCTACAGCAAATACTACCAGCTTTGCTGAAATATTTTCCACTAGGGCTTTAAAGGAGAGATAAATGCTTAATGGTGTCTTCCTCTCTCTTTTACCCAGGAGACTTACAAACCCACACACCAACACACATACCTACCAATAACAGCATAATGAGTGAAACAATTAATGAACAAAGTGCTTCCATCTTTGAAGCCCTAAATATCAAATAATTGCAGATGTCACATTTATTTTCATGGGTGAAATACATGAGCTGACAAAACATATAAAGGAAACACAGGAAAAACAGTTTAGTTCAGTACATGATTTCAGTTGCCTTTTATGGTTACTCTGATGAAACTAATCAATAATAAACTTTTAAGCTCTGAAGAATGTATTTAAATATGTTTGTGCTTTCCCTCAGAAACTACTGCAGCACATCCAACAACAAGGGCATCATGGTGCTTTATCTACGTACTGAAAACACAGCATACAAAGGTGGTTCTGAAGAAACAGCCTGACTGGCTTAGCAGTGCTCTACCTGTGTTGTTTTTATGACACCCAGGCACTTTTTTACTGTAGTCGTTTCTTCCTCCGGATCGCCTGTTGCTAGGTAAACACTCCTTAAATGCTGCAGCCGACCTGTACTGATGTGAACAGAACCTGACCACATTTGATAACTTTTATGAGATAAGATTTGTCCTACAGTCTGTTGGGTCAGATTGAGGAAGCGTGTGACATCAAGCCTGCATCAAATTCTGAACCAGTGGTTCTCCCAAGGCAAGCTTTCAGTCGCAAGCTGTAACGGCAACCAAACAAACTTCAGTACAACTCAGTAAACAAGATGGGCTGTGAAATCCTTTACAGACTGACTGGAAAGAAATGCCTTTAGGGTTAAGCAGACAAATATTGGAAAACCTAAGCTGAACCTCGTGGCTCTATATATAACACAAAAAAGCTATTGGCAGAAGGAATTGCTGATATAAAAATATATTTGACACAATGTCCTGGGCTGCTTCTTCTTTTATTTTCTCTTCTTCATAAAGAATGCTTGTGTGTTATCACAAATAACATTGCAACTGGGACACGGCGAATGCGATTACCTACTGATATTTTTATAAAAACATGCTCCCTTTCGTGTTCCATTGCTTAAGTAGCGTACCAAAGCTCAGTTTCACTTGCTGCTCCATTGCACTAAGCTGAACGTAGGCATGCGTGCGATGAAACTTTTGTGAGTGGAGTTTTAATGAAGTTAACAGGGACAAAGAAAAATTCTCAAAATATATCAACAACATTATATTAGATAACTTAAGGTTAATGATTTTCATATTGTCACTGTTAGCTCAAAATCTTGTAGTGCAATTTTGTGTGTATGTGTTTTTGAATATTTTTAAACATTAATTCTCCTTTTTTTATTACATCAGGTGAAAGTTTCTCGAAGAATGGGCCAATAGAAATGATCCAAACTTTGTATTTTTTTTGCTTTACACTGACATATTATATACTAATTCCTTGTTTGTGTATTATAAAAACTGAAACCATACATGTACTATTTACACATTCACAATATTAAATAATAAGTCTACACATTAAAAAGAAGTAAAAAAACAGCTTCTTATACAGAGACCCTCAATGGGACCTGCAGATCAGGGAGAATGGAAGGAGCAGCCATCCTGCTGCGGGCAGCCATCCTGCTGTCTGCCACATGGGCTCTGCCTGCACACCTGTTGTATTCACATGCTAATTTACGAGCCAAGCACATGCATGGGAGCACTGAAGGTGTGATTTGTGGAGGCTAAATGTGAGTTGGGTTTTGAGGTTTCTGGGTCCTGGATGAATGGGAAAATTGAACTTCAGTTTGTGGAAATTTAACAAAAACCAGTTGGACAAGAACTGGAAAGCAATAAGAATGTTAGCATGTTTAGCCCCTTAAACACAAGGATCGGTATCTGAGGCTAAAAAACAGTGTCTCAAAATAACTGTATAACAGGGTTGAACACTTTGGGGAAAACTGTGATTTTTCTGTCCGGTGTTGCAATTGCGAATTAAAATCCCATTATTGTCTATAAATTAAGGTCCAGGCTTTTTTATCCATTTGTTATTAATAATTCTCCCCACTAACAACCTAAGACGAGGCTGAACAATTTAGGTTACATTTAAAACTGCAGCTTTTGCGATTTGAAAATTGCTCCCTTTTAAATTATGATGAATTGCTGCGCCCTACTACATGATACAAACTACATCTTAGTTCCATAATAGTTACTGAATAACAGGTCTCTATATTCTATTGCTATTGTGTAGCTCACGCAGAGTTATATTACTCACGATAAAATCATGCCTCGCTAAAGGGACGGGGACTCACAGCACTACATAATCACACAGAAACCAAGTTCAACACATCAGCAGGAGCATCACAACAGGACTTACTCAGACACTGAAGCATCATTCATTCGTTATTTATGCTGAATCCTACTGTTCGTGCTAATACTCTCCAACAATTTGCTGGAGAGCTGCACACAATGCCTTCTAATAAGATTTAGCCATTAGTGAGAAAAACAGTGAGATACAGAAATAAAATCTGCCGAGCTCTGCAAAAAAAATCTGCCCCTGTACCTGTGCCATGGTGGATTAGTTTATCTAAAATCCCATTCCTAACTTTGAGACAGCATTAAAGCACAGACAGCAACACAGCCTGATTCTTTCCTTTAGACTGGCTGGTTTAGTGGCAGGTGCACTACTTAGTGGACGCCGCACACCATCACTCATGAGCGCTAGCCATGATAACAACCTTTAGTTATCTCTCCAAGTCTAATCTGCCATGATAAATTGAGGAAACTTCAAAGTATGCCAAAGAATTCATCTTATTTAAGAGATGCTTCTCACTGAGCCTCACATATCTTATATTAAGGGAAAATGGAAAGTAATGAGATAATAATGTCTGATGGAGAACAAAAAGATTACCATGGTTACCGCACTAAAACATAAACACATCGAGAATCCATGCAGGTTACACAAACTGTATGAAAGCCAAAAATGAAACGTCTTTTTCAATGCGGCTTACTCACAGCATGCACTGCATTTTGGGACACGTGTCTGCTACAACATAACAATGGCAAATGATTATATCATCATAACATGACCTATAATGTGGATAATGTGTAAAAAAAACTCCAACATTTCCCCCTAAGTCCCTATAATGCTATTAGCAAGCTGTACATCTGCAGCAAGGCAGATTTGCTGTGAACTACAACAAACTAAAGAACAATAACCACATTGTTCTTTTCTCTCCAGAAAAGAGAAAATACACTTTTCTGGAATTGTTCTACAGTTTGGTCAATGGCAGTTATACAGTTTGGTCAATGACTTTTGTATGTAGGTTTACTGTATTTACTTATTAGAGAAGAGGATAGAGTAGTAGCTATTTGGCAGTTTTATCTATCAATATAAACTGTTTAAATAAAGAATTGTAAACATATATGATTGGGGTTTACTTTACCGAAAACGTACAAAAGTGCACTGGTGCACATCCTTGCTGTCAAAGCAAGCCTAAAATCTTGAAAATGGTAAATAAAGAGGAAAAGGAAATTGTTATTTTAATATAAACTAACATAAGATTTTAATCTAAGCCATTTTTGGATGTCTACGTCTCATTAAGAAATGCTCACATAATGTGAAGATCAGAGTTTTCAAGTAATGTAGAAAATAAATCTGTTTTCGCATGACATAGGCAGAGAATGAGCATACCGTAGCATTAAACACTAGACTAAAATGAACAATCAAACAAGTGGATGAGATAAATCATGTTATACCATTCATTAATCAAATTAAAACAACAATAACCATTTTTAAATCATCTCTCCCAAGATCACTATTCTTGGGGTAGTCTTGGGCATCTCAGGATGTCTCTTTTCAAGACCATAAACAACAATATGCGAGTCAACTGCCCTGAAGCTGCCAAGTAAAAAATAATTATCTACACCATTAACATGTGCAAACCTAAACAGCTTGATTGGCAGCCCGCGACAGCAGCTGCAGCATAGCAACTATTGTTATGCCACTGGACATACCATGCATCTATTTTTCTGTGTGCGGTCCCTTGATAACCTACTGCTGCTGCTTTGACCAAGAGCTCAAGTTTTTTTTTTTTTTGGCCTTTTAAAGTGGGGTGATTAAAGCAGGGTTTAGATATCTTGTTAATCATGGCTGTCTTTCAGCAAGGTGGAAAAGGGATTAAAATCATGCGACCCTTTCGGTTAAACTTGGCACGCTGTTACATAAGGGCCAAAGGCCTGTGCAAAGAGACGTCTAGGAAATCATAATAGGCCTTTGTTTGTGTCACATGATGGTAATTATGTCCTTTTGCTGATGTCATGCCCTTTGCTTTAATCTAATTCTGTTCAGCTGTCTGGGACACAGATTACCACTTTCACCTTTTAGCTGCTGAAATCTGTCTCTCTCACACACTTGGATGCGTGAGCGGATATGCACGCATACACACCATCGCAGTTGCACACTGTTTATGTGCCAGATAAAGACCTCAAATAGTTTCTACCCTAAGTATACTTATTAATAGTTGAATTGTGTGGTGTGTGGTTAGGGAAGTGTGTGTGAGTGTATGTGCGTGCGTTTGAGGGAGAGAGCGTGGGTGTGTGCGTTCGTCTAAGGGTTGGAGCTCAGCTGCCCAGCCACACATGCCTGTCATAGCAGGCCTAGTGGTCCAGAGTCCCAGGGGTCTACGATGCCCCTTCAATGAATAACATTAACCATTTGCATCTATCTGCATGGCATCCGTCCACCCGATCAAACTAACACCCAGAAATAACCAGCTGAGTTATTATAATCACCATGGTTCTGGCCTGTCTGCCACAGTCCTGCTTTTTATAGCGCCGAAAGACAACTGTTGAGAAATTCCAACAGGTTAAATTAAGACGCTAGGTAGACTGACCCTTTGTTCTCTAATCTTCTACCTTATAAGCAGAAGCCAACCCAGCGGTCTGGCGGTGTCTTCCACTAGGGTTCATACTGCCTCAAGTTATTCATTTGACTTCTTGTCGTTATTTATTGACTTTCTTAAAATGAAAGGTGTAAAGGGATCTTTGCAGAATGCAATAGGACAGTGGTCTTGAAGATCTACCTTCTTAAGGATTTCACTTTTAGCCCAGATTGACAATCCACTAAATTAGTTGGATCTGTTTTGTTAGGCTTGTATTAGAACTGAGTTCTGCAGGAAGATGTATCTTCTGGAGCAAGGTGACTGACCACTGCCATAGAACATACACTAAAGAACCCCTGATTCTATGGCATCACTCTAGAGAACATCTTCAAGCATCTTAATTTTTTGGAGTGTATTCTACAGCAAACATGTTCGGCTGTAAACACAAAGTGTGATAGGAGTGTGGCTGAATCTGGCCGAGGACTGTTTATTGATGAGGACCTCCCTCACCTGATGAGCCCAGGAAGTAGCGCTCCAGGACGGAGCCAAAGCCAGAGGGGTTGTCCCTCAAGTCACTGACCCTGAAGGGCTGCATTGAAACATCGGCATCGTTCATGGGCCAGCTGGGTGCACGGACACTCGCCCCACCGTACCATGAAACGTTCACCATGGAGAAGCAGTCCTGCCAAAGAGAAAGAAGGACAGAGACACACAGACAAACAGAAAGAAAAGGCGATGGTTGATACAGCAAACCAGTACAATAAGTAAAAGTTACAAATTGTGCATCCTATTAATGCTTTCTCTCAACACATATTTGTCTTTTCCGACAAATATGATAGCAAATTTGACATTTTTGATGGTACAACTGCAGTTCTTCAGGAACATTCACAATATTTCAATATATTGTGTTCATCATTTTTTTGTCATTTAATTCTGCAGCTCTTTATTATTCATAACACTGGCTTACCGAACTACAGTATGCAGTTTTTCACCATATCAAAAGGGATTAAATGCATAAAAAGATCAACCACAGAGGCATTAAGGCTTGACTGTAGACTCTGGACTTTGAGTTAACACATGACAGGGAATTACTGAGGTAGGGAATGTACAAAATGAAAAAATGAAGGGATTAAATCCTGAAAACTTCCGATTTGTTTTAGGATTTAATCTGTGAAGTACAAAAAGGGGCCTGGGGAAAGGGAGTCTAGTGTGAACTATTGCAATTAAAACTACTGTAATGAAATCTTATATGTGCAATATGCGAAGCAGTATTACTAAATTCAGTGCCGGAATCAATTAGACGGCTGTTAGATTTACTTAGGAACATGTTTCATGGACTGTCAAACCTCTACCAGCATACACTCTAATGTATTTCTGAGGAGAGTTTTCTTCGATCTGCATTTAATCATTACATTTTTATTTAAAATCTTTTAAAATTTGTTTTGTTGGCACCTGCACCACTTTGCAGCTTCAAACATTTTTCAACAGAACAAAAACACTGTTGCCCAGTTTTCCCCAAAATGCAATCAGTCAGCCAAGATATGTTTGGTGTCTTGCTTTGTCAGTTCTGCAATGAAGTTACAAGTCTAGTGCAGCTGTAGCAAACCATGGGAGTTTATGTCAAGCAAAATGTGAGAGACAGACTTTTATTCATTTAACTAATTGTGCAAAACTAAAGAACAAAAGCACACCTTGTTTGATACACTATGTCTGGCATAAAAAAGAAGTGACCTCTTTCTTTAAGATGGTGAAGCTCTGTACGTTACTCCACAGTCTGGAAAACTTTTTCCACACATACTTCAATGAATGAATTGACCCGAGTGTCAATTCAGAGGAGTTTGAAGCTCCCCTGCACTGACTGCATGGCTGTTACTCTACCTTCAGCTCTACATGGCAGTGAACCGGGGTCCAGGTCATGCTGTAGCACTCGGTCTCTGAGTCGTCAGCTATTTCCAAAGATATCTTCACCTCGGCCACCGAGTCCCACGTGTAGCAGAACTCGGTCTTGTTGAGCCAGCACAGGTTGCGCACGAAGGGAACCTCCATGTCCGGGTTGCCCACGTTGCCCACGTCGATTTCCACGAACGTCTTGTCCTCGCTGAGGGTCTGGATGAGCAGCGAGTGCGCCCTGCGCTCCCAGATCAGCCCGCTGAAGCCGCCCTTCAGGATCCAGTTCTTGTTGGGCTGGTCGACCACCTGCCAGTAGATGATCCCGATGGTCATGACAAAGAAGACGGCCACGCCGAGGCACGCGATGGCCCCCTTCCACGTCTCGTTCATCTCCTTCAGCCCCGTGTCCCAGGCCACCTCCGGGATGGGGCTGGGGTTTCTGTTGCGAGCGTGGGGCATGGTGTTGCTGTTGCTGCTGCTACTTTTCCTATTTTCTTTATTAGTGTTGTTCTTTTTTCTTTTCCCACCCCTGGTCAAGCTGGTCAGAAGGCGAAGATGCGACGCGTGTCTGTAGGAATCTCCTCTTGCCTCATCATGTCACTGGAATGACACGACAGGCTGGAGGTGTCTGGGGAAGTTCGGGTTTTTTGGGGTGTCTCTCGCCCACGCAGTCTAGCCTTCACGCCTCAGAGCGCTCATGCGTCAGACAGGCAGAGACAGGAGCTCCGGAGAGGTGCCTGAGCGGGTGCTCTGAGCAGTGCGCAGTGAGCCCGAGCTGTGGCATTGGTCACTGAGGAGTGAGCGGCCCCCTGGCACCAGCGCCTGCCACCGGCTCCTTCACGCGCTTATTTGCTTACCTTGCACTTCTCACTTCTCTCTCGGCTCTGACGTAACAGCTCAGAGCTGCTTCTCCGCGGAGGTGGTGGGGGATGAGATGAGGCTGGTGGGAGGCAGGGGCCGGGGTAGGGGTGGAGGAGGGGGTGGTGGTGCTGCCGCGCGCTCTGGAAAACACCAGGCCATAGTTAAGGGGTGAGCACTGCTTGGAGAGGCCAGTTTCTCCAGTTGCCCAGTGCGCCCTCTCCAAAACGCGCCTCTGCGCGTAGCGTGTCCACAGAAACCGTGATATGATCTGGGGGGGTGGGGGGTGGGGGGTGGGGGGGCTGTTCTGACACACGGATCAGCGGTTCCCCAGCGGTTCTGACACACGGACCATTCTGTGCGCATAGGAGACCTTCATTGCTTTTATTTGAAGTGTGCGCAAAGGAGATGCGCTTACGAAGATTTTCAGCACTGATTCATCTAATACATTTCATAAAAAGTGAAGGACACAACAATAAAAAGAATCTATCTATCTATCTATCTATCTATCTATCTACATACACATTCTCCCTCG
>JBBPCX010000135.1:6066004-6079842 GCA_037974365.1 Hydrocynus forskahlii | reverse complement strand
CACACACACACACACAAACACACACACTCACACACACACACACTCACACACACAGAAACACACACTTACACTCACACTCACACACACACACACACACACACACACACACACACTCACGCACACACACACAAACACACACACACACACACACACACACACACACACACATGTAGATGTAAATATATATACATACAGTATATAAATGTTCTAGAAATACATATACATATATATATATATATACATATTCTAAGTTAGTTTGAAAAATGTCTTATGATCTATGCACTGGTGATGCCCAAATATCCTGCTTCTTGTTTAATTAAACACACTAATAAAGCTGTAGTGCATTTGACTCAAGAATACTTAAAACAACAGCTTTTGGTTACTCTCTTAAACTTGTGCACCCTTCCATATATCTTGATGAATCCATGTGGTTAGCTGATTTATGCTAATCTACTTAGAGGAGAGTTTCTCTGCTTTTATTTATTGCTAGTTACTAAAAGCATGGAGCTAAGCAGGTGTATGGCCAACATCCAGGGGAGCAGGGCCATTTTTCTCAGTTGGAAAAAAAAGGAGCAATGCCATGATTGTCTAGAGATTGATGGCATGAGAGCTCCTGATGGCACCTCTGGAATTTTGTCTGTCAACATCCATTGAGCTCAATGTAGCTATTTTCATCCCATTGTAAATTATGCATTGTAAATTTGAAGAAATATGGCCTGTGGGATCTGCTTGTGGAGCTGTGGAGGGGTAGTTATTATTTATGTTTTATGGTAATAGGCCTGTGGCAGGAATTATGATCAATGCAAAGATCAACATAAACAAATAAAGAAATGAAGTCATGAACAGCTAAAAAGAGCAAACAGTGTCAGAAGGCATCCAAGTCACCTTGAAGATTAGTTACATGAGTTCAGGTTGTGTTTGCGCTTGCGGTTGGAAGTATGTGGAGTAGAGGCAGGACAGGTCACTGGATAAGGCTATGAGAACTTCAGCCATGCAGCTCTTCAGCTATCTAACTACTGCACACAGTCAGGTGACCGCTGGCTGCTACTTTTTATGATGTTACTAAAAGTTGCCCTTTTGTATTTTTGTGTGCGTCTGATCACATTGCACAATGTGAGGCTGTTCTGTCCTTAAAAAAGACCCATTTTAAAGTAAAATTTTGTCCTCACTGAAATCAGGACAAACTTTCCCAGAAATTACTTTGACCGTCCTCACTGGAGGTCACACTATTAAACAAGCTTACTCTGAAATGCTGCACAGTCAGTGTCCTTACCATTTTAAGCTCGGTCAACATACAGATTTTACAGTGCTAGTGTGCTAGTGTGCAGGGGTCAGCGTGTGAAAATGTGTGTGGCTAAGTCAAGTTCAACAGTGCAACTGCAACCATGGTCCAGTGTCAAAGCTGCATTGGGGCCATGTCTAGTGACCAGGTGTCAATTTACATGTCAACTATATGACTCCATTGGGCAGTAGTCTGCTATAAATAAAAGTTTGACTGATTGCTGGCATGCCCTACTTTCCATAGAATGGAGTGGGGTGTTAGAAAAACAGTGGGATATGCCTTGTATCAGGGCTCCAGTCTAGTAAATGCCAGGTGACAAAACACATCTAAAGAAAGCACGGCTAAACTGGATTTTCACATAGACCTCACAATGTGAACATTCGTGTATAAGTGGCAGACTGCACACTGTGTATCCATTAAATTTAATCATGAGTTATAATGCCCACCTGTGACTAGAAAAAAACCCAAAAAACAGGCAGGCGTACATTATAAATGAATGTGGGATTAGAACATTTTGAGTATCAATCAGCCAATGTTAAAAATGGCTACCTCAAGTCTCTTCATATGGGAAATCCACATGGAATGATGTGGACCACCTTGAGTTCCGTGGCCGCAGAGCTTTTTCATATATATTCACGTAAAATGATACCCCAATCAGTGAAATATGGGAAAATGGGAATGGCATGGATCTATCCTGAGGGAATATAAAAGTTTGACAAAAAGCAATAAAAAGCTGCAGACCTTTACAAGCAAAAATATTCATTTCAAATGAAGAAGTTTTCCATCTTCCCGTCTGGATCTTCAATTTACAATTTCCCTTTCCTTTTGGACATTTAATACAGGCTCAGCTGGGAAAGTTTCCATAGCTTTTCTTCTGGCTCTATGGCTGCCGTCTTAGCCATGCTTCAAAACAGAGAGGGAGAGAGAGAAGGAGAGAGGGAGGGAGAGAGAGACTTTTTTTCATTTGTAATGTCTTGTTTTACAAACTCTATCCTATATATTTATACACTGAACAGAGACAGAATTGTGTGAATGTATTTCCCCCATCATTAAGACCTGTATGCGTTAGGATGATTTGGCAATCTTGCTGCTATTGTAATGTGAGGATTAGAGGTGGGTAGAGTGGCCTAAACACATGCACCAATAAAAGTTCTATGAAAAAAGTAAAGTAAAAGTACCCGTGCAAAAAAACTTACAGAGCTGTAGGAACTGCAGAGGGTTTCTTAGCACAGAGACCTACAGATTCTTTCACCAACATAATGAAATTGATCCCAAACAGAAAATGAAAAGCTGAATTTTACTGAGAAACTTGCAGCTCAGTTAAAAGCAGATTTGTGTCCTCACTTACACTTCAACAGAAGTAAAAAGCAAAACAGATCATTAACTTACACTAACAGCTATGAACATTTTTTTTCCTTCCCCTGTTAAATTAAATTTTTGGAAATACAAGATTTTGTTCTGACAGCCATGACATTAAACTGCTTAATATTGTGTAATACATCCTCCTTGTGCCACCCAAGCAGCTCTGACCCATTGAGTTACGAGGTGAGGTCTCAGTTTGTCTAGCTCATCTCATAGATGCTCAGTTACAGTGAGATTTGGGGGATTTGGAGGCCAAGCCAACACCTGGCCAGCCTCACACTGCCTCTGCTGATTTGCCCTCTTTCTATGGTGCATCCTGGTGCCATAACTTCCTAAGGTAAGCAATGCACACTTACCCAGTCGTCCATGTAGTTTAAAAGAAAATTCATAACACTAGGCCTTCTTCTTCATGGTCCAGTTCTTCCAGTCCATGGTCCAGTTCTGACACAATTCTGTCCATTGTAGAATTTTTGGGCTATGGACAAGGGTCAACATGGGCCTGAAAAAAATTAGCAAGTGACTGGATGTCTGAATTTGAACATCATTAAATGACAGGTCTTGTGTGGTGTTTCCAGTACATTTCTGCACATAGCATAGCGTATTTAGTGCTGAGCATTTTCTGTGTATTTTCTTGAGAGTTTAGCTCGACTTTTATTTGACATATATTTTAAACTGTTCTTGTCTATGTGCCTCTGTAGGTCTGTGCAGTCACAGCATAAGCAATTTCCTCTGGGAACAATAAAGTTTTTTTATTCTGATTCTAGAGGACAAAGGCTAACCTGCCTGGTCCAATTGCACAGAAGAGCAACTGTAGCACAATTTGCCGAAGAAGTTCATGCTGGCTCTGATAGAAAGGTATCAGAACACACAGTGCATCATAACTTGCTGTGTATGTGGCTGCATAGTTTCAGATCAGTCAGAGTGCCAATGCTGACCCCTGTTCACCATCGAAATCGCCTACAATGTGCACACGAGCATCAGAACTGAACCATGGAGCAAAATTTTTTCCTGAGGAAAATGTGACACCTGGATGCACTATAGCGAGAAAATAAGCCAGCAGAGGCAGTGTGATGCTCTGGGAAACATTCAACTGGGAAACCTTTGGTCCTGGCCTATATGCGGATGTTATTTTATCCCCTACCTTAACATTGTTGTAGTCAAAGTATACCCCTTCATGACAAAGTATTCTTCAATGGCAGTGGCCTCTTTCAACAGGAAATGCACGCTGCCAGAATGACAAAGCGTTCAAGGTGTTGACTTGACCTCCCAATTCCCCAAATCTCAGTTTGACTGAGCATCTGTGGGATGTGCAACTAGTCCAATCCATGGAGGCCACACCTCACAATTTACAGAAGCCAGATTACACAGCACACCTTCAGAGGTCTTAGGGAGTCCATGCCTTGATAGGTCAGAGCTGTTTTAGTTGCACAAGCTGGACCCACATAATATGAGGCAGGTGGATTTTAATGTTACGGCTGATCCGTGTATGTTAAAAACTATATAATATCTAAAGAGAAAACAGAGAATAATTCTTTGTCATTGGTAGTAAGGGTAGCCTATGCTAGTTTTGGAGGACATAATCAATTAAGCTATCTGACATTTCATTCTGTTGCATTAGGGGACAGCACTGTGACAAACAAACTGCTCAGTCAAATCTATAAATGGAAGAGTTGGACAACAGTGTGAGAGCAGACCTTTGGTTGAAGGTTGACTGGGGTCGAGTTGCATGTGTACATCTTCCCTAGCCCACCCGAGCCCACCCTTTGCAAAACATTGGCACCATGTCAGGAGGCTCATGCTCTGTGATTCCACAGCAGGGACTTGGTCCAAACACCTCCTGGCATGTGAAACCAGACGTACTGCCTAACTCTCCGTCATTTATCTAGGCCATTGTCAGAGCATGTGAGTGATCATCAAATCTGAAACAAAAGTGGTCCCCAAAAACAATTAGAAGAAATTTATCTTTGAATCCATGAATGCCAGTTAGCAATCAGTCCTCCTTCTTGAGAAACATCAGTTTTTCCAAGCAAGTCTCAGACGCATAAGTCATGTTAGAAAAAAATATTTTGTGAGGTGAATTTACTAGTCCCTGTCACATTACAAATCGTAAAATGTTTTTTCAATAAGCTTGCTAGCTAACTCTAATTGCTATTCAGCGTCTAAGTCTTCCAGAATTAGCAAACCTAATTTTTAACAATCGTAATTTTAATCCAGTTATTTAACCAAATACATAACCTGATAAGCTCAGTGTTTTGTCACTGTTTTGAAAACACTGTTTTGTTCTGAAATAAAATGTTAAGTTGCTGTTGCATGAAAAAACTGATGAAGTTTTAAAACAGAGGTGTCCAGCTCTGGTCCTGGAGGACTGATGTCCAGCACAGTTTGGAAGTTCCCTTCCTTAATCACACTCACTAAAATGAGCAACTAACAGGCGAGTTGAACTAGGTGTGTTTGAGCAGAGAAATATCATTCACCATCATTATGTTTATTACAAAAATCAATAGACTTACACACTGTGCATTCTCAGCATGCAGCAATTTAGACACATCCATTCAAAATAAAGCTACGTACATCTGAAGTTGTGTGTTATTTATAAAACCAGACCATGTGGGAATGATGACAACCCCATGATGTGAAGGCCTACTTTCTGAATGAGGCACAATGCAGGGCAGCCAATAAGAACAGAGGTATATCACTTTAAAGTCACATGAATAAAAAACAATCTGTTTTATTGAAGAGATGTTGGAAAATTGTCATAAAAAGATGAATTATGATTGTTTTCAAAACATAAAACCACACAAATGTCATACATTCAGGGGAGAGCCTAAAGTTTAGGTGTAAAATAAAATACAGAATGCAATGCTTTCACCTCAGAAAAAGGAAAAAAGCGTTTGTATCTCCAAAGAACGGTAGTATGCTAATGACAAAGATTTGTTTAATGTCACCTGATGTGGTAGAAGTTACTCGACTAGCAAGAAAAAATGAGCAAAAATAGAGGCAGATAGATCTACACAGCCAGAGTATAAGAATTTCAAACTGTGGTTTACCCTCTCAAAGACATGTGCGAAAACATCTGCACTCTGAGGCCTATGATACAGAAATGAAATCTATCTTTTTACTCATCTGGTCTCAAACAACTGTTAGGTAAACAATTGCTCATAAGAATGGCTGAATAGAGTTTCTAAATAGAATTTTAATTTCCTGATAGCTCTGCAGTGGCAGCTTGGCACAGAACTGCAGTCACAGGCTGGAAAAGCTCCCCTGCCCGCTGAGACCTTGGGTGAATTGAAGCCCTGACAAGTGTTCCTTTCAGGAGACAGTTAGTCATTTTTACACCCACTGGAACACCGGATTAAATGTTGGGTCAGACGTGTGGACCAGCTCCCAGTATGCGCTGCTTCTGTGTGGAGGTAGAAGGGGCAAGGTTTCCCTCTACTGTTAAAATGGGCCTCGTGAGAAAGCCCATTGTGTGAAAGCGTGTACATGCATACGTAAATATATAGGTTATAAAGAGAGGTTTATATAACGGAAAAGGGCATTCTTAGCAGACTCTGCTGCCATTAAGCCTTCAGTAATAGAGACTGATGCTGTTACTGAAACATGGTACACAATACAGACTGGTTTTATTCATGATTTTAATCTTTGAAGAATATGACACTCAAAATATGATGTTTGTGAAATACAAAAATAATAAAGTAATAATGCACCACAAGTTACAAAGGGGACAGATTATGGGAATTTTATTTTTTTAAATAAGAGTATAATGACCTAAACATGTCAATGATTGGGCCTGTGCACAAAATATGAAAGAAAAACAAATTGTTAGTGGACCAAAATAATAATGAAAGTAAGACAGGGCGGGTGCAAATGTGAAACCAAGTCTCTTTATTTTATGTATGTATGTCTGTATGTGTGTATGTTCCGTTTATATAGTTATCAAGGCAATTTAGAAAAGTGTCATAATAAAAGTCTGCTTCACAGCAGAAAACAAGTCGCGACATATGACCTAACATAATAAAAAGGCGGACTCATTGGTTGCCATTAGCCATAAAAATTCCAACAAACAAACAAACAACAAACAAAATTTTACATCGCGGTGAAAGTCCAATTATGGGAGTAACAGAAGGATGCAAAATTCCTATTCCTAAAAGTTTGCAATGTTTGTGACGGGATGTCAGTGCCAGTGATTGCCCTGGTTTATTCCCAAATCCTGCTGAGTTTAGTAATTTGCATTTTGTTATCGAACTCACGAGTTTGCATACTGAGTGTGCATTGCTGTACATCTCCAAAAGAATTACGGCAGCTTGTTTTAACCAGAAATAGGGGCGCTAGAACTATGAACTATGTGTAAATTCACGTGGACTGGAGGGTATAATGTGGGACTTTTATGTTGAAGTCAGTCAGTGGTTCCTGTAGTCACTGGGGACGCTCCGGAGGACCTTGAGCACGCTTGTTGTTAAAGCTAAAATTCTCAGCACTTGTAGAGAGGAGGTAAAAAATGGCCAGACGGTTGATGTAAGTGGTGTTATCTTGTGAGAGCTACTCTCCAAATATGTTTCAATGTTGTACAGTGGTGCAGTTCTGTGGCTTGTCCTTGTTTAGCCCGAAAGAAGCTAAAGTGTTTAACATCACCCTCCTAAACAAACCATGTTTACATCCACCCTGCATGGCTTCAGATACTTCTAGACATCTGTTTTATCTGAGTTAGTTTGGTTTTAGTGTCAATCAGGTCGAAGCTTTATTTTATTCAGTACTCATATGCTCGTTTAGCTGCCTTGGATAATGTTATTAAAACTGGGCAGGACTGGTTCATGTGGAAACTGGGATGACAGAGTCTTTAGTAGCCAGCTACTGGTTTAGTTACTGGGGAAAGTAAAATTAGTCCTGGGGTTACTGGGGAAAGTAAAATTAATTTTAGGGCAGCTGGTTGTCTGGGGGTTAGGGAGTTATCCCTGCGATCAGAAGGTCGTGGGTTCGAATCTTAGGACCGCTAGTGGCACCACTGAGGGAGCCTTGAGCAAGGTGTCTTTCACACACAGTGGCAGTGGTGGTCTGGGAGCACTTGTTCCCAGCTGTCCTGCCATTTAACCAGCACGTCTTAAACTGCACCATTGATTTAACTAGGAAACCACTGAGTTACCCTGTGTGGTGGTGGTGGTGGCCTTGTGCCTCTGGACGAATCGGTCATGGGTTTGAATCCTACCTTCAGCATACCACCACTGGGTTCCTGAGCAAAACCCCTAATCTCAAACTGCTCCAGGGAGACTGTCCCCTGTAGTTAGGGAATGGAAGTCGCTTTGGATAAAAGCGTCTGCTAAATGCCGTAAATGTAAATATACCCTTGAGTAAGGTACCGTCTCCACACACTGCGCCCTGCCCAGTGTGGACAATTCAGTCAGAGTAATTGGACCAAGTCTGGGGGGAAAAAAGTCATTCTTTTTGTGGAATGAAATGCTGTTTTTTCTTATTTGTGCAGTTATCCTATTTACCAGCTGGGGAACCCTCAGCTGAGGATATTCCGACCCACCTTTGGTATGACTCTTGTCCGACCAGGCAAAGAACAGCCACCCGACACGGTGCAGTTTCGTGTCTCAATGGAGTAAGTATTCAACGTCTCTCTGGCTTTTGTAAGTATGTTGTGTGATATATCTGTATTATTTTAAATGAGTCCACTGACAAACTCAGTGACTCAGGTTTCTATAGGTTTCTGTAGTGAAATGTAGCCTCTGACCACTAGGTGGAGGTCAGATCTTATTAATGAAAGTTGTGTCCGCTGACATGTGTAACTGTGAGGTGCTAGTAGTAGGTGGTAGTTCAAAAACAAGCATCAGGATGCTCAAGATCATGGATTTCACATGTAAAGAAATGTATAAGAATGTAAAAAAATGTATAAGCATAAGAGAAGATGTGCCAATGCTGGCAGTGGATTACGTAGCAAAAATGTAAACAATAAAAATGTGACCACACCAAATGCAGAAGAGGCCTAAATGAAGTAGTAAGTGATACTTTTCTCTTAATCTTGTCAGACCAAGCAGGGATCAGCCACATCCTGCTTTTGGCCTGGCCTGCTCAAGTTGTTTTTGTTTGTGAAATGCCTTTGCTGTCTGGAGATAAGCAGGATTACAGTATTTGTTGTGGATTATGTGTTTATATCACAAATCCAGTATTTTCAGGTAACTCAATAGGAATAGCTGTTAACAGGAAGATGCAAAAACAGCAAGAGCTAATCATGAAATATCTTTCAGACGTAAATCTCTTAGGACAAATGTCTTATAATTTTTTTCCTTTAAAGCATCCAGGCTTAAATGGAAAGAGTACCTGGTCTGTGATGCTACTTATCATTCAGTTTTGTTTACAGCTTACCAATGTGGCTACATGCCAAGACAACAACCCCTGGTCTGCTGATGACGTTTTTTCGCAGACAGCAGCGTCCAGGCGTTTGTTATTTCTTTGCGGCAATGTAATATGAAACAGGCAGTCAAACTGTAAATGAAGGGTCTAATAGTGGAGCTCTCATGCGAAGAGGACAAAGTGTGCTTTGTTTTCCGTTAAACCTGAGGGTGTACATCTTACGCCGTGACGCTGGAGCGCCACATCTTACTTATTATTCTGTCGGAAAGCGTTCCAAACCGCACAAGCTGGTAATCCTGCTATGTGTTAGCACTTGCGTAAGTGCAGAGGGGAAGTTTTTACCTTCAAGGAGTTCAGTGTTTTGTTTTCTCAGTCTTTTGTTTTCTCAGTCTTTTGTGATCTTGAGCGTATCAGTCCACACTAGACATCCTCACCACCTGTAGCACAGTGCCAGTGCCATCTGGCCAGGGATTGAGCATAATGCAAAGGTTCTTAACCGGGCCCAAAGTCTTTGAGTCCTCAAAAAAGAGGCTGAAAGCAGACTGCCTTCGCGCATTAAATGTGGAAGAAGTCAGATAAATGTTTTTCAAAGCACTGCATCCCCCTCCCTCTTATCTATTTGACCGCAGACTTCCTCACAATATTATCATAGTGGCTTTATCTGTCTTTATTCGATTGTAGGCTGCTGCAGCAGTCGTTGAGCTGATGTCAGTTTTTGTCCTTGCCAAGCACTCTACGCTTTGTCATGCGAACGTTACAACCGTGCTCTTCTCTTTTTTCCAAAGCATTGGACAACTCCAGTCATTTTTATCTGAATCTTTCATCTGAATCTGGAGTGTTCTCATCCATCATTCATCTCCCTGTTTTTTTAGACTTCTGGGATGAATCACCTACTTAAAAGACTTAAAAGAGGCAGGATATGTGTGCGTGAGTGACTGTGTGGGTGAGGGAGGGTGAGAGAGAGATGGATGAGCCGTGTTTAGAGATGAGCGTCTGTGTTGTTTTGAATACCTTTTATGTGTGAAGGGTGGGGTCCTTCTGAAACTCATAACGGGGAGAGAAGTTTGAACAACAGGGAGCAGGCTTGTGTGCTTGGAGAGGGCAGCACATGAAAAGATAAGCCGCACTGACCTCGAGGGAGCTGTTTAGATCCGTCCCTAATAGCCCTTTAGGTCATTGCTTTTAGAAGTCATGGCTTGCTTGTATTTGGCTATGAAAAGCTAATTTAAATAATTGGGATTAGCCAGAATACTGATACTAACCTTATAAAATCAATTTAAATGAGTTAAATATAGCCGATGAACATTTCATACTATTTTTTAGGTCCTAGTCATTAGAAAATTGTAACAGTGCAATTCTACAAAGCTACTATGTCAGTAGCGTTTAAAATATACACAGTTCAGGTCTTGACAGAATTGAGTTTTGTTGCCATCTCTATATTGGTACATTAACCAATAGTGTACATCTTCACTTTTTGACATATGTCCGTTCATCATTAAATATTCATGCAATGTGAAGGGCAGCAACTACAAAACACCAGAGCACTCGTATAATGTCATGCACTCCATACTGACTGATGCCTCGATAGTTAGGAATCAGTGTGGGAGGAACAGTTGGGTCAATGTCGTCAGTATTCTCTTACGTAGTGCACTTTCAGCCCCACAAAAGCATCAAAGAACTCATGTAATGTTGCACATATTACATTGAACTAGCCATGCTTCATTTCTTCTGCTGGCATGTATTCTCTGTGCTCTATGAAGCATAGCTACAAAGTAAGTGGACCCCATGAGAGCTACCACTCTGGCAGTTAATGATGACTGCTATTGCTGAGAAGGTTTTTAAAAATGTATCAAGTCAATGATAGGACAGGCCATCTACTGTTAAGGAAAGGGGCAGTGGAAAGCGTGGGAGGGCAGAGGGTCAAGGCTAGTGGTGTGGTCTTGGTTTAGATCATAAGGTTGGTGATTTAAAGAGTCTTCCTGCTTTCTAATCAGGCGCGGTTTTTCCACTCAAATGACTCGGAAAGCACCGTGTGCTGATTACCATTCCATTCGCTGCCTGTTGAGGGTTTCTGCTTTCTAGGAATCCTCTCTTTCTTTCTCTCTCTCTCACTCTCTCTCTCTCCCCCTCCACCCCTCCCTGCTCTCTCTCACTAACTCATGCTTATGCACTGTTCCCCCTGTCTGTGTCACATAAAGCAGGACTCGGTTTCCTCCATTCCTCACATCCTATCCATGATGCTTCATCGAAATAAAGGTTTCAACAATAGTTGTTTGAAGTGATACCATCGAAGAACATCTTTTGGCTCCTTAAAGAACTTCAATGGATTGTTCTTTTAAATCACTCAACTGAAAGGTTCTTTAGGGAACCAATAGTTCTTTGCTGCCATTGTTTTAAAAAACCCTGTTTGGTCCCTTTATTTCAAAGGACATGAGATAAAAGGTACATTAATTCCGGTGCCTGGTTTGAATGTAAACTGTTTTAGAATCTACTAAAACTTTGCTGCACCAAGTAAAATATGTAGATCTAAGGTACATCCTAACAATGTAGCTTTAAGGTATATCTTACAATTTACCCTATTATACCTATTAGGTGGATTTTGCACCCACATGAAAAAACATTAACAACATTCCCATAATGTTCCATGATTCCATATCACCCTGCTGATTTGATGTTAAATATGTTCCTGAAATGCCCCAGCTTGGGATGACAGCAGAGCAGCAGAACAAGTTTATGAGATGAACACTTTAATTCATTAAAAAGTGCAATTTGTTTGAAATTGTTAATTTGTTCAGTGTTTAAATCCAGGAATGGACGTAAGTAACTGGCCTTGCATCTTTGCATATAACAGGACCAGGCTTTGTAGTTTTCAGTTTTGTACTTCGTGCTACGATATGAACAACTTGTTCTTGGTGCCTGAGTGTGTATGTGGAAAGTCTTTTGAGAAATTACTCCAAAGTGTTCTAAAAATGTCCTCCTCCCTGTGAAACAAAACATTCCAAACACTATCTACTGGACCATCATGTTTGACATCTCCTCTAAACACTACACTGTGTCTTGACAATAGCAAGATGTAGAATGTCCTATTTTCTTGGAACAGTCCACTGACCATGTCCTTTGTTCTGTTCCATTGCCTCCCCACCACTCCGTGCCCTTCATCTTTTCGCCTTTTTAAAGGATGACCAAATTTGACGTGAGGAACTACCTGGAGAAGATATACGGCGTTCCTGTCTCAGCAGTGCGCACTAGGATCCAGTACTGTGAGTAAATTGCCTACCTGTTTTTTGGCAGCCGAACCACTTTAATTTGAATGATTTGTGAACACCTCACAGGATTCCCCAACTCATCTTTTTGCCTTCTGTGAGGTCTTTAACACATTTATTGTCATGATCATTTCACAATTTAGTTTCTTACATTTGACGTGAAAAGATTCAGTGCCCTTTGCAGAGAGTTCTAAATGATGAAAGTTGCTGTCATCATACCCAATATGTGTATTTTTTTTCCCCATGAGATTGTAGTGCCTTGCATTTACACATTGCTTTGTTTTTTAAGCCAGCAGTTCCAACTGTTTGCATTTCTGGTCTTTTGATTTCTGATCAAACCCAGCAGTAAGGCTTCGTTTTGTGCAATATCAGCGGACATATTCATGAGAGACAGTGTTGCTTACCATGAGGGAAAAAGCTAAACAGTCGTAAGCAAACCTCTTAGCCAATTACAAACTGCAGTGATTCGCAAACCACTGTCAGGACCTCACACTAAATCATTGGGCCTCTTCTTATGGAATATTGAGACATTAGAGATGCTTCTAGCTTTTGCCCTTCCACACAGGTGACAGTATACTGTGATAAGGGAGCAACCTGCTAATACAGAGGAAAATTAGTGGAGTGAAACCAAATTTCCGATGAAACAGCACACTACTATAAAGACTTTTTTGCCGCTCTGGTATTTGCTGATCCTTTTTTGCCACACATCATAAAGCAAATGCCAGAGCATTCAAGCAGAAGAGAGTCATATTACAGAAGAATTGATAAGAGGCTTGGGGGGTGGGGGGGTGGTTGAGGGGTCACATGAGAGTAAGAGCAAGGAGTGGCTTGCGTGATTCAATGTTTTTTTCCCACAGCCACTTATCTGTAAATCTGCTGCTCCAGCGTTCTGACCCATCAGCTGTCCTAGGATGCCCTGTTTAACAAGGCAGCCAAGAAGTTACACAACCAGTTTTTGGTTTATGGTTGTATTTGTAAGGGCTTTTCTTTATGTAGAAGATTTTACGGACAAGCAAATTATTATTACAGGCTTCACCATCCCAGAAATTTGCAATTTGCAAATTTGTGATTTACTGAATGCAAGAGGGAATCACTTTTACGAGTGCCCTGTTGGGTTTTAGCCACTGGAAGCCCCATTTCCCTGGAGCACATTTTTTGGACTAATGTTGCGGGAAGCCAGTGAGTTTTTTTTTATGAGTGCCATATAAAACACACAAAAAAATGGAACACCAATTAGATTTTTAAAAAATTATAAAAACAACAAAGGATAAGCGTTCCCTTGGTGCGTCAGAGCAGGTATCCCTGTCTGCGTCATGGGTTCCAGTCCATTGGCGGTGTAAAGGATGTGTGAGTGGGGCTCAGGGGCTCTGACTGCTCCGCAGCACTCAAGGGTTCCATTCTTTCCTCCCTGAGTGTGGTGGGGTATTTTGGAAGAGGTTGCCACGGCAACTTCTCTGTCCTGGGATTTGTAATGTGATAGCAGCCAAACCGCAACCCCAAAGCAGGGAGAACATTTTTTGAAGGGTATGGAGTATGTGTGGGGTGCGATTTTTGGGGTGGGGTGGGGTGGGGTGGGGGGT
>JBBPCX010000135.1:6030944-6065904 GCA_037974365.1 Hydrocynus forskahlii | reverse complement strand
GAGCTTCAAACACAAGAACAAAAGCAAGTCTTTTTACCTGGTTTAGGGGAGTAACCCAGCTGACCCCAAACTGAGGAGTCCCCCATCCTGCTTTTGCCTCTACTCAACCATCAACCATTGCCTTAGAGGGGGTGTTGATTTTACTGAGAAGGACTTCCCCTGAATGCACTGCAGTGATTACATGTAACACACACGCGCACACACTCCCTCATGTGACTTATTTTAACACATTCACTTCATAGCCCAGAGACGTTCTTTGGGTGAAAATGGACTCAGTTGTGATATTTTACTGTTGGTCTTTTCCTCTCTCTTTGTTTTTTTTTTTCAGTCTGAAACTAAATGTGGTAGTGGTTGAGGGGTTTGGAAGATGTTTTCTTCCAAACTGCTTCCTTTGTTTCTTGGCAAAATTTTCCAGGAGCCTTTTAAAGATGACATCATGCCCAGCTGGGAAAAGGTTAACATGCTATTCCCAGTCAAGAGAGCAGAAGACAAAACCTGCCCTTTTTCATTCTCTTTAGTGACGGGCCGATCCACGGTTTTCCAGTTCCGATCCGATTCTGATACACGACTGCCGATACCAATAGAGATTCCGATATAATACATCTTTATTACTTTAATATTAGCATTATTTTTGTTGAAATTGTGCTGTTTGTTAGTATGGTTACATTGCAGAATAAATAAACTACTAACTACTTATTAGAAGAGCAAAATATATACACAACTACACTTAAATTAAAGGCATTCCAAAGGAATTTGTCACACTTCAGAAAAAGGTAGCAGCAGCAGCTGTAAAATTTTGTAAATATCAAAAACACAACAATCTTGGCAGAATCATCTGTATTTAAGGTGGACCAGCCAAGTTACGAGATGCCCACCTTTAGCCTCGTCGTTTTTTGAGAACCATCTAAATTTTTCAAGTATTATGTCCATTTTAGCAGCAACAACTGTGTAAAAAATAAGTGCAAAACTAATACATTTTAAACTAGTGCAAAACTAATACGTGAATTCAGAATTAAACTAGTGCAAAACTAATACGTGAATTCAGAGACACAACATGGGCAGAGCGTACTGTCACCACTTCTGTATTTAAGGTGGACCGGCCAAGTTACGAGATGCCTCGTTGCGTTTTGAGAGATAGAGGGGGAGAGGGCAAAAACAGCCAACAAAACACACAAAATAGCTCCTGAAAGAACCCCAAAGAGGTCATGTGGGAGAGCTAAGAGTTTAAAAGTATTCCTTTCGCTTTTGGGTTGTCTGCTGTAAATTTGTTGCGTTTTTGGAAAACGTCAAAGAGCGTCTGCTGCCTGTTTGCTAGCATCTCCTGGTACACTTTGTCGTGAAATCTCTGCAGGTGCTTTATTAAATTTGTTGTATTGTATGAACCATACTTCCACCCCTCGGCACACTGGCTTTACACACATTGCAAGTATCCAAACTCTAGTATCTCCAAACGAGCGACATTTTGTTCAAAATAAGGCTCGCTCAGATTGAAGTTGCCGCAGGTTCATGGTATGGGGGCGGTGATGCATCTCATATTACAGCGTCAAGTTTAAGGTCCAGCACAAGCTGCGAACTGGAATATAGAGATCGGGGCTGTCTGACTGATATCCGATATCGGATTTACGGCTATATCGGACCTGATACCGATATCATACCGGATCGGGCCCATCTCTAATTCTCTTAAGAGAATCACAAAACAACAAAAGCTGTAATTCCTTGCTGGTGTTTATTAGACAGCAATAGGTACTGTCTGAGTTTGAACTGTGTGTGTTGGATATATTGACAGGAAGCAAGTTAGCTATTCAGCACATATGGCCACTTGAGGCTTGTAATTTAATAGTTCATACAGTAATCAAAATAGACATTGTTTATTGCAGTTATTTATATGGCAATTAATCATCGGCTGTAATTTCATGAAGATAAAATTTCAAACTAGATAACTAATGAAGCTTTTCTCTCTGTCACAGGTACAAACAAGAAAAGGAACCACTTAAACCAGCGTGTGAAGAGGCCAGATTACAAAGTGGCATACGTTCAACTGGTGAGTGTGAACCCCATGAGCTGTAGCAGAAGAAAAGGCCCCACACCTGCTGTGAAGCTGCCTGTATCTGCTGTTACTCATCCCACTGATCACCTTGATGTTTAGAAATCGCATGTGTCATTAATAAAGGACAATTTAAGGTGGAGAGAATCAGCTGTAAAATAACCTCCAGTGGTGTCTCAATTACAAATTTATGGGAGTGACTGCTTTATTGACTCTATTGAGAGTTATTAACAAAACAGTCCCCAGAGGAAATGGGGGCTATATGGGCATTTGAACCCTGAGGTTTTGTCTCTTTTCTGAGGGTTTGTCGCAGCTTATGTTCCTTTAGAGAACCCTGAGGCACAGGTAGCCTTTGATGCGAAAACCTCACCTTATTGTGGTCTACTCCCAGCGTCCTGGTGCTGTTTGTTTACTTTCTGTCTCTCCTTCGCTCTCTCACACTTGACCCACTCTTGAGAGCGAAGAGGCAATCTGGGTTTGCACCTTAGCCGAAGGGGGCAAGTGGTCGTCTTTGGTTACATGCCAAATGTATTGCAGGAAGTGTGGTATAAAGTTCCAAACAGGGTATGGCTATTATGGCAGACAGCTGAGAGTTTTGTTTCTGTGGGCATCGGAACGCCCAGGTTGGTCTCGTTCCAGAAGCAGCACAAGCTGCTGCGTTCACACCTGCACTTGGGTTGAGTCCTGGGCTGTGGCTGTGACCTACCGTTTGAAGTCTGCCGCTTTGAAAGGCGTGAAAATATCTTCATCTGATCTCTGATCCAATCAGAAAAGCCTCTTTGTGTCCTGATGTTTTCAAGTTTGCCAGAGAGGCATCAGGTGGTTTATACTCCCTTTCAGGCATCAATCCGGAAATGAATTAATAGTTGGTATTGTCAAAACACAGCCGTTTGTAATGGGATATATAATTGCAGCACATATTAATATTTTAAAGGGGAACTTCCTCTGAGAGGAGCTGAGTCACTTCCTTTGTGACTTTGTGCAGTCAATTTAATCTTCTCTCCAACTCTCAGCTTCAGGTTGCCTGCATTACTAGCCCAGTGCTTTATCTTCCCTAGTATCTGACAGTTCATTGTTTACGACATATTCACGCATCTGTGTAAAGTTCTTTTTAAGCATTAATATCACTTGCTAGATTTACTGCAGACCTGGAACTCTCTAAATAGCATGTTTATTTCTGTATGAATGATACAAGCGCTTAAAAGCTGGAATTCTGGATAAACACGTTGATATGAAGCTGAATTTCAGAGAGAAAAAACACACTGCCCAAGAAAAACCCTCCTTTCTTTTCAGTGGTGGGTAAAAAACAAGATTGTTCCTAATTGACACCACATGTGGGGGAGTGTTCTGTGGTCTGATATACACAGCGGTTCCCCCTGTTCAGCCCCTCCCCCACACGCTCCATAAGCTAATATTCCTGTGCTTGTACGAGGGAGAGCTTTCCTTCCCTTTCCATCCCCCTGCATTTTACAAACTCCAGGCTTGCAGTGAGTGCCAGGCCTCTGTTAGTGAGGTTCCTCGATGGCCACTTACAGAGCAGACGTGGGATCGGGGCAGCGGGGAGAACCGCTGGAGGCAAAGGGGGAAAGGAAGGAGGGTGGAGGGTACATGGGACGGGTGAAACAGGGGAGGTGACTGAGGGCATGCTGGAGCCGTGCCAGAACAGGGAGGTCCAGAGACGGGGCAGGGAGGTCTTGAGCAAAATAAAATCTTGAGAGAATATCTAGACTCCATGTAATAACTGTGCAAGTCAGTCACGCTCCACTTTGTAGTATCCTGAGATATTCTGCTGTTCTCTGAAAGGTCATGACCAGCTTTGTACCCGCACAATGATGGGCTGTTGTGAAGTCTCATGGCCGCAGTTTGGCTTGCATAATGTACAAGTGTGCTACTGTCATTAATTTAGCTGAAAAATGGCAATTTCAACTTAAAAAATATTGTTAATGAAAGCAGCATGAGGAAAACAGATGGCAGATGTGTTGGGTTAGTCCAAAAGAGTTTGTATCCAGGATGAAATTTATCACATTGAATGCCAGATTTTGTCATTTTGGCTCAAATGGATAGAACGGATAAATAGAAGATATGCATTTTTTAAAATGCAGCATACTAAAAATAAACTTTATCGAGTTGTCACACATTTCTTTCAAACATACAGATTTTCTCACCTCACCATAAAATTCAACTGTTGATGGAGCAAAATTGAAACATTTCAATGCAGTTTATTTATATTGGAATAGAATTCATTTTGGATCAAAATATATTTAATTCTAATTCTAACTTACTTAATCTTGTCAATTTTGTGTGAACCAGTTGTTTGGAAAGGACCAAAAGTATTAGCATTAGACTCAAAGTAATTGACCTTTGAAATAGACTTGGTAGACTCCCTGCATATGTGCAAACTGTGATGTATGTGAAGATCCAGGTTTCTGGAATACTTCAGTTGATTTGAAACATACAAACTACAGTTTCAAATTACTTTACAATTTAAATTTTTTGTATGCATCCTTTGCAGTTTTGAATTTCTTTTCAGGCTCTGCATATTGCCATCAACCAGACTTCACATAAATTAAGCAGTGGGTTTTGTGGACAGTAATATGGGTTTTAATGGCAATGAAGTGAGGAAGAAACTACGTTTATATTTTTGGGCATGTTGGGTTTTGGGGGAACCCTTCATATCACACTCCAAGGTAACACTGTTTTCCCAGTCCAGGAGGCCATAGTGTTATTGTGCAAAAAGAACCGCAATCAATAGCTGAGCTGCCAAAACACTGTTTATCTTCCTTTTAGCTTTACCCCCACGTTGTTCTGCAAAGATCTGACTGTGTGTGCTGTTTGGTAGCAGAATGTGGCTGTGATTGCTGCTGCTTATTGTTGGTTGTGAAAGATCTTGTTGCCCAGTCTCTGGAACCAAGTGTGTTTTTTAGGGCAGTGTTTCAGGCTGGGCCCAGCTGGTAACCAGGCTACCTTTCAAATCAGATCACCCTGTTCTACATGGGTTTAGAGCATACTTTGCTCAATTACCAGGGAACAAAACACTGTGAAACTCTATCTGACTGAGGCACACTGTTATTTTCCTACTCAAATAGTTTCCTTCTTCTTATACTGTGCCCTTTGCCCCCCAGGCAAATTAACACCCATTTAGTTTTTGCTGGAGAGCAGGTATTTGGTGTGAAAGCCCAGATCTTGATCTGATCAACACTAGGTGGCAACGTTTGGCTTTGGTGATTCTGACAGAGTGCTGGACCCCAGAACCTCTGTGTTATGGATTCTTTGGGGCTAAGGGTACAGTAAGTTTGATCCATCAGCAGCAAGGGGGAAGGTGCGGAGCATTTTCCAGCCAACAGCAGGAAAAATCCCCCGCCATTCCACTTCACAGGCAGCTTCCTGCTGAATTCTGGATCTCAACACACTCACATGCTAGTTGCTGAATCAGTAGATTCACTCAAAGTGGAAATCCTGCTATCTGTGAGGAATTTTATTATTCCAAACCATTTGGATCATAACTCCTCCGTGCCTTCCTCCTGCTCACCTTGTCATGCAATTCATGGTTTTCACGTTTTCGTCCAAGCTAGGAAAACATTACTGAAATGCTGTGTTCATGGGCTGTGTAACTGTTCTTTGTAAAATGTAAGAAAAGGATTTTTTAACTTGATGATGGAGGACTTTTTTTCTCAGAATGGGACCAATCTTATTTCAAACAGTTGAATCCCCCCCCTTCTTTTTCACTAATATGAATTTTGGATGCTGATTTTGAAATATGTAACAGCACAATTTCTAACAAGATTTTGCAATTTGTCATTAACGGTGCAGAGTTTCATAAGAGCCAGAACATGGCAATGGAGAGCGCAACATGAATTATGGAAGGGAAAGCAGGGTCTCTGGCATCCTGTTTGAAGACAGCTCACACACACTCTCACAACTCCCCAGCGGACAGCCCCTGTGAGACGGCTTCTGGAGGAGCCAGCAGACGCAAGGAAGGACATGATACTTAACCCCCCCCCCCCTTCCCTTAGATGCCTTGTGCTAGTGAGTTCTATCATTTCCTGCAGGTCACTCTCATTTAGATATCATTGTAAACACTTTCAGTCATAAAACCCTTTGATTCCTCTTGACCTTTTCCCTCCCCATTACTACTTTGATCAGTCTCTCAACATGGAGGCACCACCCAGCTTTATTTTGGTATCATTTTCAAAATAAATTCCTGAGATACTGGCACTGCTCTTCCTGTTATGGTGCTCCATCATTTTCCTGCTCATTGACTGTTTGTTCATCTTGCTTGATTTGCCTTTGTGTGCTTCTAATGGCGGAGATGGAGGGAGGGGTCCAGACATCATGATTGCTGGTGGCATTTCAACACTGTTGAGTTTATCTTTGGGTGCTGTTGACAGGGTCCAATATCCTGGTGACCCAAAAAATAACTCAGACAGGCCTCAACAAGTGGACGGACGGGTCATGCTGTTGTCAGGCAGAACCTTGTGGAATGAGTGACTCAATGGGTTTAAAAAAAAAAAGAGAGAGAGAGAGATATGACTGATTTCTGATACAGCGCTGAAAGTAGCCACTGCCACCCCTCCCTCAGACTGGCTCCTTGGCTTGGCTGTATTTATTTAACAAGCTGGACTCCATGCCAGATGATTGTCTAGAACAACACAGAGGGAAAAACAATCTCTCAATTGCAGTGGAAACACGCTTCTGTTTTGCAGTAATGGGTGAAATGTCTGGCTTATAGCTGTTCTCAGTGAGGAAACATAATACATTTTGTTTCATTTTTCCCTAGCACCACTTTTCCCTGGCATTGAGGTTTCATTAGAGTGGTTACGGGAACAAAGACTCGAAAGCCTTCTCCCCTGCTTGGCTCTTGTGGGGCAGCTGTGTCTTGGCACAGGGAATGCCATGCATGAATCATGTTCTCAACTGCTCTGGGCAGTTGGTTTTGACAGCTGGGTCACTCGACTTGTGTTCAGAGGAAGTGTGTTTTGCACAAATGCTGGCCCACTGCTGTGGGACATGGAAGGCGTCAGGGTCGGCGAGTGGACAGGCAGGTTGGCGCAGGCCCAGATGGACCTTAGATAGGCCAGATCCTCTTGTCTTTCCAAAGCTCTGCTCAGTAGTGCCATTGGGTCCATGCTGTTTTGCACAGTGGGGGGGAACAAATTTGACACACTCAGACAAAACCATGCCCTGTGTATGGCCATGCTTTGCCTGTCATAATGATTTCTCTCTAATGACGCCACTTTTTGTTTGTTTGTTTGATTTTTTTTGTAGGCCTAATATATGATGTGTGGTCAGTAGTTTTAGGCCACACAGTAACTTCTTCAGAGGATTGTACAGTCCAATAACTTAACAGTAACTTCAGAGTTCTTGAGAGGATTGTTCAGTCATGTCTTAATCTGTTTCACGCATACTATTTTTGTGGGACATGAGCAACACGGCATTGTGACTGCTGACAGGCGTTGGTCATTCACACAGTGTGTGCACTGTGGAGCGATTACCTGTTTTTTTTCCAAACAGGTAAATGATCACAAAAGTCACTTTGTGACTGGAAATGTCTGGACTCTGACTAGGCCATGCAAGGACTGACCTTTCTTCTCCTTCAGCCACTGGGTGGTCAATAATGCTGTGTGCTTTGGGTCACTGTCATGTTGGAAGGTGAACCTTCCTCCCATTGACAACTTTTTGGCAGAGGGCAGCAGGTTTTCCATAATAATTTGAGGGTATTTGGCTCCGTTCATTTTTTCCTCCTATCTTGACTTGTGCCCTAGTTCTTATAGCATATTGGCTTTCCACCAGATGTACCATTTGGTAGCCAAGTACTTTGATTTTGGTCTCATCTGACCATAACACCTTTTTTCCTCTTGGCTTCAGAAAGTGCGTTGTGGCAAAGCTCAGTTGAGACATAATGTGGCCTTTCTTAAGGAGTGGGTTTTTTCTTGCATCCCTCCACATTTGTGGAGCACTTGTGATATTGTCACATGCACGCAATGACCACTCTTTACCATAAATTCCAGGAATTGCTTAAAAGTTGCCACAGGCGTCCTGATGGCCTCCCTGACCAGTTTCATCCTTGCTCTTCCATTCAGTTTGGAGGGTCCAAGTAGTATGAAACGCTTCACTGTGCTCATAGGGATTGATAAAACTTGATTATTTTTTTGTATCCATCTCCTGATTTGTGCTTGTCCCTTAGATCTTTGGACAGTACCTTGCCACCCATAGTTGATTGTTTACTTTCAGTTACACTACCAAGCATTTAAATGCTCCAGGAATAGCTGTGTTTATATTGAACTGAACAAAACAATTACAGTTGATTACAGGTGGAAACCAGTTAGCTTGATTCGCAGTAGAGAAGGTGAGTAGTTACACTTGATTGAATTTATGAGCATTTTTAGGAGGGGGATTGATTTTTTTGTTGTTTTGTTTCCAGGCCTGTTGTTACCATCTTTCACTTGGATAAGTTACAGTAAATTCAGCAGGAATTGTTTTGTGTCTGTGTGTTCTCATTTCAGGCTGCAAAGCAACACAATTTTAATATTTAAAGGGAGCGATTCTTTCCTATACCCACTGTAATTCATAAAAACGCATTGTATATTTGTTTACCCTCATCAGCTTTCTGACTTATAATTGAGCAGTTGTTTCCAGCATTGTTGACCTAATGGAAAATGTGTAGGCAGCATAAAACATTTAACTAGGATTTCTCTGAACATGGTCATGAATATTAATAATTGAAGAATTTGAATGTTTTATTCATGTTTTATTTTTATTTAGTTTTGTTCATGTCTCGTTGGTGTAGTGCAGTGGAAGGAGAGTGGGGTTTGATTCCTGAACTGGTTGAAACACCACACAGCACCAATAAGTCATTGGGCAAGTATCCTAATAGTACAGCCTGCATCTGTGATAAGCAAAAAGTCCCTTTGGATAAAAACATCTGCCAAATAATGTAGATGTAACAGTTTCGGCCCAACAGTAGTTCTCTAAATACAGTGCTGCTTTCATGACATAACTGGGATGGTCTGCCACACTGCTTTCAGAGTCTGTGAAAGCTTTGACCTGTTAAAATTACCACCGAAATGAAAAGAAAGGCATTGTGTATTCACACAGAGGTAGTATGTGTCAAACAGGCCTCAGCGAACGAGTTTCCAGTGGCAAGTGACCATTGTCAGAATCATTTAGTCAAAGACTTTACTTCCCTTGTGCTCAGAGTATCAGCTGTTAGTGTTTTGTGTGCTGCATGTCCGTAGGCTCTGTTTCAAACACATCCGTACTCATACATCAACAAACCAAGCCCATACTATTTTGTCGGTTGCTGTGGTTGAAGAGTTGCACCAAATTTGCGCGTTTGGGATGAACAGAAGGTCATGGGCTGGGTAAGAGCAGCGTGCTCTTGACTTGTGGTCAAGTCTGGGATTTTTTTATTTGTTTGTCTCAACCTGCGTCTTCTCTGCTTCTGACCGACTTTAATTTTTTTCCCTCACACACCCTTGCCTGGCATTTGCATTACCCCAGCAAGAGCCATAAATTATGTCCCAATCAGCTGTGTTTCAGACACCCCTCCCTACCATTGCTGTTACCACTACTTTCTCCCCTTCCCTGATTAAGGCTAATTTCTGGTATGGTGTGCGTCACGACCTAAAGATATGAGGCATCTAAAGGCAGCCAAATACTTGTGGTTCATGTGTATCAGTTTGACAGGCCAGGCTCTGGACCCAGAGGAAGCAACAGTGTGGCCCACCCAGTGAGGCTGGCAGAAGAAGCTGTTTACAAGCATCTCCCTGCATTTCCTAGTCTCTTGTCTGGTAACGAACTTGTTAATAGATTTCCAATGTTACGCAAACAGATCCTGCCAAAATGTACACATTGGCAAATACACTTGAAAATGTTTGATTTATGAGTTTATCCTTCACTTAGTTCATGATGCAAAATATTGTTGTTGAAAGGGACTTGAGGAGAAAAAAGATTGGCCTCCCTGAAGTGTTAATGGTGCACTTCCAGGTCTTAAACTCTTGCAGACGTTTTTTTGGATATTCTCTGGGAAAAGGATTGATTGATCTTTGATGCTGCTTACTTTTTGACCTTTTCCTTTAAACAGCAAACCCTTCAGTGTGCCCCCAGCCCAGTAAATATTAGAACTCTTTCCACTTGCCTACTAAGACTGCCTGCAGAGAAAGGTGAATTCTAAAGACTGAATGTAATTGCTGTCAGCATCAAAACCTCACAAGCTGTTTTTACGACATTTGAAAACGTTAGCTGTCCTGAACATTTAGTGAAAATTAAATGATGAATAGACCAAGGCTGTTACTATTAAAATCGATTACCGAGACATTCAAGACAACAAACATTTGAGAAATGAAGGAAAAAGAAAAGCGTGAACAGAAGTAAATATCATAAGTAGCTTTTGGTGGCACGCCTGAAAGAGGAGAAACCCATGCCAGCAGGATTGTGCACCTATGTATGTAGTCACAACTTTTATGAATTAAGAAAAATGACAATGTTTGCTGTTATAAATTGTGTATATGATGACTTGATGAATCAGTAAAACATTTACCAGATGATTTGCTTACTTAGGTTATTATTTTGGAGATCCAAAGTTTAGCTCCAACAGAAATAGGTTGCAAAATTGTTGATGTGCTGAGTTGTGTTCCCAACTAATTTTCAGTGGGAGCTGCTACAGACAGGTCAGTTTGATGCAAAAAAATTGCTATTGTGCTATCGAGTGATTACATCATTACAGAAAGACAACTGCGTCATTTTTTGAACTGCATAATGATGTTGCTCAAATTGAATGGTCATTGGAAAAATATAATGTGAGATTTGTTAGTTTAGATTTCTTTATTACATTTTTATTAATTGGTATAATTCTTTTCATTTTATTTCATTGTTTTATTTATGTTCTTATTAGCTTGTAAAACTGTGTGTTTTGATGCCGCTGACATCCGTCACACAGCACTTCTGCAGCCAGGCAGACAGACCGTGTCTTGTGACTGAGTGACAGAAAGCCATTTATAGGGGAAATGTGCACATTTTAGCCTTTGAGTCACTAAGTTCAAAATAGATTTTTCCCAAAATAAAAGTGAGTTCCTAGTAAAACTAGTTAAATGTGTTGCTAAATGCTTTTTGAAAAGAAAAGTTGTCAGCGTAGTCTAAAAGTTGGTAAAACTAGCAACAAAATTGCTAAGTTGGCATCACTGGGTGTTGCTGTCTTCACGGAAATCCTATTTAATGCTGATCCTTTCAGATCAGCCCAGGTCATGCCAGCTGTACCTGTTTAACTGATTGTGTGATTGCGAGACACAACCTACTGGAGGTCACTGAGGGTTCATGTTCAGGTAGCTACACAATCATTCTACAGATTTAGGGATATATCTGTATGTTGGATCCAGCATATTTGACTGTTCTTCTACAATCTTGCAACATCTAAATGCCAGCTCAACATTCTGTGTTCAGTTTTCGAAGAGAATCATCCCCACGAGATTTCACAGTATTGATTTCACGTACATTCCTGTCCTGCAGGACACACATTTGTCCAAACAACATTCTTTGCTACCCAATAACATCAAACCCTTTGTTCTTCTTCTGATGCTGTTTTTCCTGGGTTTTCTCTTTTTTCAGCATCTGTCATACGCTGCCCTGACTCCTTGTCTGCTTACCATTCTTTTTTTTTCCCCACAAGGTATTTGACATTTTCTACTATACCCTCTCTAAAGGTGCAAACACTAAATTGGGGGGTGGGTGACTCGAGAATGGTTGGACGGAACCCAACTACAATGTTTGTGTTCCATGCTAGATTTCTTTTTCTTCCCCTTTTCTTTGCACATTGAGAAGCTTCATGGAAAGTGCCTGTATGTAATAGATGGTCCAGCATCTTGAGAGAAACAAATGTTTGAACATCTACGTTTAAGCCCAGCACTACTCCTGCTCATGTTGTGCAATTCACTAGTTGACGTTCAGAGGAGTGTGCAGTGTATACATTTCAGATGGCAATATTAATGTTTTACTCCACTGCTAAATCAAACTACGGAAGTGTGCTCCACAACCCCAGACGAGAGTTTGTACACATCACACGCAAGCATATATGCGGGCCATCGGCTGCTGCCAACAATAACAGAATTGTGAATTGTTTAATGTTTTAATGTGTGTGGTTGTTTTGACGATCTGAATATGGCGGGCTTTCTTTTCTTTGCTCTTTTGCTAATCAGCCCAGTCCCTGTCCCTGTGAGTATTCTTCCAGTGTTTATGTCCAAACTTCTGAGTCCAACTCCAGATTGTCATGCAAACAGGGTCCCCCTGTAAGCCTCAGCTTAAATGTGTTTTTCTCTGCAGCAGAGTTTACTACAGGTGAAAGGAAAAGGCATTTTTGGCATCACTTTTGGTACTCTGTTACCAAGGCCCTGTTTTTAATAGGTTTGGTTCTTGTACTTTAACTTGGCTGAACTCTGTGTTTATAGTGTGGGGTTTTGCATTCCTAGATGGTTGAGTTTGAACACCACTACCAAGCTTTGGAGGCCTGTCTGTTGATATTAGGACCCCCCTCCACCCTCCCTCCCTGTAAAAAAAAAAAAAAAAAAAAAGCAAAAAAAAACACACACCCTCCTTCCTTGTGGTACTAAAAGACAGGCCCAAATAAGAACTCGGCCTGTAAGAAATGCTGGAACTCAAAATGCATTTGTCCAGAGCAGCACTGCTTCTCATTAGCTATGGCTTACAGCAATCCCCTTGTTTCCTCTGCCCAACTTTGTTTTATCGCTGTAACAACATTGGTGAGCCCTGATAGAGAGAACTAGCAGCACCACCAGCGTGTAGCGGCTGTGTTTAGAGAGACCAGTCCACTTCTAATGATTTGTGTTTTCCCCCTTTTCTTAGAAATGAACTCCTCATTGTCCTCCTAGTGGGACCAGGCCCTTGAAATGTGGTGATCTATGCATTTTTGAAGTGTTAGACAAGGACCCACATTCCGGAAAGGGGTCATAATGTTCTCTCCCCATCCTGTCTAACCACTGAAAAACCTGAATATATGAAAGAGAGATTTATTTTTCTTGTCGCTTGCTAATTAATTGATAGGCCCTCCCCCTCTGAAGCTCATTCCATTGCAGTGATTGGGAATAGGAATGCTTTTGCCCAAATTCTGCTTTGTCCAGTAAAGCAAATGTTTCCTTTTCCTTTGACTTTTTTACTTTGCTTGAAACAATGTATGCATTTGCTGTTCAGAATGAGCCATAAAGATTTATTGCATGGTATTTGATGCCGGTTCACCTGACAGGCGGAAGGGTTTTATAGTGTTCCCAGGCACATTCAACCAGTTATATTTCCTAGAATAAATGTAATATATAACAGTCCCTGTATCCAGGTGTTTCAGTGATGTTGAATGAAGTATTAGTAGTGCATATGTCAGCACTTAACTCCTCCTAAAGTAAAACTAAAAAGACATATAACAGAATGGTTAGAAAGACCACAACAGTAGTGCCACAACATTATGCTACTCTTAGCCATTGCTAAGAGTATCCTAAGCTTGAAGGTAAGATGAGTAAGACAAGGAGACTCTTGATATTTTGATATTTCTGATTGTACCAGGGGAAAGTTCACTCCCTTGGTCAAGCCCCTTCATGTAGACAAACTGCTGCTGTGTTTATATTAAGAAGAGTATCCTTAATCTTGTTTGCTTGTTGACTTGTCATGACTTTATTTCTGTATGCTGGGGGGTTATTCAGGAATAGACTGCGTTCACTCTGAAACCTTGATGTTTTCAGTTGTGCTTTGGTTGTAAACCATGTTTCAGCATCAAACAGGATGAAAAACAGGACTTCTGGAGTGAACATATCATGTGGTGAGGTCTTGGTAAAGCAAAGGGAAATTGGAATTTAGACCAGTGGATAGAGGCTTATGATCAGAGGAGCCCAAGTTAAACAGTACACTCATGTTGATTATCTCCCCTTAAACTTAAAGGAATGCCTGCTTTCCCTACAGAGCCAGCAGCAGACCTTCCAGTTTCCAGATATCTTCCCCGAAAAGGAAAAAAAGCACGAAGAAGGTTCCGTGGAGGAGATGCAGGAGCGATTCATGGAAGATGAGCGACAGAGGCAAAAACCAGACCCCAGGAGAGGGGGAGTCACTGAATGGTTTGGGCTCTAGACACAACCCCTCCCAACCCACGACAAAAAAGATGAGAACTGCGTGTGGGATGTTTCTGGGTAACACCAGGTCATTTGCTGGAATATAATCAGAACCTGACCTATTTGAAAGAGGCACTTCTAATTCCTGGACATGTTCTTTGCAGCCTTACAGCATGCCTGGACAAAAGCCTTATCTTTTGCCTGCATTTTGGAAGATCACTCCTGAGCCCCTGCAGTGTTGTCTGTTTATTAGAGGTTTCCAATATTCACATAACAGAGGTCAGATTAACAGTATCTCACACAAACCTGTCATCCATGTCTTGTGTTTCTTTCAATTAAGTGTCACGTCTCTTTTGCAACAGCCCTTGTCTATGAGACGTTGAAGTATGGACTGCAGCAAGAACAAAAAAGGTCTGACATTGATCAAGTGGAATTGGTTTTACTGGGCCATATGAGGCCAGTTGGTTTGCTTGGATATATTTAACATTAAAAGATCTGGAAAAACTCTTGTCGTTTGTTTTTTATTAATTTTTAAAGACCTTAGGACCTTTTAAATTTCTGACTTCATAGGTATGCAGTTTTCAGCAAAAGGGCATCTTTGGTCTAAAAAGATTTATTGAAGCTGTAAAAAGCTGTTCCATTAGTATTCCTGTGCAAACTACTCAAGACAGGTCTTCATCCAGCACTGACGAGAACAGCTTCTACTGTAGTTATTCTTCACTACACATTGTTGCGTAATCCCTTGCCAATTCTCATACCAGAGAGGCTGACCTCACCCGGCCAACCCAGTGATCGCCAAGGAGAATGTCAATATTGATAGCATTTGTCCATTGTTTCGTGCTCGGAAACGAGCACCCCCTGCATTGCCATAAAGCAATTTGATTTAAGGCAAAACAAAAATGCTTTTAAGACAGCAGCTGGACAACCGAGAGAACTCCAGATTCTTGTTCAGTGTCCTCACCGCATGAAAGTTGGGAAATCTTGCTCAGCAGTTGCCAAGACCCCCTACAACAAGAAGACTACCCCACTCATCTCTTGCCCATACCTATAAAAATCTGGAAGCGCAGAACATTTCACACAGTGCTGATGATGCACCTGGCACCGTTTTCCTGTTTGCTCATGTACCAGGGTTTAGGACAGTTCTTAACACGGACAAGCAGTGATGGCTAATTACAGTCCAGTGCCTGGAATTGTAATTAGAAACTGAGTAATGTTAAAGTGTTCAAGAATTCCCTTAGAATTGCCTTGAATAAAGCTGGAAGGCAGAACACTCATTTCTCGCTCCTCAAAAACACCGCCTTACTACACCCGATTAAATTGATCATTAAGGCTGAGGTGAGTTAATTGTAGGGCAACTGAAAGAGAAAATACATCTGAGGTAGAGTTTTCCATCAAGTCCTCATCTGTCTCAGCAACTGTTACGTTTTTATCCCACTGTTCTGCTTTATTTACATTCACTTTCTGTTCACTTCTTCTCTACTTTCTGTATGCAGACTAACAGACTAATGCCTTTCTTTACCTCCATCTAGGAATACATCTCCCTCTCTGGATATGCCTCATCCCTTCTGTCTGTCCTTGGTTTTTTATTGTGTGTGTGTGTGTGTCTTATGAAGTGTACAGTACAAGTCTTTTTTTTACTGTCTGGCTGTGAAAAGCTAATGGAAGGGAGGCTAAATATTTTAAATAGACTTTCAGTTTTTTCTGCCTTCTCATTCAGGCCTGTGGTAGAACTGTGAGCATGACCCTATTTTTTTCTTTTCTTCTTTTTTTTTTTAACTCTAAGTTTGGAACTGACATGACATCACTGACTCAGTTTAGAAAGTGAGGCACAAGAAAGTTAGATGGCAGATAGTAACACAAGCTCAGCTTCATTTTTTTTGTATCTATCTATATCACACTCTTACGCTATTGGTCAATGTGATCCAACAGTGTTGTGTTTTCATTAACATTGAAATCGGCTGAAATTACATGATTTCTATAACATAAAATCACTTATCTAGGCAGCGATGACCCTCTTTTAAAATCTTTTACAGCTGTGCCGGTCTCTAAAGCCCTAGACTAAGCACAGCAGAGATGACCTATTGCATGTTCCTGTGTAGCTCACCCTCTTTTTTAAGAGAGGCAAATTTACAAGAGCTATCAAGTAAGATAAACTAACTTTTTCAACAATATGAATGTATTGTGGTTTCTGTTAGCCTAATAAAAATGTGGTTCTGCAAACATCTTGTGTGGTCTGGTATTTCAAACTGTAATGGGGCTATTTCCCCTGATAATAACAGCTGTTGTCATTCTTGACTCATGGATGGTGGCTGTTTTTGCAGCGATACTAAGAGAGAGTTCTTAGAGAGACCCATGGGGTCTATTAAATAAACAGCATCTTTACTAACGTTTAAACCAGCCGCCACTTCTATCTGTCAAAAACAAAAATATTAGGACAGATTGGTAGGCCTTGATGATGTGGCGCTGCCTCCTCCACCTTCAGTATCTGAGGAGGCTTGGACATGCACCTAGAGATGGCCAAAGATGGGCAGGACAATAAATACTCTATCCTATAAATAGTTGCAAAGCCAGCCTTTAGAAAGCTCTGCATTTACTATGCATTTGACTGTCTCTTAATGTTCACTAAGACAACCAGAGCAGACCCTGTGCAGGCGGGTGTGTTGGACAGGAGCCATACACATTCTTGACTCCCCTAGGTTGCTGTTGGTTCATCTGAGCTCAGCCAATGCACTCTGTCACCCCACAAACAGCGTAGTTTCTGGCCCAGCAGGAGATTGCATCTGAGTGCCCATGCACACAGCTGTATTTTATGACATTCTATCTACGGGATATATATTATTACTCAGAAAACTGCCCTAGGAATCTGCCCCTGTAAACATGGTAAATAATGTGTGGATTGCAAAGAGTAGTATGTTGGGCTGACATAGCTAAGAAAGTGCTCCTTGGACTATTTTTGGCTTTAAAGGGACAGGATTTTCAGTAATTTGCCATGAAAGGGACATCCATCATTGTCCAGAGCACTTTCTGGGAACTGGGCTAGCATGAATGGGTCATAGTGATGCAGGGCAAGCATGTAAACACTACCATAAGCTAATAGAATAATCGGTATAACAACCACATCCATTGTTAACAGGTGTGAAAAATCATTCACATATCAGTGCAGTCTCCACAGACAAACCACAAGTCAGTCTAAAAATTTCTGCCCTGTTACATCTACCCCAGCCAATTGTTAGTGACTGTAATGTGAAATGGTAGCACCTAGCAGCAACAACAGCTCAGGCCTCACAGAGCGGGGCTGCAGGGTGCTGAAAAATGTAGCGGGTGTCCTCCATTGCATCACTCACTACAGAGTTCCAAACCGCCTCTGGAAGAACCCTCAGCACAAAAACTGTTTGTGGAGCTTCATGAAATGGGTTTCCATGGCCAAGCAGCTGCACACAAGCCTAAGATCACTTTGGGCAATGCCAAGCATCAGCTGTAGAGCTGTAAAGTATGCTGCCACTGGACGCACTGGAGCAGTGGAAATGTCTTCTCGGGGGTGGTGAATCATGCTTCACTGGTAGTCTGATGGATGAATCTGGGTTTGGCAGAGGTAAGGAGAATGATATCAAACAGAACACTTATTGCCAATAGGAAAAATCTGGTGGAGGAGAGATGATGGGTTGGGGCTATTTTTCAGAGTATGAGTTCTTCCCCTTAGCTCTAGTGAAGGGTAATGTTAATGCTACAGCATACGAAGAAGTTTCCCAATGTTATCACAATCATCCTGTTCCAGCATGATTAGCCCAAAGTGAGGTTCATGAAGACGTGGTTCAGTGATTTTGGTGTCTAGGAAGTCAAGTGGTCTGCACAGAAACCAACAGAACACTTTTGGGATGAACTGGAATGTCAACTGTGAGCCAGACTGTTTTGTCCAAGATTGTGCTTGCCTTTTCTGATTGCGTACAAATTCCTACAGACTCCAAAATCTTGTGGAAAGGCTTCCAAAAAGAGTGGAGGCTGTTATGGTTGCAAGGGGGACTCCATGTTAATGCCTATTATTTTGGAATAGGATGTCCAACAAGCTCATGTAGGTGTGCTGGCCAGGTCTCCACATACACTTGGCCATATAGAGAAACAGTGTTAAAGTAAGAGCAAAAGGGTACACAATTAGTTACTTCATTCTTAGAGCTTTTTATGTGTTTGAAAATTTCTTGGACCCACTTTATGATCATTTTATTTGGCTGACTCCTTATTATCTGCAGTGTTTCATTATTTGTTACAAACTTTCAACTCAGTTGATCCTCAGCAGTGTTAGAGATAGAATTAGCACCAAGGTTAGGGTTAGAAGTGCTTCCACTAAGGTTATGATTAGGTCAGACCGAATTTATCAGACATTTTGTTAAATACATGTTAAATGAAAAAGAAAGCATCTAAAGTGAGGTATCCAAATAAAGTGTTACCAACATGTAATTAAAAAAAGATGCGTCTCAGGTAACATCTGTGCACTCAGTTAAGTTGGCTGCATTGTTCTTTGTACCATGGATGTGTTCAGATGCCTCCTGAAAGAGAATATCCCTTCTGACATCCTATTATAGTTCTTATTTGCAATCAACAATGCTTTATACTTACTGGGTGGTCTTTGACTTAAGAAACTGCTCGAGAACCACATTTGCATTTTGAATAAGCTAATAATAATGGTGAAATGAAGAGAAAGTGAGGGTGCAGACATTGTTTTGATGTGTGGAAGTAAAAAAAAAAAAGCCTCTTTGGTAAATTGTGTTTGATTATCATATCTGCAATCAGTGGATGTTGTGCTGTATGTGGCCACCCAGCCTGCTTGTTTGAAATACATCATCATTGGAAATGTACAGATGAGAATTATTTACAACTCAGTTGCATGTTTATTTATCTTGCAGGCATTGGCGCTGGTTCTACTGTACACATTTCATTCAGATGGTGTTTTGCCGGACTGATAGCACTATTTGTGGGATAGCTGCATATTTCTTCTGTTCTTTTTTGTTTCTTATTTTTTTATAATGATAGCTGTATTTGTTTAAGTGTTGGCTACATATTTTAAGACCAGTTATAGGACCTTGAATTATGAAAAAAAAAGACAAAATGGTGGATACCAGTCAGGAGGAAATACCAGAGGTGTCACCCAAATACTAGCGCTGAGTTCGTAAAGATGGAGGTCCTTTGCTGTATTTGTTATCTGAAGGCCTCATTTGTTGCAGGGTCAAAACTGGCCTGTCTGCTTGCTGTCTGAGATCATGATAATGAACGTTAATTGAATAACATCACTCTAACAATGAGGGTCTGATTAGGTATGACCTCCTGAGTAATACAATAAATGTTTAAGGATTGTGTTAAAGATTCTTAAACGTCTGAGAATGCTGTGGTTTTCACTTTAATGGAAATCTGATGCCCCCCTGTCTTATTCAAACAAACATCAGTGGGAATGCTTTAAGCAGTTCACGAGAGCTGTGCTTCTCATTGTTCATCACCACACACACACACACACACACACACACACACACACACAGGAAAGCCTTCTGATCTCATTCAGACAGGGCCAATCGATGACTGGAATGCAGTCTCTCAAGAGGGTTTAACATGAAGAGGTGTTTTTGAAGGGATGGTATGTGAGTTGAAGGACAGGAGCACAGGATGTTGTGCTGGTTTTCATTTCAGTTTCACTACATTCTTAAAAGTAAAGATGCTACAAGAGGTTCAGAGCAATGCTGTAGAAGAGCCACTTTCCCAATATAACCTTTCAGTTGGAGGTCAGAACCATTATTGCTAAATGAATTCAATCAAACCTCCACATGATGTAAAGCTTCTATACCAATGAAAATATAGATTTTTAGCAAATTGCCCAGAACCTTCTAGGCACCTTCATTTCAAGAGAGCACATTTAGTGTAACCTCTCAGCCCAGCTACCTCTTTGAGCAGTTTGGACTGGTACCTTCTCTGGAGGTGTAAAAACTATGAGCCAAATGTGTGGCCTTAGCCTTCGGTGAGCTTAAGATCATTTGTCTCTCTGGGAGGCATGTTCGGTGATGGCCATGCCTTTCTGTGGCCAACAGGCTGGGGGAAGGAGAGCCGAACAAACCTCTTTGATTGCTTTGGGTCTGACCCTGTGACCTCCGTCTTTCAGATGTCAGCCATGGGGAAGGAGGGGAGGGGCGCGAGTCATGTGGGTTTCTTAGACGAAAGGGAGGAGACTTGGCACAGGGCCTCAAACAGATCCTGCGGATAACTGAACCCAATGTGATGCAGATCATTACTGTCTCCTGCTTGTCTTGGACCAGCAGACAGGAGAGTGACTGAAGGATGGCCTGATTCATAACGGACGTGCCCATAAAAATAAAGATGTCAGTTTGGGTTCTATGGACCAATTTTGATTGCCTATATGATCTTTCAGTGGATGGTTCTTGAAGGAATCATTTCTGTAAATGTAAGTGTGAAAAACCTTTTTAGAGTTTAAAGAACCCCAAGTACCAATTAAAGGATTTTCCATGAAACAGTTGCATTAGGAACCTTAATTTTTAAGAGCATAGTTTATTCTCCTAATTGCTCTTTAAGCCAATGATATGAGGGTGTATCAGCGGAATAGATTAAGGGTGAGAAAGGAGGAGAGAGTGAACAAAGAGAAAGAGAGTGAGTTTCAGAGAGAGACAGAGAGAAAAAGGGGTGCTGTCTTTAGAGCGCTGGTGTGGTATGGTTCGGGTTATTTTGCGGTTGAAGCCTTGAAAGAGGGAGGCGTAGTGGCGAGCGGAGCAGTGCGTACCCGCAGCACTCAAATTGATCTCCCATTGGGAGGTTTTAGGCTTCAAAATGGTTTCCTTTGACGTCGATTGTATGTTTGATTTGCGCTTTGCGGGGTTAGTATTATTCTCAGGAGGGGAGAATCTAGCACACTTTCATTTCCTCTCCCCCAACAGCCAGCATAAAGTTGGCAGAGAGCAGCCCAGGGATCGTAAAGCCAGATTTTTGCCGCTTTGTTAAAAGCACATTTTTGTGTCTGTGTTCCTCAGTTGTAGCTGTTCCAGTGCTTGCACTGCAACTTGACGTATTGTTCCCTATAATTGGACTTGTTCATATTTGAACGTTTTTCAGTATCCCAGACATGTCCAGTGTTTGCTTTTGCCTAGGAGTTTGACAGAAAACTCAGCGCCCCCTTCCTCTTTTTTGGGGGGGTGGGAAAGGGGGCTGTAAAATAGTAAGTTGTTTCACAATTCTCAACCAGGGTGAAATGCCTCAGTACTAATTGCGAACAATGGATACCGGATGGGAAATGGTTGCATTGCAATTGAGTCCAGGTTATGTTAGTTCAGCTGGCACTTTGTTGTGCGGGAAGCCATGCAATCCCTGTAGTAGTCAAACAGTACCCAGAGTAAGCACTTTCTGTTGTCGTTGGAGTGAAAAGGCAAGTCTTTTGTAGAACCAGCTCACTTTCCTTGAAAACCCTCTGGTTTATTGCACTCTCCATGCATGAAGTAAGGTGTCAGAGTAATGCGGTGAGGTGCCATCTGCCCTCTCTTCACGTTCTGTCAGGTGGTCCTGTGGCCTTTGGGATCTATAATAAGTCTTAGGAAATTAAATAACCACCATGAAACAACCGGAGCACAGCAAATGAATGTGAATGGAAACATAAGAAAGAGACTACTTTCCAGTAAAGGTTCTTGTCATTCTCTGAAATGGCTTAGTGCAATGAACAGAACATACTGCATCAGGGGAGAAGTTGGGCATATTTTGTTTTAAAGGGTGTTTTAGATGTCACGCTAAATAATAAAAAAATACTTATACGTTATATGATATATATGTATTATATTATATTATGGTATATTATATTATTATATTATGGTATATTATATTATATTATATTATCTCATATTATATGCTGTTGCCTCACAGTGAGAAGGCCCTGGGTTTGTTCCCTGATCGATAAGGCCAGGGTCCTTTCAGTGTGGTGTTTGCATGGGTTTCCGCCAGGTGTTTTGCTTTCCTCCCACAGCCCAAAGACATGCGCATCAGGTGAACTGGACGTGCTGTACTAAATGTGAATGTGTTTATCTATGTGTCTGTCCTGTGATGCACTGGCGACCTACCCAAGGAACTGCTCAGCTTTTTGCCCTTTGAGTGCTGCGATAGGCTTCAGCACCTCCAGTGACCCTGGTTAGGATAACTGGCTCAGATAATGAATAAATGCATATAAATGTATGACTTGAAAAAAGACAAACTGACTGTGTTTTCTAACTGAACATAAACACCAATGTGAGTTGCCCTGGGGAGAGTAAAAGAGAGCACAACCAGGTGACTGCAGTGGCCATGTCCCAGACCCAGTACCTCATTTAAAGACTGGGAGAACACACATATATACACACGCATGTACTCCTGGGAGTGACATCCAACAGGGAAGACACAACAAAAAAAATGAAAGACAGTTCTGTGCCTTTCAGCTGGCCCCATGCCCATCGACCTCCTCTGCGAAGTTATTGTGGTACTACAGAGGTTTGGTGGTGCAACCAGTAAAACCCATCACAGTGGCCTATTATTCAGTGTTATTGTAATTGAATCCTTGGGCTCAGTAACAAAATAGAGCAACAACAATGTTAGCAGTGCTTCTCTGAGGGAAAGATCAAGAAATGGAACCAAACATCACCAAACATCTCTAGCCTCTGGGGGTGTCCTGAGTTTGCTGTTCTGTACAAACACTGGCCTGGTTTGCTGCAATTCTGTTTTTTTGGAGGGCAGACAAAGGGAGCAGATCCATGCCGTCTCAAAGCAAATCTCTGCTGTTTACAAAAGACCACACAACAACATCATAGCAACCAATCTATTTGTAATTAAAATGCTTTTTTTCCTTCTTTTTTTCATAATGTCTTCCTTCATACAACAAATCCATCAGCGCTGACTGAAAATTGTTTTCCCCAGAGTAACTCAAGATTTGTTTTCACCTTTAACTGGAGTTTAAATAAGACTAAGTGGTCTGAGGTCATCTCCGTCTACATTAAAGACAGATACAGCAGCTCAACAGATACGAGCTGGCATTGTTGGCGTTTCTATGGATTTCACTGTAATCTTTTCAACTGCAGCCATCCAACACGGCAAAGTTGAGCACGGTGAGACTGTAGATTGCATTAGCAGGCGCCTTTGCAGTCCACATGGTGTTTTTCTCTCCTCCATGCTGAACATATGTGGCATACGTGGGCTCAGACAAGAGTCAGATGATTCAGCTTTCCCCCTTGTAAGCAGATTGGAGAGTGCTTTTAAACCCTTTTCCCCCAACTTTTACAAGAACATTAAGTATTTAATGGGTGCAAAAACAATGTTAAAAAAAAACTCTCTGCTTCCTGTACTAGTGTTTTGCACACCATTAAAGGTGAAGTCATATTGTATATTACTAATTGGGTTTGCCTTTCTTTTTGTGGAGAATAGCTCTACTGGAAATGTTTAAAGAAACCAGACAAGGCAAAGATGAATGCAGCCTGTGGGGAGCTTCGCTGCTAGCTAGCTACTGAAGTTAATTATTATTCTTGGATGTGTTCTGCATAAAAAATCTGTGATTAAGTGATTTGTGGGAGATCTGTGGTCAAGTGTCGAAATATTAATACATGTTTTTGCCACCACTGAAAATAAACAGTAATGTTGAAGTTGCTGGTTGCCTACACAGAGTCAGGGTCCTTGAGACTCCACAATGAGGAATCAGTTGGTCATTGACTATTCATGGTGGACCTCGTGGGCAAAAACAAAAACTTTCTACAACTTTCTTCCAGTCCAGATTTTGCCTTGCTTACAAAGCTTGAGGTTACAACAACCAACTTACTGGCAATGAGCAATAAGGAAAAACCCAATGTATAGGAATTCTTGAATGGGTCTGAGTCACTGGCAACTCCTATACATTGGCCTCACTAAAACAGTTTCATGAAGACTATTTAAAACACTGCCAGCTCTATGTGTTGCTAATGTAGAGAAAATAGAGTGGAAAATCTCAGTGAACCAAGTAGTTGGAAAACCCCATCCTGTGGACTTTTGTTGTTTTACATATTATTATTATTATTATTATTATTATTATTATTATTATTATTATTAATATTATTACAATTACACTCTGTTGTATTTATTTGTATGCTCAGCCACATAAGATGTACAGGTGGCCCAGTGATCTTCTAGATTTCATACAATAATATGTAATCCAAATTTTATTTTGAAAAGTCAGCAATAGGCAACATTAGCATGATGTGGGAAAAAACATGTCCTTTTGAATTTTAAAATTATAAAATTCATGTTAACCCTGATTTGTCACACCATACCAAAAAGGTGACTGTTGCCTACCTGTTAAGCATCTTCAAGTTTTGATTATATCACCAGGCAGAGAAAAATAATATTAACCAGTAATTTTATCCCATCACCCTACCTATCTTCCAGCAATGTTACTTTACTTGCTCAGAGACACTCCATTATACTATATTCCTCTTACATCACTGAATACTCTGAACCAAAAAGGAACAATAATAACAATAGCAGAACCCATTTTAAAAAGGTACTTTTAAGAGTAAAAGAACTTAAAATGTCCAATATGTTTCCCATCTTAGAGACAAACCATCCAACCAGGCAAACTAACAATTTAAGCATAAATGGTTTCTTGGGTTTTCCTGGTTTTATGTATAATTATTGCCTTTAGTAAAGAATCCTTGAGGAACCTTTTTAATGGAAGGGAAATACGTACATTATGATTTCAGCTTCACATTGACTTTAAATAAACAGCCCAAGTGGAGTACAAATGAAACCTGATCAAATGAACATTACTGGAAGCAGTTCATAGTCTTAAAATGTTTTAGCAATTTCAATAAAACAGTATACTTAAAATGACCAGAATATGGAGTACAGTCTTTATGCTGTCCATTCCAAAAGCATAAAAAGAAAGGTATACTGAAGCAAGCCAAAACCTCAACTGTTAGGATCTGCCAAAGTTTGAGGTCATTCATAAAAGATATCCAACAGATTGTTCCTGACATCTCTGATCTGTGTCACGGCCGAGCCAGAGCAAATCAAAGACAATTTCACAAGTTTTTGCAAACTCACAAGACTTTCACAAGTTCACAGGCTTTCTTAAAACGACAGTATTGGACAAAGTGTGAAGGTCCAATTTAGGTGTTAAATGTATTTACTGCCTCTTATATTTGGTATAAAAAAAACATGGATCTCAGACAGAGCATAGTCCTGGATATGGACAAACTCCCTGATGGATAGCTTCCAGAGGCCTGATTAGGCCTAGTCCTGGACCAAAATGTTCAGTAATAGTGATCCTGCACTGAAAATCCTGTTTTAGGTCCTAGACTAAACTTTATCTGTAATCAGAGGAATTGGCCCACAGCTGTAATCTTTTTAATCCACATTAATGATACAATACTGAGTTTATGCAGCTTTAGTTTATGACTTCTGATCCATGTAGTGTTTTTGAGTGGGGGTCTTTCTAGGAAAAAGCTCAGTGTTTGGAGAATTGCCACAGGGATACAAAGCAGAGCAAGCAGACTGATGACCCTACATGGAACTTTCCTTTCAAATATTTTTGTCTGAAGTTTATAGCAAGGCAGTGGCTGGTGGGATTTGAGAGCCCCTTGGAGATCGCCTGGGGGCTCTATGTGTCCTGAAATTAACTTGAATCAAGACGGACACAGCTCACCATGTTTGGAAGCATACTGTCCCATGCTGGTGGAGGTTGGAAGACCTGAAGTTGCCCCTCACTGATTGTCATATTGTTTCTGATATCCCAAAAATGGTTCTTATTTCTTAATGACCATTTAAAAATTATAAATGTCTTCCCTTTTACATTGTGTGAAAACTCTGAACTCTTTGAGATCTATGGACCAAAAGAATGGTGATTCTGTGATTGGGGTGCAGTTTTGTCCTTGTGACTCTTAAAAACAAAACTTTATTATTATACGGCTGGTATAAATGCACTAAGCCTGTGTTGTTCGTTTATTTTCAACAACAGCAAGATCAATGGAGTGTAAGGAACAATAAGAATGGGCTAAGACGGGGCGGATTTGCCTATCCCAAGTGTCAGACTTGCGTAGCCTAAATGCGATTCACTGTCAAAGGTGCTGTGCTGAATTACTTGTGCTGAAACCAACCTAGATGTGTTTTCCATTTGGGCAATTTTTATGGTTTGCAGTCAGTACTAGGGATGGTGGATGTGATTGGCTGCTCAGAACCATTGTAAAATACTGCCTATACACACTTTATTTATTTATTTTTATTTTACACAAATGTGGATACAGCAAAATTGTTAGTCATTGCATAATGATGTATAATGCAGCATTGGGCCTAATTTGCATCATAAGAAGCCATACTAGTAATAGCTATAGTGGAGAAGGGGCTGCAGTGTGTGAATAATTCCTCTGGGATCAATAAAGTTTTCTGATTCTGATTCTGAACTAGGTAATTTTTTTTTAGTATTAGTTACTGATAGGCTTATGACCAGCTGTTACTGCAGTCCAAAAGATATTGCATCTCAGAAATATTATCTCACTTTTTTGTGTAGTTTCCATCCTGACAATGACTTAAATATGTAACATTGTTGAGTTTTTAGCTTTAAATTAGCAAATACACAAAATGTGGTTAACTGGTATCCATGCTAGCTTCATGAAGATTCTAAAGACATTGTAATGCTTTATTGTTTTTTTTTTTATTAATAATTTAGTTTCATTGTATATCATTTATGCAGCAGCTTCTTGACAGTGATACATACTTTCAGTCTCACAGCACTATGTCATCTCCTCACAGAGATGGATGGACAGAAACCCTTTTTTTCACATCTGAAGCAAGATTGGAGCTTGATTTTCTCCTGTCTTTTAAAGACGAAGTGCTGTTTATTTGAAGTGACAAGGATCTTATGGTCTACTAGCTTCTCTTTTATAGTTTCATCACTTTAATCATTTCAATCAAAATCCACTTGTTCTTTGACTTTCTTTCTGCTCATGTACGTGGATTATCTTTTATCTAATCTCGAAATCTGCGCTTTAGTCACTTAAAGGAGAGACAGAGAAAAATATGTAAGGCAGCTGAGGTGTGTGTGGGTAGTGCGCCTCTTTGAAGCCAATCATAATGTTAGTGAGAGCTTTGGAAGCAGTTCTTGTCGAGAGCACGTGTAACTGGTTGGGTTTCAGATCAGATTTGTATTAGATATTATACATAGTTTTGGATTAGTAAGGGTCTATTTCACATAAAAAATATTTTTGCTACTTTTTCCTGACACTGAAAAATAAATAGTCTCATTTGTAGTGGCCACTTTGACTGGAAATTGCACAGTACTGCATGTGAGAAGAAACTAGCACTTTCAAGCTGTTAATGTGATGCGCTCTGCATTCCTGGGGGTTTATTTTGAGCGTTCTTCTAATCTAAATTATGCTCTGAGGCATCACAGAGCATAATTGTTCATGGAGTGCTTTATCTATGGGTGTGAAGCATCACATTATTTTAAGCACATGTGGCTCTTTTAGTACGGTGAAATCATTTTTTTATGGTTGACCAAAATGTATTTGAAAATACATGTATGTTTCTAATACACAACACAGTGTTTGCTGAGCAAAGAGGGGGGTTGTATTAAGTTGTGACCCAGTCAGCCAGTCTGTTGTAGCCCTGAAAATGTATTTAAAAGTAAACAATCTAAGGCCTGAGCACAGTTGATCAGTGCTGCTCAAAGACATTGATCAGACCCAGACAGCAGAAGTTTGACACCTTCGGGAAAAACCCACCCCTGGTTCAAGAAAAATGAAGTAAAAAGTGAGTGTATTTGTGTTTGAGGGGGAAACCTGTCTTAGTTTATGGCTCCCCAAAACTGAACAGGAAGTATTTGCTGTCTTCTCAGCCTTAAAAATGCCCTACACAGAAATATAACCAAAATTTAATTAGATAACTAAAAACAAAGTACTGTGAATAATAGATTAGTAGTAATGTTATTTTGTGCCTAAAAGAATCAAAATTATATTACATTAATTATTTTAATTAGAATATCATTTTATTCAAGTCATAGTAATAAAGAACAGTTTACAGCACAATTTGTTCACACGTTCATTTTTTGTGTCAGCACAGTATTTATCAACTAATCAAGAACAATGCCTCGAAATACAGTGGTGGTAGAAACTGAAGTGAACAGGCAGGATGCAGAAACTGAAAGCAGTTTTTTTCTGCTAAACAAGGCCCAACGTTTTATGTGACTGGCTGTGCTGTTCCACTGAGACTGTTGAGACTGCACTGTTCCACTGTTACTGCACTGTTCAACTGCGACTGTTGAGACTGTACTGCTCCACTGAGACTGTTGAGACTGCACTGTTCCACTGAGACTGTTGAGACTGCACTGTTCCACTGATACTGCACTGTTCCACTGAGACTGTTGAGACTGCACTGTTCCACTGAGACTGTTGAGACTGCACTGCTCCACTGAGACTGTTGAGACTGCACTGTTCCACTGAGACTGCACTGTTCCACTGAGACTGTACTGTTTCACTGAGACTGCAGTGTTCCACTGAGACTGCAGTGTTCCACTGAGACCATTGAGACTGTACTGTGCTACTGAGACTGCACTGTTCCACCAAGACTGTACTGTTCCACCGAGACTGTACTGTTCCACTGAGACTGTACTGGTCCACCGAGGCTGTACTGTTCCACTGAGACTGAACTGTTCCGCTGAGACTGTACTGTTCCAATGAGACTGTACTGTTCCACTGAGACTGCACTGTTCCACTGAGACTGCACTGTTCCACTGAGACTGCACTGTTCCACCGAGACCATTGAGACTGTACTGTTCCACCGAGACTGCACTGTTCCACCGAGACTGTACTGTTCCACCGAGACTGTACTGTTCCACTGAGACTGTACTGTTCCACCGAGGCTGTACTGTTCCACTGAGACTGCACTGTTCCACTGAGACCATTGAGACTGTACTGTTCCACCGAGACTGCACTGTTCCACCGAGACTGTACTGTTCCACCGAGACTGTACTGTTCCACTGAGACTGTACTGTTCCACCGAGACTACTGTTCCACCGAGACTGTAGTGTTCCACTGAGACTGTACTGCTCCACTGAGACTGTACTGTTCCACTGAGACTGTACTGTTCCACCGAGGCTGTACTGTTCCACTGAGACTGTACTGTTCCACCGAGGCTGTACTGTTCCACTGAGACTGTACTGTTCCACTGAGGCTGTACTGTTCCACTGAGACTGTACTGTTCCACTGAGACTGCACTGTTGCATTGAGACTGCACTGTTCCACTGAGACTGTACTGTTCCACTGAGACTGCATTGTTGCACCGAGACTGCACTGTTCCACTGAGACTGCACTGTTCCACTGAGACTGTACTGTTCCACTGAGACTGTACTGTTCCACTGAGACTGCACTGTTCCACTGAGACTGCACTGTTCCACTGAGACTGTATTGTTCCACTGAGACTGTACTCCCCCACTGTTAAGACTGTACTGTTCCACTGAGACTGCATTGTCTCAGTAAGACTGTATTCTTTCATTGTGAGTGCGCTGCTCCAGTAAGACTGTGCAGAAATACAGGCTTGGAAACCAGACAGAAGTTTTGAGAACCGCAGTTATTGATAGGAAAGGTCCATTTGCGAAATGACCTATAATTAAGATAAGATATCCTTTTCTTAGGGTGGGAAATTTGCATTGTTACACCAGCAAAATGTACAAAACAAAAGAAGAAAGTAGAAGCAGATTTAAACAAACAAACAAACAAACAAACAATAAATAAATAAATATTTTCAAACAAAGAAAAGTAAAAATGATAGTTTCCATTATAATGACACACACACTCAAATACGGAATTTATTCATGTCTGTTAATGTCAGACTATTTGGTTGAACAGTTGTAGACAAATGCTTTGAGACTGCCTGTTTTTTCCACATATTTGATTTTATTCCTTTGCCACGCACCAGGCGCATTTTAAAAGTATTATGGAAAACCAAATTTTCCTTGTTTTTTGTAAGAAAAGAAGTTCATGTGGTGTTAAAGTTTCAGAACGTTCCATTTTCTCCATTCCACACAGTCCATATGGGGCAAATAAGTAAGATAAACAACTTGAAAAAGTTGAACTTGAATTCACTGTTTTCAAGATGTCACAAAGGCTTTACCTTCCCAATGTATCCTTATGAATGTTAATTATGCAAAAAATTAATATTTCAGTTATTATTATATATGCCGTTTACCCAGTATTTGTCAGGATGCAGCTGAGTCCAATTGAAAATCTCTGATTCCAGGCAGTTAGGATACAAGGCAAACAGTCCTGGCACTTGGTGGGCCTTCACAGAGCTTTGAAATGTCTCAGACTTAAAGATATGTGGGTAATTTTGTTTTGAGTAAAATTTTAACACAGTTCCTGAAAGAGGTTTCATATGACCGCCGCCCGTCCAAGTGGAGCATTTGGATATTTTCCTTTCCCTTTTATCCGACATACTTATGTGCGCAATATGTTTCTTATTCTACACGTTTCCAGATATGTGGGTAACAGGAGCTCTTTATCTCGAAACAAAAAGTGCTCTGTGCCTTTTTCCCGCATTTGAGCTGCTTATCCGTGTCACTCTGTGCTCTCTCCCCATGTGGTTTCCCACAAAACTACTGCATGGCTACTGTCGCGGATACCATATCTATAGACGTCAGGGCTTGGAAAACACGTCTGAAGGAGACGGATTGGGAGCTGATGATGAGAGGGGGTGTCAGGGTGAGATTGAGTTGTTTTCCCTCCTTTTTCTTTCCTTTTTTTCCTTCAACTGACCTTCTTAGCCATGTATGCCGTTTCTCCTGTCTGTGTTTTCTCCATGCACAGGCAGTTGTGAGATCACCCGAGTAGAACCACCTGGTACCCCCGACTCCCCCCGGCTGTACTCAGTGACCACCTCTTGCTGGCCTCGAGCCAAGTAACCAGAGTAACACACAAAGATTACAATGTGAGAGACGATGAGAGGCAACACTTCCATTTCTGTGACCTCTTTTTATTTGCTTGGTGCCACTACCCTGTTCAAAATGCCGTACCAACTCATGCTCGGCCTATGCGGAGCGAGGTGGGGAGAAAGAAAAGAAAGTGAACTGCTCATACCTACATGTCTTGAGTCGGAAAACACCCAGCTGTTCTTTATTACTTTCCCTCCTGGTTCATTGAGACATAATTGCATTCTGACTTCATCTGAACCTTAGCCTGACCCCTGCTCCCCTGTCAGGCACGCAGGCATGCACAGGGTTTTCATAGAGAGAGGAGATCACACAGTGCGGATATTGCCACCAAAATGAACAGATGCAAATTGAGCTGCTGCTTGAAAACAGTGGGGGCAAAGGGGTATTTTCATTCACACACACACAAACACACACACGGGTTTTTCTCAAAGTACCCGACCTGTCTGGCTCTCCTTGACCCCTTTTGCTTGCAACGACTGCTAATAAGAAGCAATTTTTTGACTCTTTACTGCTTTTTCTCTCTGTGTTTTCCTCCTTTCTCCTTTTTCCTCCCTTCTCCATGCCTCTCTTTCTTCAGAAATGATGTCATGGGTTTTCCAGTTAAACGTTGGATGGCGTTTTTTTTTTCCTAAGTTAACCAAAAGGGCTTCCCCACATCAAACTACCACAAACCTTTTCTCTTTTAAACACCACGGAACAGCTATGAAATCCATCATCCAGATGACTGCCTTACTATTGATTTTTGTTTTCTCCCTTTCCTGCTCTCCATCTGTTTGCTCTGATTGAGGAAGGCCACAGCAGGTCTAGCTTATTTACCCGTGAGCAGTGTACTGACGTCAACTGCGTGACCTGATGTTTGGAATCAAAGTATTTCCCTGTGTTGTGCCTCAGTGATACGTCTAAACATATAATAAATATTAGGCTTTGAATGTTGGCTGGACATCTATGGCCAATAAAACCAAAAAAATGTGCAGTTTTGTTCAGTGTTAGATTCCATCTGCAAAGGGAGGCCCGCTTTCAGGGCTTTCCTAGGGTCCATAAGGAAGCGTTTTTTAATACAGTGTTAGTCTATATTTGTTGCGTGCTCACTCATAAAAGGCTGAATATTATACAAATCATTCTAAGCCACTTCAGGAAAATTAGTAACAGGAAAAATAACGTTTACACTTGGCAACTGGCCGAGACAAAAGAATGAATTACAGTATACACCACTCCACCACAGTTTTTTTTTTCTCCTGTTAGAGCTCAAAAGTAGCCATGGACCATTTGCTCCATCTAGAGTGGTGCCCTTCTTGTGCCAAATTTTTTTTTCAAACACCAGCATTTGCTTCAAATCCAAATATAACTCCTCACTATGGTGCGCTGCTCATTTGTGATGGCGATGCGAGCTGACAGGTGCACTGCTTAATCTATTTCAGGTATCTATGCCCAGTAAGTGAGTAGGAGAGTGGTGATTCAGCATGGCAAATACACTCTTGGGTGTGCGTGGGTGAGCATGCAAAGATGACCTGTGTGCAAAGAGCCATCAAGAGGATGATACCATCTACTGGGAGAAAATGGTACATAGAAATGTCTTTGAGCAGCTCTCTACTAAAAATATCTGTCCCATCTCTCAGTCACTTTTAGGAGAGGCACCACCTCAAACTACATTAACATTCTGTCGTCTTTAATGGATTTCTATTTGGCTTGCTTCTCCACTGTATTTTACACTGTGGAAATGTCATAATAGGTGAGCAGGCCAATAAGTCTCCACTGCCTGTAGGGATTCCTGCTGTTTGGAGCAGTTTGTAAGTTACTGTAGAACATTCTCTGTGAGTGGAGTCAGCTGGCTCTGCAGTCTCTCGAAATCATGGGGCCAAGTTGGGAGCTGCAGTTCAATTGCAATGAATGCCTCGTTATGTAAGTACTTACGCGATTGCAAAATTATGTAAATGGCTCCGTTGCTACACAACAATAGCCTGCCTGTCAAAACATCAACAAATGTATAAATGAGCAATTTCTTCAAACGTTGAGCTTTTGTTGAAATGGGCAGTTTACAGTTACACCTAACAATGCAATCTCGTATGCGCTGGAGAAGTTTAGCAGAGCCAGCACAAAACTATAGCAAACAGAGTGAATTATGATAACGTATTCTTCCTGCACTTGACTGGGTTGATCCTCTGCATCAGGACTGCGTTTGCATGCGCGGAATCTTTGTAAATGCTGGCGATAGGTGTACAGACACTCTGAGGTCTCTTTGTGACTCATCAGGGGGATGTTTTGAAGAGGGAAGACTCCGGCTGTGTGTTATCATTTCACATACCCAGCCGAGTTCCACTTCAAACTCACTCTGTCTGCGCGCGTCACTGGCTGTTGGACAGATTTTCATTTGGTCGAGTAACTAAATGTTTCGCGGTGAAGTAAACAGGGCAGACCCCGAGAAAACAGCCCTTTTGCAATGGTCTATATCACAGCTGCAACTGCCAAGTTGTTTCCGACCCCAGCCCAACCCCAGAGACGTTTCATTTGCAGAGCCCTCTTGGAAAACACAGATCAAAGCCAGCAAAAAAGCCGATTAATTGAAATTAATTGCACGAGTGATATTGTTTTAACCTTTGTCAGATCCACTGTGCTTGGGGCCATTGTGTTTGTTTAAAAGCTGAGGCCCTGCCAAGGCCTTCCCGGACGCAATACTCATGGCAGTTGTGTTCCCCCTTGCTGTTTTCATGCTAGCTTCTCAACGGCCGTGGTCCACTTGCTGCCTCTCTTTTTCATTCCAAAAGAGCCGTAGGAGGCCACTTTCAAATAATTTATAATCAGCTTTGGAATGCATTGTATTGGCCTTGTTCTGATGTGGAATGCTGGTAATATGCAAAACAGAGTTAAAAGAACAGACTTCTTGGAACGTTGTGACCTCTAAAACAAACCTCTTTTATTTCATCACTTTTGAGAACTTGTTTGCTCATAATCTGAGGTTCGTACATCATCTCCAGTTCCTTTTCAGTCATGTAGATACACACTGCACTTCTCTGTTCAGTTCACTGCTCATCTGCCTCCCACATAAAGGTGCTGGTCTTTAGAGCTGAAAAGAGAGTACCCTGCATGTAAAAGAACCTCAGTCATTGTTCTCAGTGAGTCATATTGATCTCTGAGTGGCAAACAAAGATTAAGTTGAACTGCACAGAGGAAGATACTTTGGATTTAGTCGATTCAAAAGTGTACAGCAGTTTTTCATGAATGAAATATGCATCAACTAATAGCATCAAAAGAAGAAAACTGAAAGATGGTTTGAGTCATTGCATGCACAGCTATCTAGTGTTTGTGAATGCATGGCACGTGTATTTATGCAGGTCCCTGGAAAAGTGTCACAGGAAATGCAGCACAGCAAACTGCTTTCACTGCTGTGCTCTTAAGAGCTGCACAGTGTGACAGTTATGAAGGAAAAAAGAAAAAAGGAAGAAAGACCAAAAACAATAGTGAGTGATGCAAAACAGCCCACACTAATTTAAACACATTTCAACAATAACGATCATTCAGGACCAGTGTTTTAAATCAGTTTTCTCCGGGAATGACGGGAAGAAAACTTGAGTGAACTTTATTTCTGTGGCTGTTTCCTGAAAAGATTTTCACCCAGAGCTCAGTGCCATTTAGAAAGACACACATTGTGCTGCCAAGTTGTCCTGAGGGGTAAGAACCTTTTGAACAAAACACATGTACAAAACATCAATAAAGACCCGAGAGCAAAACCGATGCATGTGTGCAGCTGTCCAAAAGATGTGGCAAACACCACGACTACGTTTCTGCTTCCCTAATTCTAAACTAGACTTTGAAATATGACAAATCCGGATTTCCGTAATGGATGTGCTATTCTGTCTTTCTCACCCCCCC
>JBBPCX010000135.1:6019603-6030844 GCA_037974365.1 Hydrocynus forskahlii | reverse complement strand
CTCACCCCCCCACCCCCCGCCTTGATTTGGAGAAAGGCTGTTAAAGAGATGGGTTAACTTGTCACATTACGTGTATTGTGCTCTACACGGAGGTCCAGCTTGCTTCAATTAAAAGTCATAAGCGGCTGGTTTTGATCAAGATCCTTGGCAAAGGCAAGGTGATTCCTTTTCTAATGAAAAACAACAGAGACTTTGCACTCTAAACATTGTTTAAGAATAATAGCATGTGTTCTGGGAGAGTATCTAGCTCTCACACCACTTCCTAAGGAGCTTCCTTCCTTTTGGCCTATATAGAAAACATGTCAGATACATGGGTAAAATGGGTCCGGGATGTGTGGTTTAAAGAAAAAAACAGCTGTTCGGGGTTCACGAGATAAATGAAGTTAGCCCTGGTTGTTAGAGGGAATTAGGTGGGGGTCTGTGTTTTTGGAGGGTTTCCCTGGTAGAAACTAGTCATACATCATTTGATAACCTGTTAATTTGTATATGCATTCTCATGGGAGTAGTACAGCATATTTTGCAACCAAATTCCCGTTAAGTCATAAACCCTGTCAGTATCCACCAACTATGCCAAAGTTCTATGTGCACATATCTGAAGCAATGAGCCCTTCAACCAAAGTGCTACCATTCAAAGGGAAGCAGTGCATCATCTTTTAGAAAAATGATCTAAATCAGAGAGAAGAGAAGGTGGGGGACCCACGTCATATGATTTCATGTGATGTCTGGCAAATTCCACTGGTTTGTGATCTTATCAGGAAAATGATGGCAATTCTCTGCCTCTTCTTTTCAAAGAAAGGGTAATCTGCGGGAGACTGAACACACGAACACATCATCGACACAGGCATTTATCTTGTCAGAGCCTTGGCCGCCTCAAACATTAAAAATATCCTCACTAACTGAGTGAGGGTGGTTCATCCAAGCTTTCAACCAGTTGGAATTGGAAGCAATTTATGATGGCTTTTATCAGATCCAAAATGCAAGGATGTCTCACGCATTTGAGAAACTCTGGCTTTTATACAACATGAGAGCTGTGGAAGTTACCTCTGAATGACCTCAAACAATTACCCAACATTTTCTGAAAATGTAAATGTATGAGGTTACTGGTTAGCACACAAACATTTGTATAAATACTTTGTTTAGATTGCTTTTGGGAGTATCTAAAGGAATAAACACTTACTGAGCCATGTGCCAATGAATGAACTGATCCCCAAGCTGTCAATTTCCTAAGTGATAAGTATCATGTTTTTATTTTGCATGCCTCTAATACCACTTTGTTTGACCCAATATGTCTTTGGTAAACACATTCAGTGACTAATATTAATGGCATTTTACTTTGCTCTGGACAACAACACTTAATCTACATCAGTCTTGCTACTTGGAAGTATCTATCCACCAACACATTTAGGGGTGGTGACATTAACACCAATTGGGACATGGAAAAAAAAAAAAAGATGAAATATGAGTTGGATTAAAACTGCCAAGTTTTCTCATTAGACCACCATGTGCGAAACGCAGGGCACTGCTTCTATTCATGTCACTATATCACTTTACCAAACACACAGCACATCTATCAACAGCTCACAAAGCTTTTATCTTGTATATCAGTGTTTTTGCCAGGTTCCATAGGAAAGAGATGTAGAACATGTTCCTGTCAAAAATTTTTAAAAAGTGCTGGGAAGTTGACTTTTTTACTTGCTTCAAAAATAAATATTTGGCTCAACAAAAATGTTAATTTTTACCATGTTTAGTGTCAACCTGATCTCACGAATTTTTGTGTAGCCATCACAATATACAATGTAATCAAAATACATGCTGCGATCACGTTTTAGGGCTTTTTTCGTACTAGGACAACGCTTCACTACCACATGTATTTTAATGCACAGTGTGTAACATCGCCAGTATCTGCACTAACTGGTGACTGTTAGGGTTAGGGTTAGGGTTAGGGTTAAGGTTAAGGTTAGGGTGAGGGTGAGGGTGAGGGTTAGGTTTAGGTTTAGGGTTAGGTTTAGGGACCTTCCCTGTCTCACGGCATTGCAACCTGTTTCAACCGCTTTGCAAACAAAAACGATAAGGAATCAACTCATCATTTCTCTTCTACTCCAGTTACTGCTGATACCAGCGGTGTTACACAGTGCGCATTAAAATTCATAGGGTAGCGAAGCAGTGTCCTAGCATGAAAAAAAGCCCTAAAGCGTGATCGCCGCACGTATTTTGATTACATTGTACATCGTGATGGCTTCATGAAAACTCGTGAGACTGGGCTCTTAGTATACACAGTCACTTGAAGTGCATTATAAGTAATCCTTATTAGGATCATTCTTCTATTTTACATGCAAGTTTTGTCTTGTCTACATAAGTGCAGGACAGGACTACACAAAGTGCAAGAGAGAGAGTGACGAATAGTTACAGTCTTATTCAAAAGTTTAGAGTCACTTTCCTTATTGATAATTGCTGTTATTTTATTCATCAAGCGGGGGTGGGGGGGGTGGCATAGGATAGACTGCACTCCCTCTCAATAATTTGCTCACAACACATCTGAAGTTTGCGCTTTTTGAGCTCTAGTGTCTGGTTAGCACTACCAAACAGATTTTTAAACGTCTCACTCTAAAGGCATTACATTTTTTGAAGCAGATAAAGAGTTGTTCTAGCCCTGCCTACCCCTAACAATGTCTTCTCGCAACCCTATGTCTAAAAACTACACTGGTCTGAAGCCTGATTTTAGGACTTTTTTGAGCGCCACCGGCAATGTGTGAGCGTAAGGAGGTGTTTTAACATGCTGACACTTTCTGTTCTGTTCTTGGTTAACCAGCTCAGCGATTTACAGTTACACTGTTTTTAAAATAGTGCAATTTTAGTCCAAATTACCTATTTGGACAGTGCAGTTTTCCAACCAACCCTATCGTATTTCAACAGGCAGCACTAATGAACTGATGACGGATCTGAACAGGCTAACTGTCATTCAAAAGCACATTATTTGTTTTGGCGGCTTACACAACTATTATGTGTGTCAAGAATGGGATTTAGTGGATCATTATTATTATACGGTTCAACCAACACAGATGCAAATGCCTTATAATTAAAGCTGACGTTCTGCACTTTGACCTCATAGTCACTGCCTCATTTCTGATCTGACATGCTGGAGTCCAAACAACCCAAACTGTGTTATGGTCCAGTTACTTACAAACTGCATCATAGGCGAAGCATCCTAGAATGTATGGTAGTGATAGTTTCCTATGAGGGGGACTGATGAACAACTCATGTTGAAAATTCCAATGGCATACTGAAACAGAGAAGGAAAGTTTTAGTTGTTGGTCTAGCCCGCAAACAATTGGAGTGCTTCTGAAGCGTATTACTGCTCTTTTATTTACATGTTCACTTCATGCCTCGCTGGAGACACATTGTTGCAATTTAATGTTTATTACAAAAATTTAGTCTGCATCATGCCCACGAATACAATTTGCATATAAGCATTCCATTCACATCACGGTCTACATGGATATTAATGAAGCATAAACATTAGTTTTCCAGTGACTCAGGGCCAGTAACACCTAGTGTGACTGGGAATTCACATCTCATTAGGAGCATTTGCTTAGTTCAGAGGTGATCGAGCATTAGTGTTGGTATTCATAGTGTTGGAATGAATCTGTTAACTGAATCATTTTACTTGTTTCACCTCTTTCATCTCATGTTTATGAGTCGAGAGATGGAGATAGATCAGAGATCAGACCTGTGAGAGATGCAGAAGCTGTTTCATTATTGGTAAATTTCAAAACGTTCTTGCTTTCATCTTTCATCTTTCACTGACTTGAACTTGTATATAGGTTGTGCATCATTTTGTAGTCACCTTGTGGTATCTTGTTTATTGTTCCCCCAATTACATGAAATTAGGAGCTTACTAAATATAAATGCTGACAACTTGTCCAGATACAAAGGGTAAACCACAGAAAGATGACACATCCTCAAAGGTCTAAGGCACTTAATTTATTGAAATTATACAGTACTTTCAGTCTGAGTGACCCGGTTTGACCCGGCTAGAGGTGAGATCCTTCCTCTGGTCATTGAATACCTGGTATTCTCTGTGGTTTAAAGTTGGGTAAGAATTTGTGACCAAAACTCCCTAGTTCAGGCTCGTACAAGTGACAGCTGTTGGCATGAAAAGTTGCAGATGATGCAGAGGAATAAAGAATTGATGTTGCAGGAAGAAGAAGGCCTCTCAGCCCTCGGGAGCTGAACGAAAGAGTCCTCATGAAAAATTGAGAACCATTTGAAATGCAGCTCTGAAGCAAGGGTCCACAAAGCAATGTGCGTGCACAGAAAAGGAAGTCATTGCGAAATCTGTCAAGGTGTGCGTGTCTGGTGCCAAATGTGTGTGTTTGTGGGTGCTAAAAGATGCTCATCTTAAGAGAAAAAATAATAGTTTGTAAAGTATTTCGACCTTGTTGCAGTATTAAATGATACATTTAATTGACAAACTTCAAATCTATGATCACAAATGTGTACTTAAGCCAGTTTAGCATTACAGCTGGTGTTAAAGCCAGAGCCTCTTAGTCTTGAAGCCTACTCCTGCATGAATGCCATCAGAAACTGTTCTCATGTAAATGTCAGGGCTCACAATCCACCATTATAACATAATTGCTTGTCAGCATCCTTGCTTGCTTCTGCAAATGTACCACCTACAATTAGAAATACGTTTGTCAAGGTGACCTGTGTCTCTCTCCCCAAAGACTAAGGCCATCTTTACACCCAAGGAGCCAATAGCCATATATTTACTAGACCTGATCCGTTTCAGTTTCTGAAATGTTGCAGATGTCTTTCCAGATTCTTTCCTCTAAAATGATAGCATCCATGCATACTTTATGCAAAGTGCTAACTGGAGTATAACATTTGAGCACTTGCTTTCAGAAAGGTGAAAAGGTGAAAAACAGTCAGCATTTTGCTGTGGTCCAAACAAAACCATGTATCTCCACTTGTTTTCATTTTCGTTTAATTTCTACATTGTACTTTTCAACAGCAGTCTATCTTTATATTGAGTGTAACTTCACAGGTTGAACAGACCAATAGAAATCCTCTAAAATTATAATTTTTTATTAAAAGTCACGAGTTTGCCTTTTATTGTAAAGACATGGAGTTTTCTTGGACAGCAACAATACACACAGTTTTAAAGCAATTGTATAACCAAATATTAGTAATAAATTAGGTATTACAAATAAGATAAATTATGAAGAAATAATCCTAGAAATGTTTCAGAATATGTATTTTGGTTTAAGATTGGATTATTGAAAAGCATTTTGTGTATAACTATAAACCAAAACATTTAAAATAGAAGATAAAACAGATGACCAATGAAACATGCAGACATTTGAATAAGTTGACCTGAATGTTTAGTGCTGCCTTTTGTCATGGCAGGGAGTACGTAAAGGGTGCCATCTCTTTTGTCAATCCTGTAGGCAAGGTCACGGGGGCACTGAGGAGAAAATAAAAGCTGTTTTGTCTTTTACTGTAAACAGGCCTTTGTGAGGTCATTAACTATGGTGTTCATTAGGACCAACAAAAAATTCTCAACTAATTGCTTTTTAACCCCTCTGCTCCCACATTTTAACCATGTATTTGCACTTTTGTTCATCCAATTTGTTTTAACAGTACTGCCAGTGAACTTTATTTAATACTGCAGCTGTTAAAAAATTGAATGTTTTGTTATGTATAACGTGACTGTGTAAAGAGCATGGCTTAATGTGTGATCAGTGATAAGGAGAAAAGTGGTTGAAAGTGTTTGATTAATTGCATCTCCTCTCACGAGAGTGCGAAATTCTTCGGCTGTCTCTTGCTCATTGTTCTTTCTCACAGTCCAGTCCTAGAAAGAATCATGGGCTAGAGGCAATGCTGCCCCAATACAAAAACTTGTGGCAATTACAGATGACCTTCATGTTAGCTACTCTGGCAAGACCACATCGCAATTCATCTTTTCAGTTACAACTCAAAAAAACAAACAAACAAAACAAATAACTGAAGACAGTAACATTAGAAAACTGCTGCTGAAGCCAAAACAAAGGAGTCACAATAAGCATGACCAGTACTTTCTAGGTCAAATCTGAGACAGCCAGGAAGGTGTTTTGCCTAACTGACATGATCCAAAAATAAATAAATAATACCACCAGATATAAATAAGGACAAGATTGTGGTAGCTTTATAAAAATCCTCATTATTATATAAAAAGCTTTAGCATTATAAATATTAATAAAAACACTGAAAACTAATCCCTGGGGAACACTGTTAGTGGCAGGAAATGAACTGCATGGTTTGTGAGCTGGTGATGAGGACCTTTAGGACTGTACCCCAAATAGACAAGATAATATAGAAAATGAATGCAACTTTCTTTCAAAATGAGCCCCCGAAGGAGAAAAATATGGATTTGAGGAACAGTAAATGATTTTTTGCACTTACCAGTTTCAGTTGTTTTTCTGTACTTACCAGTTTCAATTGAAAATGTATTCATTTAAAAAATGAATACATTTTCAGACCTTATCACTGATGAAATTACCTGTTTGTTCAGCTGATATTACTTCATACTTCATCCTATTTGGTCAACATCACAGGGTTATGGTTCTGAAAGGGCAGGCAGTATGAAAATCAAATGGTTAAACCATGTATTCTGGTACCGTTAAATAGCTGCAAATAAGCAATCATTGAATTCACAGTCTAGATTTGACCATTATCTCCTTATTTTATTTTTTTAAAATCACCTAGGGATATCGTATTCAACTCTGAATGTTACCAGTTGCCTTTGTAATTGTCATTCACATTTTTTGTGAACTTCTGGCTCCAGTGAAATAGGCCTTATAATGTTTGTTTTGAAAAGCCCTAAGCAAGACAAATAATTCAGGGTCAGCTTCAACATGCTTGTAGCCTTTTGTACTGGTCAATGGAAGAGAGAGGAAAACAAATGTGTTCCAGTTGCGGAGCACTAATCTTAACTGTGAGCTGCATAATGTTTTTTTTTTTTTACAGCATTTTGATGTTTTCATAATATTTTCACCAAACAGAGATATTCCGTATATATTGATTCAGGCTATAGGTTATTCTTTCTGAAAGACAGAATTATGGGGCCATATCCGATCTCCAAAAATGTATCTATCATAACTTAACCCTCCTATTGTGTTCCGGTCAAATCTGACGTTTCAAATTTTCTCTCTAGAAAACGCAGTTAATTTCATCGGTTTGTTGTCAGGCTCCATGACTTTGTTTACAAAAGGCATTGGAATGCATAAAACCATATTTGAACATTTTTATTACGTTTTGTGTGTTTTATTGAACTTAGGAACACTCGTGATGTTCCTGGTCAAAAATGACTGTCATTAGAAATTAATTAGTAAGACTAAGATTAGTGTATAAAACAGAGTTTAAGAACATTCACACACCCCACCATGCTGGTGCTTTTGAGCACACACACACACACACACTTTATGTCCCCTTTTCCCCCACAGGAACCTCTCCAATTAAATTTTTACTCCACGGGAACCACGCCTGTTGACAATTCATTCAAATAAATACTAAATTTCTGAAGAAATGTTGAGATTGGCCTGCCGCCCAAAATCTCCATAGCAACCACTTCCCTCGCCTGAGCAGCCATCTTGTTTACCTTTGCAACCATATAGAAATTCCGCAGTCAGTCCTGCACCCTAGCAACTACCTAGAAACTGCACAGCAACAACCTCCTACACCATAGCAACCACCTTTTATACCATAGCAACCATCTAGAAACTCCCTAGCAACCTCCTCCTACACCACAGCAAACACCTAGCAACATGCTAGCAACCACTATGTATATCAGAATCAGAATCAGAAAACTTTATTGATCCTGGAGGAAATTGTTTTGACACAGCTACCATAGCAACCACCTAAAAACTAACAACTTCCTCATCTGCCATAGCAGATGCCTAGAAACTACTTAGCAACCACATTGTATCCGATAGTAACCATCTAGAAACTCCTGAGCCGCTTACAACCTCCTACACACAGCAACTGCCGAAAAACTACTTAGCAACAACCTCCCAAACCATAGCAACCACCTTTTATACCATAGCAACCACAAAAAAACTTTGTCTTCTTTTTTACTGAATAAATCTTACCGGTCACTTTTGACCGGGAACACAACAAATGTGATTTTGTACTACTTTTAAAAGAAAATTTAAATGGTTTAAAAACAGTGTCCTTGATAAACATTGAAATTAGGTTCTCTGTGATAAACATCATCAACATAAACAAAATGATTCATCTTAGTATGTGTTTCAGTCAAAATAATCTCTCTATAATATTTTTCTCTTAATAAAAACAAGTTGTATGACCTGAGGTGAATGAGGCCTACAAACTATGAATAGCAAATGGAGGTTCAAAACTTGTGATGTTCACATACATTTGAGTTAGTAGAAAGTTCCAACACAACATTAGGTAGTAATTTATATATATTATGGATTTATAATCAACTAACATGTTCCTGGTCACGTGTTAAGCCTAAATGAACACAATAGGAGGGTTAATACTGTATGAAGGCAAGGATTTAAACAAAAAACTTCCCAAGATGTCAAAACAGGCATGGTGAGCTGAAATGACTACTAATCCTTAGAAATGTAGATGCACAGCAGTGGGAAAAGAAAAACAGTTACTTAGAAACAATGCCTATAACTCTGCTGATCCATTCAGCACTGTACAGCATGGAGCAATGTGGTTTTCACCCGGACTGCCAGCCCAGCGTGCCCTCGGTGATGGCAGACTGGACTGAGATTAGTTCATATTTTCCTCGACTTGAATGGAATTAGCTATTGAGAGATGTAATCCATGAAAAGTCCATTGTATGTTTTATAGATGCACTAACAGTCACTCATAAATAGGTCATCTGTCTGAACTGCAATGTGTCATATGCTCTTTCTAGTTTTATAATGACTTCTTTAATGAGGCCTACTGATCGTTCGGGAAAAACACCACAGCCATTTTCCAATAAAGCCCTTTTTGCCTCTGAGCATGCACGAGAGAAACAAAAGCTGTTTGTCCTTGTGGGAGAGAGGGAGCTCTTCCCATTACTCAAAGGATTTATTCACAGTTTTATAGGAAATTAGACTAGCATCTCTGCAAGTCCTGTTTTACACTTGCTCAGACACATCTCGCTTTTTGTGCTTTTGAATGGAAGTGACCATTCTGTCATACGTGAACTGCACGAAATTCCTCCTCTGCATTTAACCCATTCACCAAGTGAAGCAGCGGACAGCCAGTAACACAGCGCGCAGGGAGCAGTGTGTGCTCAGAGGTGCTTAGCAGTTTTAGGAACTGAACACACGACTTCCTGATCACAGGGCGAACACCCTAACCACTACACTACCAGCTGCCCCAGCACATGTAATGCCCAACAGTGGGCGTGAGATTAAGACCCTGAGATTAAGAGTCTCATGCTCTACCGACTGAGTTAGCCAGGCACACACAGGGATAGTGCAGTTCTCACTCTAAACGTAAGCAGGGTTTGACTAGGCCTTCTGCGCTCACAACATGAAGAACACTTGACCATCCCATGTGATTCCTGTTGCCTGGTGCTGGTGGTTCTTTGGCAGTAAAAGATGATGGCAGCCAGGTAAATTGAAAACTCCAGTTAAAAAGACAGACAGACAAGAACCTCAGTGATCTGATGAATGGAACACTTCACTACCCAGTCAGAGTCTGAGTCCTGCTGCCCTGTGGTGCTGCTGCATGTCTAACAAGTGGGGACAATTTGCATTTGGAGGCTTTTCTGCGTAAACAAACTCTTGCCCTCTCCCTCAGCATGCGATGCCGCCCCCTCTGAGTGTTTGTTGCCATGTGTGTGTGTGTGTGTGTGTGTGTATGTGTGTGTCTGTGGGTGTGTGTGTCTGTGTGTGTATCAACCAGAAGTGTTTACTGGCTTTGTGAAGCAGCTATTGATTGAAATGTTACTAGCAAAAGCAAAATAACTCTTGTAAGTACTCATATAGTAACAGTGTAATGTAATAAATGGACAAATAATGAATTTAATGTAAACAGTGTTTCATAATGTAACAGGTGGATCAAAAAAGCATGTTTTAAATGCATTGTTATTGTGATATCAATAAAGTACACGACAGCTTTCCAGGTGTCAGCGAGTGAGCAAGCAGTTCTTGAAGTTGAGGTGCTGGAAGCAGGAAAAAGGGGTAAGTGTAAGGATCTGATCGATTCTGACAAGGGCCAAACTGTGATGGCTAGACTACTGGGTAGAACTGTGTGATTCATTACTCACCCGGGTGAATCACCCGGATCCATTAAATAACTCATGAGTCACGAATCTGAGGTCTCCATTGAACCGAATCCTTTGAGTCCTAACTACACCATGTCTAAATTGTAAACTCCATCACATAAATACATCTTATAATCATTAAAACATCAATTACTACCATAAAAGTTGCATAACTTACAGTTTCTTTGCACCACCACACTTAAAAATGAGGTATATCCTACAAACCTACAATACTACAAACTTCCTGCAGAGTTGAATCCTCCTAGTGGACTCCTTGTGCCAGTCAGAGCCGAAAATAGCCCTGCAGGCGAATCTGAATCGCTCAGAGAGTGGGTAGCGCTCCTGAAGCACATAGGCCGAGTCAGTGAATCTGCCTTTACTGAGGTTTACATTCAGAATTATGTTGCCTTTTTCTATGGACTGTTTAAAAAATGCATGTAGAGAAATAAAAACATTTTTGATCTTTACATGGCAATGATCTCTTTCCACTTAACATCCTAAACTATTCTGTAACTTTAAATCCTAGGAACTTGCTCATAGACATGAAGAGCAATTTCCAAGCAGGAAAATGCCTTAAATGTTTTGGTCCACTGAAAACTCACTTGTACAGGTCAGAATAGGATGTGTATAACCAGTATCACTTGTTACTTGTTTGGACCAAAACATTCTTCACTGTTAAATCCACATTGGAACTTTGCTCATATGCACATTACCTCATAACGTACCGCAAATTCTTGGCAGGAAAGAAATGGGTTAAATGCGTTGGTCCACTGAAAACTCACTTGTTCAAGGTAAAATAGGATGTGTAGAACTAGTTTCACTTGTTACTTATTTGGACCAAAGCATTCAACCCATTCCTTTCCGGCCAAGAAGCTGCCATATATTATAAGCCAATGTGCACATAAGCAAAGTTCCCATGTGAATTTAACAGTGAAGAATATTTTGGTCCAAACAAGTAACAAGTGATACTA
>JBBPCX010000135.1:5997084-6008989 GCA_037974365.1 Hydrocynus forskahlii | reverse complement strand
GAGGGGGGGCAATTGCAATCTCCTTGCCCCGGGGCCCAGACCCACCTTAATCCGGGCCTGGTCACAAGCCGTCTAAATGCTTCTGTTACATTTAGAAGGCTCATTTGGCTGAATGTATAACAATCAGAAACTGAACTAGCTTAGTAACTAGCTTTTTAAAATCAAGGTAATTTGAACGGTGGCTTCACACCTGGCATTAACATGCGTCTTGGGTGATCCCGTCACAACTGGATAGCGCTAAGTATGTCAGTTCACACCTGGTATTAGAATGGGTAGTAGCATACCTGTCAACACTGGAGTTTGAAAATAAGGGAGATTTTCTGGTGCTTTCCAAGATTTTGAACTGTCGACTGAGGAGGGTAGGGGAGTGAGGACATGAAAAATACGAGAAAATATTAAAACTCCATACCTTGCCTTGATCGCCAATTAAAAACCATAGAAAGAGCTGGAAAACTTTCCTTACTTTCAGACCCCAGGCACTGTACTCATAGACAGTGGGAAACCCATTAAAAAGGGGAGGGTTAACGGGTCTGATGAGTACATACTATTGCTTTTACTGAGGACTTCAGTTGATTAGGTGGTCCTTCTATGTGGCACTGGACACATTCACCGCTAAAATAATGTATCCTGGTCACATTGAAGGACCATATGCATACACACTGCTAAAAGACCGTGCCCATATGTGGCCCCCCAGACCACCTGTGAATGTTGTCTTAATGATTGGATCTCAATGCTTCCTCAGTGCTTCTTGAGTGTGCTCACACCTGTATTTAGAGCTGTCCATCTGTGATCAGATGGACAAAGATGCATGTTAATGCTAGGTGTGAATAGGGCCCTTGCTCTGTTTCCTACTATGGAAAGAAATAACAGATGATTCCTCTCCTCTCTCTCCGTCTTAAACTCAATCCCCCCTTTATGCTGTATTTTAAATTGTGTTCCACTTTACCTAGCATGTCCAGAAAAGTGCTTTAAAAAGTACTTTAAACCCATTCTGTCAAATAATAAAATGCAAGACATTTCGTTTGTTTGACAACATCTAGATTGTATACCATATTGTATTGTTCATTTGTATGCTTATACACTATTGTAAAAATATAAATATAAATATAAATCTTGGGTATTCATATTGTAGATTGTATATTATTGTATATTATATTGTTCAGTATATTGTTCATTGTATCTATACATATTATTGTTTTATAATGTTGTTCCTTGTATGTTCTTGCTCACATACCCAGCCAATAAACCCGATTCTGATTCTTTTTATACATCCTGCTGTAGTGTTTGTCAGTCAGCTCAAAATGGGCTTGGTGAAATTACATTTTTGATTTTTTTTTTCCAGTCAAAAAAATGTTTTATTTAAACACCCTTGTTTTATTTGTGAAAATACATTTGTTGGACTCCAAACAGTCAAAGAGCATGTACAGCACATGGCTTAATCATCATACTTAAGCTAATGGCCCATTTTTGCTGAACTCACACTACATTTAAGACAAGCTAATTATTTTGATGATCTGATCATTTAATAGATATAGATGTCAAGTGAGTTGCAATAAATAAAACAAGTATAGCTGGTGCTGAAGTCTGTCACCAGTAATGCAACACGAGTCACTTTGATCTGACATCAGTATTAAACAAGTTACAATCTAATTGAAATGAATATAGCTATTGCTATGGAATTAAAAACAAGGCAGCAATTCAAACAGCATTCATTCTGTTTGATACATGGCTCAAACAAATAAATCAAATAAATCTGGGATTGCTCTGAAGCAAACATTTTCAGTCTTCATTTAAATTCTCTGTAAATCTCTGTCATTCTTTATCTAACAAACAAGCTAACAAAGAATGCACCTTAACAACAGCTAACTCCATTCCCTAGCAGGGCTTGTTTTTAGGAACAGGCTCTTTGGGCTCTGGTGCATAGGCTGGATTTTCTGCTGACAGTTCAGCAGACTGGAAGCAGTGGAAGTTATCTGACCCAAACAGATACCCCTAAATTCATTTCCAAAGTTAGAATTTCCTGTCACCAGACATCCTTCTGGAACTCATTGTGTCTGGTACAAAGACTATGATAATCCAGGACTGTCAAAATAGTCTGAGTTGTCTGTTCTCAAAACAAAACCGCTTTTCTATTTTAAAAGGGCAGGATTTAAAGATTTACAAACTATCATTTTTCCAATGCAAGGGTTGCCATGTTAACCAAAATAATACATGACAGTACTATCTGCAGAAAAAAAATCAATGGTTTCATTAATAGATCATGTACATAGTTCTGGTCCTTGAACAGAGCCTTGTGGAACACAATGTTTTTTTTTTTATTTAAATAGGTTTTGTGTAAACCTGACCCCAGGTCTGATATATAGTTTGACTTATCCAGTTAAAACAAGATCCAGTTAAAACAATCACCTCACTTAGAGGATGTTCGCTCAGCTCTTTTACTTTGTAGTAAATTAACAAATCACAGATATGACACCAAGCAGTTTTTGTTTTATAGCTGAACATTCTGACTTTGTGAATCATACCGCAAACAAATGCAATTAAACCATTTAAACTGATGTCATTTTTTCCACATTGAGTAAAAAAAATATGGACCCACTCATTGTGAAGGCGAAGAATTATGGAATAACCTTGTCATGTGTTTTTCTTAAACAAACATCCATACAAGTCTAAAAATTCAAATTAGTCTGTTAATAGAGAGTGATTGCAGACCGTAAAGAGCTGTTGAACCTGGCCAATTGAAAGGAAACGGAGAAGGTTATCAGTTGATACAAAAGAGGGGGATATAAAAGTCCTGCAGACAGGAAATCCAACACAGAGTTTGGCAAAAGCTGTTGGTTGTTCCCAGTGAATTCTGTCTAAAATGTGTTGCAAGTTTAAACAGAATGGGAAGATTATAAAAGGAAAACATATGGGCAGACCAGATGTAAACCCAACAAAATTACTTGCCTTGAACACAGAAAATGCTCCACAAAACAAATAACAAACAAAACAGCAGAAAGGGCAGGTATGTAAGAAATGAGCTGAAAGAAATGGAATGTACATACACAAGTGCCAAACAAAGGTCAGTACTAACACCTGATCAGAAGAAAACAAGATGACAGTGGGTTAAAATGAAGCAGTCATGGAGTGTGAATGACTGGATGAAAATGCTATTCAGTGATTGGTCACAAGTCTGCACTGGGAAAAAAATGATGCTGGGACTTTTGTTTGGTGCTGATCTAACGAAAGGATGACTTTCTGAAAAAAAAACAAGCCACGTTCTCCAGCCATTAACAATCTGAGGTTGCATGTCAGGTAAGGACCATGCCAGTGACAATCATTATCTCAACAATGAATGCACAGGTGTACAGTTTCATTTTGGACACTTTTCTCATTCCATACATAGAAAAAAGGTTTGGTAGTGATGAAGTCGTTTTTCAGGATGATAATGCATCTCGCCACAGAGCAAAGAGTGTTAAAGCTTCAGAAAAGGCATATGAACACAATAACATGACCAGCGAACAGTCTGGATCTCAATCCGATTGACGATGGAAATGAAAAAAAGGGTCCATGATAAGGCGCCAACCTGCAAACCACTATTTGAGAAATCGTGACGAATATTCTTTTTCATTAGTGAAATCTATACCTTGAAGAATTCCAGCCTGAGGAGAAGCAACAGAGTACTGATTGTGTTTTATTTTGTTGATGCTTTTTCTTCCACACTGAGTGATTCCATAATTTTTCCTCCACTTCATCCAAAAAAAGAATTACATTAAAATGACTTAATTTAAATTGTTTGACGTATGTTTCACAAACTCCAAATGTTTATCTGTTAAAGTGTGATTGTACCATAAAGTTTGCCAGTGGTTGCACAATAGGCAAATAAGCATCAGAACTAGACCTAGTCTAATGAACCACATTTTACATATTTTACATTGTGTGAATGACCATGTGCGTGTGCATCGCTTACCTGGGGATGAGATGATACCAGGGTTCACGGTGGGAAGAGGCAAGCCAGCAGAGGCAGTGTGATGCTCTTGGAAATCTTCTGCTGGGAAACCTGGCACTCATGTGGATATTTCTATGTTACTATGTTGACACCTACCTACCTAAACATTGTTACAGACCAAGTTAACCCCTTCATGGCGACAGTATTCCACTGGCCTATTTCAGCAGAATAATGCTCCTCGCCATGCCGCAAAACTTGTTCAGGATTATTTTGAGGAACAGTCAAGGTGTTGACTTGGCCTCCAAATTCCCCAGATCTTGGTCAGACTGAGAATCTGTGGGATGCACTGGATAAACTAGTCTGGTAGAACCATCCTGCTGATGACGTCTTGATGCCAGATACCACAGTTCACCTTCAGAGGTCTTGTGGAGTCTGTCTCAATGGGTCAGAGCTGTTTTTGTGGACCAAAGGTGACGAACATATTATTAGGTAGGTATTAGGCTGTAATGTTATGGCTGATATGTGTACTTAAAATATATAAGAAAGCATCACAGATTGCGTTCAAAATGTATCACTTATGTTCTGAAAGTAATTCATCAAACCTTTTACAAAACAGGAACACGCTGGCAAACTGTACAATAATCTCTTTGCTGATTCCTGAGTACTCCTGTGAGCATTGAAAATGAATTCTCTGAATTATTACTGACAAAAGTATCATTAGAAACATGAATGACTCGCGAGGCCGCATATCACTAGCAAACCTGCCAGCAGCAGTGTGCAGCATGGTTCACTGAGTTTATTAATGACGTAGTGAATGCTCTGCTGACTGCAATCAGAGAGGGTTTTGGCAGTATTCCTCTTGGCTAAGTTATGTACACTAAGAGTTAATAATCTCTTTGGAGGGAACAGACTTTACCGTGTCTAAATCGATTAATCTCGTGTGCTGAGCAAACATCCAAAACTGTGCAAAGACCTTCCTATCTCAGCCAATCTAGAGTGAATAAGCTGGTGACAGGTCTGACTATTTGCTCAAAAGTGTCCTCTTGAGGTTCGATTGCCATGCAACATTCAGATGACTTCACTAGCCAGTGTTCCACATGCTGTATCAGGGAGAAAGGCCTCTGACTGAATATTCTAAGAAAGAGAAGATGTCAATGTCCCTGATAGTATGTTCCTGATCAGTCTCTATAAATCAATGTAAGTTCATTCAAAACTCAGAGAAGCAACAAAGCAGTCAGATATCTCCACATGATGAAAGATAACTGGATTTTACTAAAGAACTTTAAAATAAACACAAAACACATTTCAACATGCAGCAAGAAAAGACGATGCCTCTTACCCTAGCAAGTAGATGTGTAGGAATGAACGTTTCATAAACCCATGTGCATGTCAATGATCTTCCTCAGTGTTTGACTTGAACCTCTTATCTCTCTTCTGCTGGCGTTATCTTTGTGGAGTTAAAATGTTACCGATCAATTCTGCAAAGCCTGATGAAATGCAACTGTCCAGACAGCCCTGAAGCATTTCCAATAACTGTTCACAAAGTCTCATAATGTGGGACCCAGAGAAGTTGAGAGAGCCCATTGCAGTGTTTACAACAATGTACCAGATTCAGTAGATGCAAGAAAACGGAAATGCAGAAAAATATTAAGGACATATCACTGTCAGAACAAAATCTTGTGTCTCCAACCTCACAGGAGAAGCTAAAGAGCATGGAAGTTAATTTATCATTTAATCCAGTAATTTATACCATTTATGCAGGTTCATTCATTGTGAAATTTTAATATATATTAGATGGTGTTTTCAAATTGATTAAAAGGTAAAAAACATGTACAAAAATGTTTACCTCCAAAATGGTAATTTAAAGAAGAAGATTAAAACATAATTTCTGATGTATAATAATAACATTACAGTAATTAGCCCAGATAATGCCATTTTATGTACGTGATGTTCATGAACCAGCAAGCACACATAAGAAGATAATATATATTTAAGAACACCTTTCAAGAGTGTGCTTAATGTGAACAGGACTTGCACTGCTTACGATGCATAATTACAATGCATGATTTCATACCTACTAAATGTATTATTTTGAAACAGCTTCTGACTACATGAATTTATTTAAACTGTTCTTCAATTATGGATTGTAATGGATTGTAGTTTGGATTGTAGTTTTCTTTTTAAACATCTTAAGCTGCGACAGCTTTGTGGTTGTCATTTTTAGACTGTTATTTTTAGACTGCAACTATAATACAAAGTAAAATCTTAAATCTAATTCTTATTTTAGTCTTTTAATACAATTACCATTCACTAAGGCACAGCCATAGATGAAAGAACCAACACACAGGCAGCTGCACCACTTGAAAGCCTGAATTGCACTTATATGCTCCAGTGTGGAGCAACTTCTGTTGGCTTTAGTCGTCTTAAACAATAGCTAAAACCCCAATTTCTGCTGCCCTAGGAATACTTTATATGAGAATAAAATATATTTTGAATTAGTCCTTTAGTATGTTGAGATGCATTTATTTCAGTGTTCCTACAGCATACCAAAGTATCAGTTAAAATGCATTGATTTAAAATGTATTTTTTCCATAAAACACTTTTGACAGGACAATTAATTACCGCCCACAGTGAGTCCCCGCCTCGCATCCACTGACCCCGGGATAGCCTCCAGGTACCCACGATCCAAGAGCAGATTAAACTGAAAATGAATAAGTGAGTTACTGAAAATGAATAAGTGAGTGAGTATGATTTAATATGGAAAAAATATTTTAATACATAGTTGTATGTTCTTTATCACAGTAAAGTTTGCTTTATACAGTATAAAGGTATATCAAGTATAAGCATTTGTTTGTTTCAGTGTGTTTCTGTATGTAAAGAAATGAATCAGATGGTATTACTTTAAACTGTACTTTTATACAGGGATACATTAACAGGGGACACTGACAGTTCCATTCATTGTAGGATTTAGTGCAGGAGGGACTTCTTTTAAAGATGGGGAATTTAAATTGTGTCATGTGTTGATTAGATGTTATAAGATAAATTATTTAATGTATCTGTGAATTTCCAGTAAAAAAAACCCAAATATCTCATGATTTCCTGGCATTTGGTAACAGCACATTTGGCAGCTTGGTTACGTCTTTATTGCAGATGACACCCAAATGTTATATGTGTGGACAGTGTCATGCTTAGTTTGATCACAGTCTGCATTTGTGTTGCACCGTGTAGTTTGACTCCTTAAACGGCCAGAACCTACTGGCAGGTTCAAAATACTACTTCACACTCCTGTAATTTTAGCTTACCTCAGCCAGTTTGCATACTGATTAATACATTTGCTTACTGACTAATGGCTACTGATTAATACTGATTAATGCACTTTTGCAGTTTTGTTGGGGCAGCTGGTGGTCTGGTGGTTAGACAGTTGTCCCTGCAGTTGGATAGTCATGGGTTCGAATCCCAGGACTGCTAGTGGCACCACTGAAGAACCCTTGAGCAAGGTACCGTCCTCACACACTGCTCCCCGGGCGCTGTGTCTCTGGCTGCTCACTGCTTCACTTGGTGAATGGGTTAAATGTAGAGAACCATTTCGTGCCGTTCACACTGTGTGCTATGTATTAAATCGACACTTTGCACTTACATACTTTATTATTAATTAGACTGGAATGTCAAAGAGTTAAATGGAGTTTTCAGACTAAACTCATGGGTGAAGAAATATTAAAATTCTTCCTTTTCACCCCAAGTTTAGCATCAGTTTGTAGCATACTTTATAATTCTTGATGGCCCATTGTCTTTAAAAGCACAAGTAATATTTTAAATATGGTGACCTAAAAAGATACTCCACCTATTTTGGATTTTTTTGTTGAAAATGATTTTGGTAGCTAGAAAAATACACACATTTCATCATTCAAGACTGATCTTTTGGTAGGCAGCAGTTTGAAATGGATCATAACTTTGCACTGAAAACTGGAGTCCTAGCTTGATTTCATGAGACTGTAAAAATCCAAATATAACCCTCTGCCCTTTTTCATTTTTCAGTGATTTGTATTTATTACTGCCACTATGTCTCTTATATTACTTCTCACCTCTAGTAACAAATACACCAGGGTCTAATCTCTGAATAACAGCAAAAACTGTAAAACTTATGACAACATTGAGAGCGATAGAAAGTAAATCACCACTTGGTTGGTCCAAGTCATAATAGAAACTTTGATCATTAAACATTTTTTACATATCATTCCATCCAAATGTTCAGATTGATTATGACATTCACAGTAAATAATGTTTCTTTAAGGTCCCATGTTCTACGTATAGATTTATGTTCTCTCTTGAGTCTTGTTACAATATTTGAATGGTTTTATGAACATGACATTTTCCAACCTCTGTTTATCTTTTTACCTGTCCTTAGACAGGCTGTTTTCATTACTGTGTCTTTAAGACTGGTACATGTAAATGAGCTCTGTTCTGAGTGGTTGCCCTGTGTTGTGCCTTATTCAGAAAGCAGAGTTAAACTGTTGGAGGCTAAAAGGACAGGAAGACATTTTAATTTTCAGAGTGGGCCTTTCATTTGTACATTGTGTGAATGTCAGGCTGAGCATTTGCTACTTCACAGTGAGACATTCTACACACACACACACACACACACACACAAATATCCTAATTCTGCCTGTGGTTCCTTTTACATTCAGTATGACCACCAACTATTGCCTGAGTAACCAATCTAATGACGACTGATTTGTTAATCTAATCGTGGAAGATTCACGCTTAGATCTTTACTGAGCGGACATCGCAATTGGGTGTGCATGATGTTCTCTCAGATAAAACATCCAGGCCTCATTTGCTTTTCAAAGGGCTATCAGTGGTGGTGTCCACTTCCTACACTGTAATCTAACCCGGAAATCTCTACATGTAGACTATTATGCAAAACTATTTGATGTCAGTGTCTTTTCTCCAGTAGCGGGTTGGCAGGATGTTAGCACCCTTGGGGCATTTCAAAGCCAAGAAAAGTTTGTTGACCAACTGCTTTTTTTCCATCTGTACATTACAAACGTATTGAAGAAATAAATACTGCCATATTTAAACTTGTGTGGCAGTTTAATTTCCATTGTGGTCTTCATATCGGTTGCAGTTTAGTGTTAAAGTAGAATTGTGTAGTAGTGTGTAATGGTGTTGCTAGCTTTCAGGATGTAAACCTTCCAAAATGGATAATTTTGCAGCCTACAGATATTATTGTGCAGGAGACAGTTAGCAGCATAAAACCCCATTATGGCTTATGTAAATTATGGCCTATCTATCGAGTGACAGGACATAAGAGTTCAGTAAAGTGCAGGTGTTGTTGAATGTCTGGAGTGTAACAGGAGAAGTATAAAGTGAGGTAGTTCAGGGGAATGTACTTGGTTAACCATGGACTAGACACGTGCATTCAAAGTTAAAGGCTTTTTTAACTTCTGAACAGTCCTGGGTTTATGGTGGCATGCCCCAGGGCACTGCTGTATTGAGGAGTCCTGACTCCGCGACAGAAAGCAGTGGGCATGCTGGTAAACAAGGAGGCCGGACTACCCAGGCGGGAATTTCGGGCAGACATGTTCAGAACCACGGACAGCGCACGAAGAACATGACTGCTGAGGGATAAGGAAGAGTTACCAGGGGGTTAGAGGGTTTCCACAAATATTAGAGGCAGCCACAACATGCTACAAAGATAAAACATCTGTGAAATTAGGCTTAACTTTGGCTGATAAAGACCAATCACAATAAATTCCAGAGGGTAATTACATACAACCAACTGTGGTGGGTGGAGACTGGATGGAGCCATGAAGATGGTTTGGTTATCTTTGCAAAGGTCTATGTCATTCAGCATAATGCTCATTGATTTTGTAAGCTCTTTTGCAGTTTATGTGGTAAACCCCTGCTAATCACTGCTTAGTCTTGGTTGTGGGTTGTTGCTGTGCATCCTTCATGGTTATTCAGGGCACTAGTTACTTGTTGTCAGTTTAATTGGACAGTAATATATCATTGCTGTCCAAAAAAAAATAAAACATTAAAACAAGTTTAGCAAATCTCCAAAAATCTTCAAAATGATAACTCCACACCCTGATTTAAACATAAATCAGATATAATAAAAGGATATAAAATGCCTTTTAAAAAACTTGCTAAATGAATGAATTTGTGTGGTTTATCCCTTGAGTCTGAGGAGTTAGTACTACCTGTTGTAGATTGTTTAAATGCACCGAAGGATAACCACAAACATTTAAATCAAAAACAGTTTGTAGTTCAAATTGTATCAGCATCAGAGAAATTAAGTTTATTTAATGTTTAACTTAATAATTACAATTATTCACAAAACTGACAATTCATAATGAGCCAAATATTTGCACTAATTAGTCCACTTGAGTGTTATTCAAAAAAATGGTTTTCATGAAACCAAAAGTGTGAAATAATTTGTGGTCTCATTACACATAAAGGAAAATGTACGAGAGTGCATGAAATCTTACACACAAAATGAGCTCATTATAATTAACGATAACTACCAAATTTGAAAAAAAAGGCCATGATTTATATGAAAAATGAACATAAACCTGGCCGGAAACATGATATTTTGTCTGGCTATCAAATATTCAAAATGTTCTACACTTCTAATGAAAATCCATGTAAAGAGTTCTTTAACTAAACAAGTTAATTTTGGAGCATTTCTGTCTCCTACATGGGTTGTATGTTCAAATGATATTAAACATGAAAAGAAAAAACTGTAGACACATTTTATTTTTATCTGAACAGCAACAATATTTTATTTGTTATTCAGAAATAGGAATAGTTTTAATTTTGCCACTTTCCTCTCTAGTTATGAACACTAGATGAAAGTTGGCTGCAGGTGTCATTTTGCCTCTGATTAGTTGATAGAGAATTTAGATTTTACCATATAGGTTTTTTATCATATTGTTTTACTATATGTTTACTAATGACATACTGAACTGTGGTTCCACATAACTGTTTTAAGCACCTTCTAAACCACTCTTGCTTAATTAATAACTACTTATCGAGTTTATATGGTTGTAACATGGGGAGAGTTTTAACACCACCAATTCCACCAGTCAGGGATAGGATAAGAGTCATATGATCATTTCAGTGTTTACCCACTTCCTCCCTAAACCCACATGGAGGATATCAAGGCTGGAAACAGGTACATGCAGATTCTATCATTAAAAAACAGATTTTGAGGTAAGAAAGTACTTTTTGTGACCAAGACTATATTTTGTTTAGTATTTATACAATTGCAGATAAAATCATAAAACTTATATTTGATTAAATTATAGTTTCTTAGGTAAAATGTGATGCATTTTCCCCTGCTAATTTCAAACCACTCTCCTACTACAGCTAGCTAAACACTGGCTAAGAGGGGTGGGGTGGGTTATAACTTCTTTAAAAAGTGTTACAACCATCCCCTTACATACAACTAAGGACACTTTCTTGATTTTCATAATTTTCCAGAATGCCTAGACAGTGGAAAAGAAAGACTGAAAGAGGTGTGCCTGCCTGTGTTTAAAAAAAAAAGCATCTGATGAGGTCACAAAGAAGGGCAAGTCAGTCAGGTCAGTTGTGAAGGCACATGGGATCTGCCATGTAACACTGAGCAGATACTGCAAATCACTGCAGAAGCTGAGAGATCAGGGGTCCAGTGATCTTCCAAGTGTAGGTTACCGCAGTAGCAACTAAGTTTTCTCTGAAGTGCAGGAGAAGGTGCTGGCTGACTATTTGACTCAGGCTGCAGACCTGTATTATGGACTGACTCCACGTGAGGTAAGCATATGACAGGTTAGCCATTGGAGGCCAGAGTAGAACTGCATACTAGCGTAGGTGCCAGACAGTTGGAAAACTTCTTTTATTTCAATAAAACCTCTTTTTTTTTTTTTTGACATTTCTTTTTATTAGACCATCAACATGAACATTACATCCTTGAATTAGAAATACACTGTTTTTTTTTTT
>JBBPCX010000135.1:5929192-5944137 GCA_037974365.1 Hydrocynus forskahlii | reverse complement strand
CAAGGCATTCCAGATTACTGTTGTGTACCAGATTACTGTTGTGTACCAGATTACTGTTGTGTACCAGATTACTGTTGCTTAAAACACATCTAACAGTGCTGAGGAAACACTCAATAATGTTATGTGACACCAGTTCTGGTGCAGATGACCTCTGTTGTCCGGCTCTAGTTTGTCTATGTGGGGGTCAGGGCAGGTGCTGTAGTTAATGCAGTTAAGGTCAGAGATTGAAACACAATGGACATAAATACATTAGGCTGGTCAGACTCTGTGATGTAATAAAGGCTGTAGAATCCTCAGGCATTGAAATCTGCCTGACCCCCAGACTCCACCCGCCAGAGATGAGACAGAGACTGTGAAGCACACACACACACACACGTACACAGACACTACATTTATGATAAAACTGTGTATCTTAAAAATGGTTACTTTATAGCAGAATGAAAAATCATTTGTAACTTTACATATCCTACATTTTCCCTGTATTTTTCTCCTTTCTCTGAGTTCCACCCACAGCATCTATCATTTTTAAATAACCATTTTCCAACAGCCTGTTTTTGTTTGTTCCTTTAAAACTGATATATGTAAACGAGTTCTGTTCTTATTGGCTGTTCTGTTCATACTGTGCCTCATTCAAAAAGCAGTCCAAACACTACTTATAACTTCCAAATTAAAGGGTACAGCTAAACAGCTGTAGACTGAATGTGACACCACACCAGTTCAAAGCAGACTTTATTAACATTAGTAGGCCGTATAGACTTGTGAGTGAAAGATAAGTTTTGAAACATAAGATTTTATTCCTTGTTATTTTTTTGTTACCTTTGTTGTTGGTCTGTTCATCATGAACTGTTGTAAAATGTTCTTCTCTGGTTTTCCAACAAAATCAGAACAGACACACCCAGTGCACTCACCTCCTCTGTATGCTTGTCCCGCAAAAACTGTTTAACAGAATATGCGCATCAAATTGATGACACAGATGTCCTGCATATTCGCTTCCTGTAGTGTCAATAACCGAATGGTAGAATTTACTTTAAATGAAGTGGGCAAATTTGAAAAGTCACACTATCGACAAACACCGGGAGCAGAGTACAAACAGCCTGCCGCTGCATCCCTATGGCTCTATTAGGTCCTCCTCAGTCTAAGTCAGCAGTAATGGGCTGTGTGTGTGGTTTGATGAGGCCCCAAGACACTTGTGTGAGTTTGGGGGGTGGTGGCACAGATGCTTGCTACAGCTGCAGCCATTATCCAGAGGAAGTGACCATCGCCGGCGAGCCAAACTATGTGTGTCATGTCCACGTCACAGCCCAGACGCAAGGCGCTCTCACAAGTGCCATTGATCTGCCCTTATGGGGGCCTCAGCTCTCCAGTCACGTCAAAACCTCAAAGGCAATTTACTCATATCTGGCCCAATAAGCAATTTCAGACATAACATCTTATTTGGATTGTTTGTTTCACGTCTTCCCTGACAGCAGGCCTTTTAGCCCCATGCAAAGCCATTCAGGCTGCTTCTGTGTCAGTTCGGAAATGGCACGTCCCACCTGGTCATTTAGTGCAATTTTTCAGTCATTCAAGCAGGAAACCAACAGGGATGTGTTTGAAAATCCTTCAGTATCTAGAACGCTAAAGGTGCATTTCAGAGGTGAAATTGGTGCAAACTGTGAAACTTTTCAGCCAATTGTTTAATGGCTGGCAGTGAATATCTGGTGTTATTTATGCAGTTAATATTTCGAGTTCATCTTATAACATCCCGGTGCCTCATGCTGCCAAAAATAGGAAAATGAAGAGTGCTTTGCAAGAGAAGAGATGTCTGTTTAGTAGTGGCTAAGGCGCGCTGTCAGGTCTTGACTTCAGGGCGAAAACAGCAAAATCAATACCCTGCTTCTCTCAGGAGGGAGAATCATAGATTTGTCTCTGTGAATAATGTCAAACATTTCCTCAGGGAAGGATGTTTAAAGGAAAGTATTAAAGAATATTTCTTGTCTTGTTTCTGTTATTTTCCGTTATCATAAGAGCCTCCCGCAGAGCTGAACAGAAAGATGCTGGAAAGGATAAGGGCAACGAGAGTGGTGAGGGCTGCACGTGCAGAGAAGAGAAAATGTCAGAGTTTAATTAGAAGGTGCGTCAGTGAGGTATGGACATTTGCAATTATCACATCCAGCTCCAGCCTGCCCTCCAGCAGGGGCTACACATGGTGCCATTATGAGAGGTAAATTCAATAAAGCGTTCACTCCCAAAGAAAATTCTGGACTAATGTGTGGTGGTGGCAGGTAGAGAGTCTTCTTGGACTCCAGCTTAGCCTCGAGGTAAGAGCTGCAGTAATGGTTGAACTTCCGTTCTTTTTTTTTTAAATTATTTTAAAAAGGGGTTTTAACAGGATCTTGATGAAGATTTGGCAAAGGTTTTGGATGCACACTAACATGTTACTGCTCTTACCTTGTGACAGAAAATTCACAGTTCACTTGCTTGCTCATGGGTTTTCATTAAATCCGATGATGACGTCCAGATGTTAGGGTCAGCGGCAACATCCTCCAGCTCCCGTGTCTTATTTTGCACACTTCCTTATGTGTCTTCAGCTGGTCCTTCAGCTGAGTGTCATCCATATGCTATGGTCATATAGCTCTCTGCAAGGTAGCCAGTTTGGGGACATGCTCACATATGGCTAGTGCCGGGTGATAATCTATACTGTAGTTGTTCATATTTCAGAATGATCAAGCCATTGCTGCAGGCAACTTCTGCATTTTGGATTCACTGGATCTCAGTGTCAAAGCCACAGAGAGAAAATTCCCTGGATACGTGAATAATGAAATGTACCTGTGTGCTATTCCCAGTAACACCATGGTGAGGAAAGCCCAGTCAGTCAGGTCATGTCCACACAGTGCTGGGCCTGCGTCGCTGGGGCCCGCTGCAGTTTAGCCTGGGACCACAAGACACCCAGTTACCATGTGTGGCCACGAGGAGGCACTGCAGCAGTCGTGGTGGTGGAGAGGCTCTGTATCGGCAGCAGGTGAGACTGACACACTCGGGTCCTCTTTTCACCCCTACGAGAGGCCTAGCCAGCGACAGCTGCTATGAGAAGAGAGAAGCAACAGGAAAGCAGCGGGCACTAACAACAAGCTCATCTTCACAACTGCAATAATCGCTTGAGTGTGTCATGACAACGCCCACCCACACACATATATGCAAAAGTCTTAAGCTCCTGAGACATATGTTTTAAAAGTCGTATGTTTTTATTTTTCTTAAAACTAAACAACATTAGAATAAATACAAATAGTATTAATACAGTTAATACTGGTTTTATGTCACTATAACCATCTCTCCTCATGGAAGTCCAGCCCTGCCATCAAACACCTGCTTTGGCTCAGTCAGTACTTCCCATACATCCATCCATCCATCCATACATCCATACATACATCCACATATCCATATATCCATATGTCCATCCAGCCACTATCTGAGCCACTTATTCTAAACAGGGTAATGGTGATGTTGGAGCCTGTCCCAGTATCCTAGGCAGAGGAACACCATTTAGGCCTGTTTAACTGGATTTACTGCAATATGTGACATATTATGATTATGCATGGTGAAAATTCACTGAAGTATTGTGCTCATCTTTTTTCCCAAATTGCCCAGTTCAACATTTGACATAGTTTAAGGTGTGAAGGAAATCTCAAAGACACAAAAATTTTGAATGTACCTTAAATTTAGTACAATGCCTCCAGCAAGTTCTTCATAAGAGTATCCTGACAGAAGAAAAACAGTGCTGAATGATTTATGGAGGCTTTTATAAATGCAATTCACCTCTGGGAACATACGATCACCAGGCACTAATCAGACACGACACTTTCAGCAGTACAGAGCTGAACTAGACGTATTAGAAGTGGCATTCATGGTGGAATTCTAAAGAGGAGGTACAGTATTTTTAATGTCACTTAAAGAATAAAATTTTCATAAGAGGGAAGATAGCCCTCTGGCTAAAATATTTAAGTTACGGTCATTTCATTTTTTCAGTCATTGTCTGTTTTTCATTAATAATAATTCAAAAATGGGCAAGCTGATGTTTCAGATTCCAAATAAATTGTGAGCGAATATATGTGGGGAAATGTGAACGTTTTCCATCTGTGTGATTCTCATTCTCTGTACCACTTTGCTGCCATTCTGATTACAAACAAAATGGCTAATGAAGGCAATTCAACGAAAATAGAAGCCCCATTTCAGTTAAAACAGGCAGTTTGGATTGAAACACACAGTGAGCTATAAAAAAATGTTGAAACATCATATTGAGTGTTTAAAAACAAAAAAAATCCCTTTGTTGAAAGGGATTGCCAGATTAAATGGGCTAATGCCATTGGCCTGTATGTTTACTGAGGGACAATGATGGAAAAATAACAGAAAACTAAAAAAAATAGACTAGAAAAAAACTAGTAAAAAACACCAATGCCAAGCTTCTCTTTCTTCACATCATTCTAATGATTGTAATACTAATAACTAATAATTTAGATATTAGTTCCACTGAATTGGATTGGTCATTTTTGTTCATTATTCATACTATAGAGGAAGAAACTGTCATTTGCTAATACTCCTGAAGTAATAAAGGGGTGGTGTGCAATAATCTAGATGTCTAATCCTATAAAATGCCAGCCTATTACTGACTGTATTGAGGACACTATAATGTAGATTATTGGAAGAGGGTTAAAACTTCTTGCAGTGTGATGTTTGGATTGTTACTTTTCCAACCTCAGCCAAGAAAAGGAGTTGACTGTGGAGTTTAGGAGACCAGGTGAGGTGCATGCTCTTGTCTATTGCCAGCAGTGGAACTACAGTAGAAAGACTAGTAACTAGTGGCATTTAATCAAAAACTATGTATTTCAGGAACAGTTCACACTCTGACTTTAAAAAACTAGTCATTCTTTAATAATCCCGCAAGTGGGAAATTTACATTGTCACGGCAGAAAGTGGACAGTGCAAACGTAAGAGCAGCGAAAATTCAAAAACAGTAGAATAGAATAAAAACTATACCAACAGTGAAGTATAAAATGTAAACTATACAATCTAGAAATACAAAATATGGATGTGTGTATTGGAAAAAATGAATGCTTATGTATATGTATATGTAAACTTAGTAGTGAACAAGCCGTAAATTTATGAATAATGGCAGTCAGGATCTGTGCTCCCCTTCAGGATTTATTAAAAGAAAAAATGCACAACTAAGACCAACCGTACAATGAGATGCCATCTGCCAAACAGACATGGTAAGGGTTAGCATCCTGGACCAGCAACAGGCTGTCATGACTCAGCTGCAGTCAGCACGACTCACTGAGCAGCCATCCTCCTCAGAACACAAGCACCTCTGACAAATTACATGTGTAAAAAGTAATGAAAGTGCACTCTACATGATTAGCCATTTTGTTTGGCAGCTGTATTTTGACACGCTGGAAAGCAAATGGGTAATTACATTCTCACCACATACATCAAACTGGATGGCAAGAAGGGCGCATGAAGCATTTTAGATACGTTTGCACATTAGTTGGAATAGAAGTGAGTTTGATTTTGTGACAATTATGGCAATGGAACAAACCTGTGTATCACCACTGTCAAAGAAATGTTTCCCTTAGAACTAAGGAAATTATCTTTTTTTTTTAAATCCCTCCTCCTCCTTTCAAGGAAGACAGGGTTGCAGGCTGGACTGCTTGATCAAATGAGAGTGCGCTCATCAGTCTGTGTTCATAGCCTTGGGCAAGGGGAAATGAGAGTGAAATAGCTGTTTACAGGGTTTAGAGCAGGGCACAGTTCATGTGGCCTCTGATGGGCGATGAAACATGGCAACATAAAAACACAATGCTCTCCAATGACCAATGATAGTGCACCTTTCTTTTTGTGTCTGAGGATGACTTTATTAATGGTTGCTTCAAAGATGGCAAGGCACAAGATGGTGCATTTCTCCTGAAGAGGCTGCTGAATGGGCTTACAAAAGCTCCATTTCTTGGCTGCATGAATTGGTAGGACCCAATCCGAAAGGTGGAGTACTCCTATAATTCACAATGTTACCCAGCCCCTGTATACTTTATATCAGGTGTGGTTTGTTATACTTTAAAGTGCTTCAATGGTTATGCTTTCCCTGGACTAAAATGATCTGGTTATTTCCAGTAAGCTCTCCTTTACTTTTTTACCTTTTCATATGTACTGTATACAAAATAGGATTAGTAGCCTAAAACGGATTAGTAGCCCAAAAAGTAGCCCGAATCCACAGGTTTTATGAGCATTATGTAGACAGAGGAGGAGATTTTCAGGGTCTGACAGCTATAAGCGCAGTATTATGAAAAATGATTTCACCCTGAAGTATCTGTAGAATAATGTCACATTTCCTATCCTTCCCCTTCTCTCTTGGTTTGTCTAATCTATTTATATTTATTTTGAATTGCACACTCAAAGGCACCTCAGCTTTCATAAAGGAAATGAGTGTTGAAGGAAGCCTGGAAGAGTCTGTGAAACTCATTGTAGAGCAATAACTAGAGCAAAAGGTGAAATCGGCATTTTAGACAACCTTCTCTTTTTTCTGTTTGCCCCCACAGATTCTCCTACAAACTCATAAAGTTATTTATTGGTGTACTTATTTACTTGTTTGTTTATTATATTACAGTTCAAACATGACATTTCCCCATCTATCATTTCAATTGCATCGTATTTGAAGATAATAGAATATTTATTTGTTTTTTTCAGTCTGTTAGACTAATGACGCTAACAGAAACGACTGAAACACACAGGCAACACACAATAGACCGAAAAGGAGAGAAAGAACAGAGGAGGATGAGGAATAATCACCCAGCTGGGCACACTGCAATTACACTGTCTGACAATTATCCGCTGGAGCCCACCGGGGAATCAATACATAATTGCGATAATTGTGCACCTTAGTGCCGGGGATCCTCTGTAACTTCTAGAAAAGGGAGGGAAAAAATGAATAAACAGCGAGAGAGCAATGAATGGCACAGGGACGTCAACGTTTCCAACAAAGAACCTGAAAGCAGCGTGGAGACGGTGACGATTAGTCAGCTGCGCACAAGTGTCCTGGCCCCTGTGCTCGAACTGGCTAGAAGTTCAGATCATCAGCTGGCTGATTATGAGAACGAACCCTGAGCCAATCCTAAAGCTGCTAGCCGATTTTGATTGAATATGGGTGACCCTCACATCTTTGTAGGGTCTTACTATGAGAAGTGGAAACATATTTCTTTTCGTCTTGGATCCTCCAGATTCATCAATTAAATTGTTGCTGAGCCATTTTGGTGCAAATGTATAACTGTGAGATGAGTCTTTTTTTTATTTTATTAGTTTAAACCCCACCTATACAGCCCCAGGGAGTTGGTTCCACTATTCACCCAGCGGCAATGCCACTGGTTTTTGAGATAATATAACTTTGTGTTTGCACTCAAACTTGCAAATTTTGTTTGCATGTTTAATGTACGATGTAAAAACTGTTAAAGTTGCCCAGTAAGAGAAGAAAACTAAGCAGCAAAAACAGTTTTGAATCCACTGTTTTTGTGATGCTACCGACAGCCAGTTACATATATCCATCTATTCAGCCTTCAGCATGGTATTCTTATTTTTTAAATGAAGCATACTAAAAGGCAGTCAGAGGCAGTCAGCAATCAGAGATGTTTTTTACATACAGGTCATATGTCATTATAACAACAACTAAATAAACATCATTAAAGACTATTACATAACTGCTGAGTGTGGTTCCATGTGACAAAAGTGGTTTGTGGTTTGTGTAAATTTAAAGGGCCCATATTCTAAATTTGATTTATTTCTTTTTTTTGTGCATGAAATAAACATAAATTTTGCCAATGTTCCTCGATACCACACCACAAATGAAGGTGTTGTACCAGGAAGACAAGAAGGTACTGATGGTCCAGATGTACGTTTGTTCAGTGATGTATGAACCTACTTTCAACATGAGTGAGGCAAGCTGGGGTTCACCTTGGACACCAGCACGGTGTGATGAGCAACATTTCAGCATGTAGAACTGCACCGGTCAATCCCACGATACACTATCAACTCAAATCAATATGTACATGTGTGTACTACAATACAACATCCTATAAAATGCTGTACTACAATACAAACGTCCAATAAAATGCTATACTACAATATGAAACTCCAACAAAACGCTATACTACTAAACAAACATCCTATAAATGCCGTACAATTTCTATACTTGGATTCAGATTGTACATTGGCTGAGGTGATTGTTTGCTAAACAAATGATAGCCCGTAAAATTTTTCAAGATGACAATGAGCTAACTAACAGTGATAAGCTGGAAAACCTTTTCAACATATTAAAAAAGGAGGCACGGGCCCTAACATTTAATATTTTCGAAAATGTGTTAGGTCAGTGTCCTACATGGCAGATTTTGTACAAAGCATATATAGCTGAGCTGTTTTTCAGTACCATTAAAGTGATCCATCATTTACTGAGCTTCAGATCTCTGACAAAATCTTTATCTTGCTAAAACTGCTTTTAATGGTGAGATTAAATGGCACTGAAGACACCAGTGGTTCACAAAAGACACAAATGCACCTGGATTTCATGACAAATCTGATTGAGAACAAGGTGGAAAATCAGTGCACTTTGTCTTAATGTCAGTCTGTGCTTTTTATCTTCTTCAGTCCCTCTGTCCCTCCTGATCAATGAAGCCCTTTCGGTGCAAAGGCCCCTGGCAACACCGGTGGTCTTTAGCATTTCCACCGCAACATTTCTGCTGAGACATATGACCCTGCCACATGTGGGCAGGGTTGCTTTTTCCTCCCACCTGCATTATGAACCGGCTATAGTTCATACTCCAGTTAGTCCACATTATCAGTAATATCATTAGTAGTATGAACTCCCAGAAAACGACTAGTTACATTTTTTTAAATGCTTCACTGATACTTAGTCAAGCCAGTTTTAACACATGAAACTGAAACTGTGTTCCACACCTAGATAGATAACATGAGACATATCATAGGCCCAGAAATGATAAACACATTCTTTTATTATTCTTTTACTCTTCTATATTCTCTCCATACATATCTTCTTTATTCTATTTATATATCAATTTCAATGTGTCCCTACATTTTGCTCACTAGAAAGAATCCATGACAGAACATTATCTGAAATTGGAGTAAACCAACACTATCCTTAAGTGTCCTCTGGTTAGCCTACCTATTGCCAGGAATGTATGAATATTGCAGAGTATAGGAACAGAAGAGGGTGTTCAAGATTTCTGCACCACAGCTTCTAACCCAATGTAAGAAAAGTAAAAAAAAATGTGTTTAATATGAGATGTGTCATAAACCCAGAACTGGTCATCCCATTTTTTGTTCAGTTTTCTGTAAAATTCCATATTTATTTATCAATTGAAATTTCATTATTTAATTTGCCCATGTATGGCCTTTTGCTCTCTAGAAAGAATACACGACCAAAAATTATCTGAAATTAGAATAAACTAACCTTAAGTGTCCCCTGATTAGCCCACCTATTGGCAGAAATACATGATTATTGTGGAATATATGAACAGATGAAGGTGTTCATCCAGATTTTTGAAGGTGGGGAATAAGGGCGGTAGCTGCAGCTCCTCGGCCCGGCCCGTAATTTTAATCTCCGCAGCCGCACATCTCGTCTTTAATCGTGTTTAACCGTAGCAGCCTGCTCTCGGCTGAAGGTGGAGATCCACCCCGAGCAAAAGAAAAAGGAGGAGAGAAAACAAGGCACGCTTTTAATCGCTATCAAATCTGGCGAGCTGAACTGATAAAGACTCGCTCCTCTCCAGTTGACCGCAGTCTTCTCTCCTCAGACACTTCTACACACCGGGGTGATAGAAATGTACCAGATACACTTAAATCTTATCCAAAAACAGGGAAAATAATTTGTAAATTAAATGTACATACCCACAATAATCTATTGAAAGTAGGCTTCTGAAAAGTAGGGTCAAATATACACTAAAATTAACTTTAAGCTGCTAAAATGACTTTCATGAAACTCAGTTGAAATTTGCTTTTTGGCAGTACATGGAATAACCTTTAATTCCACAGACTTTAATTCCACAGTGAAGTGATACACACATTTCGTTACTCTATCTGTCTATTCATCTCTCAATATATCAATCAATCTATCTATCTATCTACATGTATGTGCATGGGTCTGCCATATATGTGTGTGTACAAGCAGTTTTATATTAAATTCTTAAATAATCCATCATTTATATCCGTGTATACAATCCATGATCCGTTGTATTTGTTCTCGAGGTACTCTGGTGGTCTCTGGTTGTCTCCATACAGCAAATGTTTATTTAACTAATTAAAGACTAAGTTAAGATCCATCAAACGGCGCGTGCTGCTCCTCGGTCCGCGTGGGGCTCGTGGAGAGCCGTGTTCTAATGGGATTAGATGGAGCAGGGTGTGAGATGAGAGAGGAGTAGGGGTGTGAGAGCCTCTAGCAGGTCGCGCGGAGAGAAATGAGCGGCGGTTTGACGTCAGTAAAGAGAAATTGCCTCTATAAATACGGCGAGGGGTAGAAAACCCCCCAACATGAGCAAGCGCACCTCAACAGAGCAAGCCCTCTCTCAGCCGGAGGAACCAGCACCAGGAGAACGATGCCCAACTCCACCAGCTCCACATCTTCAACCAAGAGCATGAGGAGAGCCGCGTCCGAGCTCGAGCGCTCCGACTCCATCACGGTAAGAGACCACCACTTCACCCGTTTCTCATCAGTTCAGGAATACAGAGACGATGTTTTAGTGGTGTAGTGTAGTCACTAGCAAACACGCTGCACTTTACAGCACTTAGATGTAAGTTCTGCTACAGTTTCGCCCACTGTACAGATCTTCATTCTGTTTGTAATGTTTGTTTGTTTTAATGATACCTTTTCTGTATATTTGCATTACCATAGTTTAGTCTTTCCAAATGATTTGGTAACTTTATTGCACAGTCAAGAGTCAGCTCAAGGACAAATTTCACTATGTTGTAGCCTACTTGTGTAACTTTGTATGTGATAAATAAAGACTCTTGAACTCCTGAAATCTAGTTTGCTAACTTGTTTCTATAGCATAAATAATAACTGTTTGTAATTAAATAATTGTATGACCTTAGTTAAGCCTTTCCAAATTAATTAATTTTGTGCACTTTTTTTCTATCTCATGGGTCACATTTCACCACATGTTGGACTTATATAACTATGTATGTGACAAAGACTCTTGAAATCTAGTGTATAACATGCAAACTTATAGTCCACGTGTTTTATAAATGTAATATGGTGCACGCGCACAGCGATGCTCACTTTGCTTCATGCACGCGTTTCAGATTCATAAGCTTTCGAGAAACTGTGTAGAATTCTCATACACGCTTCATAAGCTTTTCTTTATAATGATTACCTTTTATAAGCCTGAAGTGAGCGCGCACGCGCGATGCACTCGACCTGTAAACTGGTAAACTTTAAATGCATGAGCTTGAAATACTAAAACGCGTAAAGCTTGCAGTAGACACTCGGAGCACTAAGTCTAAGCTGTGCAGCAGGTTCCCTGCACTGAGGTTCTCATGCGCTTTTGGAGATGCAAATCGCTTCCATCCTGTGTGCAGAAGGTAAGAGGCGCTCCAAGCAGCACCAGCACACCCTTTCAGTGTATTTAGGCTTCCGAGGAGTGGCTGGAGGTTAGAGGACACACTGTGGGTGGGCTGTACAGACGTGTATGTGGTTCTGTCCAGTCTCCCAGGTTCGTGGGTCGGAGGCAGAGTCTGATCGAGGACGCGCGGAAGGAGCGCGAGGCGGCGGCGGCGGCCGAGGCGGCGGAGTCCGGAGAGCACATCGTGTTTGAGGAGGAGGACGGGAAAGCCCTGCTCAACCTCTTCTTCACTCTCAGGAGCTCCAAGAGCCCAGCCCTGTCTCGCACGCTCAAAGTGTTCGAGGTAGGACGAGAAGGAAGACCAAGTGTTTCTTCTATGGTACCACAGGTTTCTGGAACCTTCGTTTCAGAAGACCTTTCTTCGCCATTTGTCTTGTTCTCCTCGAGCTGGACAATAGTTCCTTATAACATTTGAATCCTAGCTGTATTTTGTTGTTAAAGTTGTAAAGTGATTATGGGGATTGATTTGGAAAATCTGGTGATGTAGGCCAAGAGTTATTCTTTTTCTCTGGAAAAAAGAAAGACTATTGGCAACCTGTTGGTGAGTCTGATTTGGCCCAGTCAAAGTCTACATATGTGTAAAATGCTAAAGTTTTTGGTTTATTTTTGGGTTTAAATAATAAAAAAAAACAGTGTAATCTCAGGTGTGTGTGTGTGTGTGTGTGTTAGATACATATTTATAATAACTGAATCACTGACAGCACTGACAGTTACTTTGTAAATTGTTAATATAACAGTTTATTATTGCACAGATTGGACTGTTACTATAATATTGATTGCTATAGTGCTACTGGGAAATAGCTTTTTAAAATGTGTTTTTTTATTATTTTAAATTATTTTTTTTGTTACTATATAAAGCAGCTTAAGTCTGATCTGCTTTTTATTGAAACTATGCTAGATAATCTGACAGCCTCATGATACTTGAGAAGAAAGCAACTACAAATGATACAATATACAAAAATGAAAATATTTATATAATGAATATTGTATATGCAGAGGTGTGAAAATGTGAAGGGTCTCAAAGGTGCACAGTGCTACATGAATTTGCTTTGGTGCACATATGTTTAACATGATAAACCGTTTGCATGAAAAGAGTGGAGTAATTGCCAGCTGTTCTCTTATCATTCACAGACATTTGAAGCCAAGATGCATCATCTTGAGACCAGACCGAGTCGGAAGCCTAAAGACGGGCTAGAGGATTTGGAATACTTTGTGCGATGTGAAGTTCATCTGTCGGATGCTAGTACTCTCGTCAGCTCCCTGAAGAGAATCGCAGAGGATGTCAGAACCACTAAAGAGGTTAAATGTAAGCTAGTTACAGTCTGCATTTCAAATCAGTTTAAACATGTTTTTGGGATCACAATAAAATGTTGTTTTACAGAAATACCATATTTCTTTGTCATTCTATCTTATTAAGTCCACTGGTTTCCAAAGAAAATTGCAGAGCTGGATAAATGTCATCACCTGGTCACCAAATTTGATCCAGATTTGGACCAGGATCATCCAGTGAGTACATTTACCATCAGTATGATGATGAGGAGAGGGCCTTCAATTACATTTGCCTCTGTCACCAAAATAGATGTCATTTTCCCTCCTTTAGGGCTTCACAGACCCTGTGTACAGAAAGCGACGAAAGCAGATTGGTGACATTGCCTTCAAATACAGGCAGTAGGTGATGGTCACTCAGTACACTGCAAAAAAAGCATTTTGGAAAGTGAAAGCATATTAAGTGCAATACATCTAATAATTTCCAACATTTGGTTTGTTTGTTTGTTTTTTTTCAGTGGAGAACCCATCCCTAGAGTGGAGTACACAGATGAAGAAACCGGAACTTGGTATGTGTGGTAAATTGTTTCTAAAAGAGCAAAATCATGACATGACCGTGCCCTTAAATATGCACATATAGAGATTATGCTTCTAGATAAATTGATTTGTTAAGACTAAACTTTTGGCCTTTTGGCAGATTTATGATCACACTCCAAGGCAATGTGCTACGTTAACTCAATCACTGTCAGAGCAGACCGCCCGACTTTACAGGAATTGGTTTACACAAAACAAATCAGGTCACCTGCAAGGCTGTGCATTATGTTAGCATGTCGTCTGTATGTGTAATCAAATTTATTATATGATATGCTATCACATTAGAGACTGACTCACACCTGTGGTGAGGCAGCAAGTGACAGATCTTTGAAGTTAAGTGATTTGGTTTTTTTATAATGTAATCTGAGTCTCTTAAGTCTGTGTGTATATATATGTGTGTGTGTGTGTGTGTGTGTGTGTGTGTGTATTGACAGGAGAGAGGTCTACAGTACCCTTAGGGACCTGTACCACACCCATGCGTGCAATGAGTATTTAGAGGCGTTTAGACTTCTGGAGAAACACTGTGGTTACAGCCCTAACAACATCCCCCAACTAGAGGATGTCTCAGTGTTTCTGAAAGGTAATGAATGGATCAGTTTATAGCATATTTTTAATGATTCCCTACACCAATTGCCAATAGAGGTCTAATTGAGTTGAGCTACAACAGTGCTTTTAATCATGAACACCATGAAATCAGATCAACCTGAAATCGAGTAACATTGCAGCAATCAACAAAGCTGTTGCACCCTTAAAATGTATAAAATTCACTTCTATTAAGATTATCCCAAGTTTCCAAATACTAGAGCAAGTTGTCTTATATTACTGTAGATACCAAACTCTGCATGAGAAAAGCAATCCAGGGCTGGAGATATCTCTTTCAGAACTAGAAGACTGGACCCAGCCATAAATGAAGAGACTGTATAAATATTGTAATATAAAAATAGTATAAAAATAGTAAGGATTCATAGTGGATTACAGTGGTACTCAAGCTTGATGTCCAGCGAAACAGAATTTGCACAGTTCATTTCTGTTATTGACAAATGGTAAACATGTATATTGTCTGACTGCGTTTACTTTGTAGACATGGCTTTTATAGTGCAGCATTTTGACTGAATTCGCTCTCTCTCTCGCTCTCTCCCTCTCTCTCTCCCCATCTCTCTCTCTCGTTATCTCTCTCTCACTCTCTCCCTCTCTCTCTCCCCATCTCTCTCTCTCGTTATCTCTCTCTCGCTCTCTCCCTCTCTCTCTCCCCATCTCTCTCTCTCGTTATCTCTCTCTCGCTCTCTCCCTCTCTCTCTCCCCCCATCTCTCTGTCTCTTTATCTCTCTCACTCTCTCCCTCTCTCTCTCCCCATCTCTCTCTCTCGTTATCTCATTCGCTCTCTCTCTCTCTCTCCCCATCTCTCTCTCTTGTTATCTCTCTCGCTCTCTCCCT
>JBBPCX010000135.1:5907953-5925738 GCA_037974365.1 Hydrocynus forskahlii | reverse complement strand
GAGCGTGAACCGAACTGAGCCGAGTCTGAACGGAGCGTGTACTACACCGAGCCGAGCGTGAACCGAACTAAGCCGAGTCTGAGCCGAGCGTGAACCGAACTGAGCCGAACCGAAGTGAGAAGAACGTTAAGAGTTTCTGCCTCCTTCTGCGTGTAACTCTCTCGTTTTTGCTTCATTGCTCGGGTTTTACTTGTATATTACAGTAGCCCGGCGGCTCAGCTTTTTTGTTTTTCAGTGCTTGTCAGCTCAGAAATCAGACATCATGACAAAAACCATCCAGTGTGAGAAACTGAAACTAGTCCTCTAAACTGTAGCTCTAACATCTGGCCAGGTTAACCAAGTTATCCTTTGTTGTTGTCACGAAGCTCCTCAGAAAGACTGTGCTGTAAGTGCTCTACTGTTTAAGGTGGAACTGAAGAGTTAATATGAGGATGTCAGACTCCAGGACTAAATAGAGTATATTTATTATTATTTTTCTTTGCATTTTCAAGTACACAATCCCCCTTAACCCTTGCCTAAACACTAAAAACCCTCTCTGAAGTACAGGATGCCTTGTGACCACAAGGCTGTATTTCCTTCACTACCTAGCTTCAGGAGGGTGTGGTCCATGTTAGTTTCCTTCTCAGGTCCTGTGTCTTTGATGGCCAACAATCAGTGAAGGTTTGAGTGTGTTGTTTTCCCCAGCACATTTGTAATGGCCCTGTTTCTCACAGTGTGGTCAGGGTTCAGGAACCAGTATGAATCCAGAGCTTCCTGAAAGATCATCATGACGAGCAAAGAGATCTTCATAAAAAAAGCTCCAACCTAGAGCGTCTGTTTCCCCTCCTGGCTTTGTGATGGAACAGTCATGCTGGTGAGGCTCAACAGAGCAGATGTGTTCATCCAAAGTAGGCCATGTAACGTCCATGTAGTGTGGCAAAGTCGGTCAGATGTTGCTCAAATTTGGAGCAATTCCACCCACTTTGGTAATCCAGAGGAGGCCAAGAAGCAGGCTTCACAGCTGCAGGATGGCAATTAAAGCATGCCCAGTATGTAGCAGGTTGGCATGCTGGGTTGCCCCCAGGCCACTGAAAGGTACCTCAAGCTAAAGCCTAATTATAGAGATATGAACACGTTTGTTTAGCTTTTAGATGAGTCTTATATGAGTCAGAGTCTCTGTTCTGTCTAACTGGTCTCACAGGATGTGTCATCTGCAGAAAGCTCTGAATTAGGCAGTGAACTTCACCACTGTGGCTTTGTAGCCTCGTGGTTCTGACTGTGTGAAGAATGCACAAGAGTCATACAGACATCGGTGTAATCTGATGAAGGGGCACAGCTAAGAATATCCAGCCAACTATTAGCACCCTTGGCAATAAAAAAGGTTGTGAAAAATGTCTTTGTGGGTAATAAACTAATTCAGTATGAGGCGAAGGGTTTGTCTCCTGCATCCTATTTATATCTGAATTTAACAGGAAGTCATGGGTGAGCACGTTTGTGAACACTCAGTTTGGTTATTTAAAAGATGAACTGTAAATGAGAGTATTTTTAGTTATGTTTTCTTTATAAGAATGCCCAGGTAACGTGTTCTTTTAAGACTAAATTTACTTTAAAATGAGATGTTTCTTATATTGCAACCTGATTAGCCACTGACTTTTTTTTAAGATCTTTTTTGTAATTCGTCTTTGCAAAATGGGCCAATAATAATGAGGTTGGCTTTAGCTGTTCAGTCCAACTACCATATACAGTGGTTGACCTGCTGAAAATCTTCACAGCACATATAACTAGGGATGGGTATCGAGAACCGGTACTTAATTACTACTGGTTCCTGACTGGTCAGAACTGAAAAATATAGAAAAGCCTGTGCTGCTATTGGTATTTGTGCAACATCAATGCATTCGAACATGGCTGGCATTTTTACATTGTTAATGTTGAATTGGATCAGTGGGAGCGATGGGAGCAGCACTCTTCGCCAGACCTCCATCAGACATTTGTAGCAATGACACCCTCCTCATCATACATACAGAAAACTCAGGAAAGCATTTAGCTCATTCTCTAAAAGTAATATATAACAGGACATTTTTATTTTTGTGCTTCAAATTATAGAGAATAGTATCAATATCGGTATCCGTAAGATTCTGTCGATACCCGTCTATAATTGTGACAGACCTACTTAAAGTGTCTGCAGTCTGCACGAGACTGCACTGGAGTTTCCCAGAGATGCTTGTTGTGGCCTTGCAGGTCCATGCCAGTGGTTTCATCCCTGACAGAAGCTCATGTGGCTGACAGGATTATCAGGAAAGAGTGCTGGCTTTCAGCCATACTGCTGCTTGCTGGTTTCTCATTACGGAGCTCTGTGCTCTGAGGGACAAGCTAGTTGAAGTTTTATTAACTGTTTACATCACCGCATAGTTGCCTGCTGGCCAAACCTGTAACATGGGGGTCCCAGTAGTGAGGCTGCCTGAAGAGGCTACCTATTAATTTAACTTCAGTGTTTGCTTTTTTTAATTTATTGCCACTCAAGAAGTACTTACAGCTAAGAGGCTTAAATAGTAAATTGAGAAATTGTTGCAGTGTTTAGAAAACTGTAAAAGTGGATTTGACAACTGAGCAAGTTGAGAGCTGCCACGGAGAAGGGCAGCTTAGTATAAACTACTAGATTTGTTCATCTGTTTGTGAGTTTTTCTTTTCTCTTGTTGATCTAAACAGCAATGATACCAGAGCTTTTGATGTTCTGTACTCATTGTGGTGTTCTGTTTCAACAGTCAGGAACTAGTGACAGACTTAAACTTCACCATTGTCTGCCCTCTGGTTGTAAATTTGCTAACCATTGCTTGCCACTAATGAATCCACGAATCATTGTTGTGTGCATCACTCGACTAGTTGAGAACAGAGTCTGGAGTACAGCAGCAGAAAAAATAGTGGCGTACAGGCAGGAGGAGAGAAATAATGTAGCACAAAGTACAAATTTGTGCAGAAATAATACCACGTTTGCCAGATTGGGCTGTTTTTGAGAAACTACCCTCTCTGATAGGACAGGGCTATTTGACTGACATGCAAACGACTCACAGAACAGTGTTAAAGCAAACTAGTTTTTATTGGCAATTGAACAAAGTAAACTACTGTAGGCTGAATATGTGGATGTATGTAGTGAATTCACTACAGGCTGTTTTTGCAGTTTAATTTCCATGTATAGGCCATGTGGAATGGGTAGTAAATGGTGTGTGTTGAGCTTGATCATATTCTACATCTAACCTCTTTTACTAAAAAAGGAACTTTTTTTTTCATCGTATGGGCCCTTCAGAATGGGATCGCATGTACAGCGTCCCACATAGTATATAAAAAACGGATGTTTCTGCAACGAGGCCTGTGTCTTGCCCTTAAATACTGACTGGAGTACAGAAATAAAAACTGCTTGCTTGCTACTAGAATTCAGCTTGATAAACAATCTTTTTGGACAAGCAAATATAGTCAGTTTTATCTCTGTGTGAGGTGAAATTCTGAGAGCTGTGGTGATTTTAACATGCAGTTTACATCATACATCGTCACAAAAGTCTATGTACCTTTGTGCATATGTAACTATACTTGCTGCATAGCATCTTTGCTTCTGGATGAAGAAAGATTCAATCAGGGTTCTAAACATTGCAGAAGTAGAACATCTGTGTGTATGGGGTGCATGATTGAAATAGGTGTAAACCTTTTTGAATGTTGTACATGCATGTCTGTGCATGTGTTAAGTCTTCCCACCAGCCTGCGGGTATCATGTACATTCATTCATTTGGGCCTCAAGGTGTGAGCTTCAGGTAAAGAGCTCAAAATGAAAATGGACTAAAATTGTCTTTGTGCATGAACATTAAAATAAAACAATGATTAGTGGTTCCATTCTTCAAGCAGGTGCTAAATTTAGAGTCGCTTAACAGCTGCGCAGCAGCTGCGGCTCCTCTGTCATTTTCACAACGCTTTTAGTGAAACCTTCAGTGTTCTGCTTTTCACCGAGTAAGCAAGTAGAGAGGCCGAAACAGCCTTTTGCTTTTCGTGACTTTCCAAGTTGGTGGAATTTGTGGTTTTAAATCCAGCTCTGTCATTAATATAGGCATAGCCACTTGAGGTGAGAGGAGGAAAATTTGCTACCTAAAGTGCTCTGAAAAAAAGGATACATATGGCTATTTTTATGAGCCTCTTCAATGAATTTAAGAGTATAGGCTTCCAAACAGACTCTGATTATGTATCAGCAGGTCTGTGTTTTCTCGATTGGCTTGAAGGAATGTGCAAAGGAAAAGCTACACTCATACTTTTTTACGCTACACTTTTTTTGCTGAATTATTCCTATAAATGATTTATCAGCAATAACAAGAATGAATAATAAAAACACAAGAATGACCAATAAGAACTCTTTGCATTTTTGCACATTTAATTACTCTGCTGCTAGAATTCCATATCTGACACAGTTAACTCATATTTGCTGTTGTTGTTCACTGAACTGTAATATGTGTGTTTTTAATACATTCTAGTGTGCTCTTAGAGTTTATAGTGTTTCTGAATACTTTGTGCTATTGTTATATTTTGACCTTATGTTTATATATTATTTTATATTGTTCTTGTCTCATGTTTCTCTGCAGTTGTAAGATAAGCACTTTCCTTCTGGATCAGTAAAGTTTGCTGATTCTCTTGTGTTTTAAAAGCTCTTACTCTTTTCTGCACTCTGTGTTGTCCTGTCTGTACTTTGTGTAGTTTTGTGTTGTTTTGTGTTGCACCATGTCCCTTGAGAACAATTGTTTTTTCTCTTTGTACTGGTATGTGATTAAAACCCTACTTGACTTGACAAAGAAAAGACTTGATATTTAAGTTTGGTCCCTAAAGGATATGTTTTGTCAAGAAGCTGCAGTGCTGGACACGATGTCACAGTACTTGCCTAAGAACCAAAAATTCTGTTTGGCTTTGTCCCACGTGGAAGTGAAAGACACTCTTCGGTGTCCTCTTTCTGCTATTGGCAGCACTGGGTTTTTAGATGAGTAGTTTTTTCCTTCCTTATGAAATACTGAAGAGGCCCAGCAATTTCTTTTTTCGCTGAGAGGAAAAATTACTTTTCATAATATGTGTACTCTGCTTCTATTTTTACGCAAACCTTTGAGTCCAGATTTGTTCATCTTGAGAAAAAGTCGCTTTGTTTGTTTATTGTAGGGATTTAGGCCTGTTTATTTCGGGTGAGTGAATGACCATTGCCTTTTATAGTATAAGCCATGGGGGAAGTCCAAAACTGATCTGAAACATTTGCCCAATGTTGTGGTTTGTTTTCTTAAAAGCTATAGGCTGTGGCATAGGAGCCACTGTGACAACTGTTTCACATCTCGCTGTGTTGAGTACACTTTCAGAGGAGATGAAGCAAGCCAGCCTGAGTGAAACTGGAGGTTTATATCTGTTATACTCTTGTAGGAACTGACTTTGCAATTCAGTCTGGAAAACTTGCATAGACCAGGATGATTTAGTTATATTATGTTTAAATCACCCTCCTTAGCAATTGCTCTCCCATAACCGAGAGAATAATCAAATACTGTCCGGCTTGGGTGGCATCTTTGTTTTTTTTTTCATTCATACCTTAATTCCATCCTACATTTCACCAAGGTATAGAGTATTTGACCGTATTTGGGTTTCCAAAATGTGGATGTTTTTGATTGGTTGCCTGGGAATGGGTGGAGACTGCATGAGTGTTTGGGGGCGTGGGAGGTTTGGTAGTTGCTCATAAAATCCCAAACATGGAAGTCATGCCAGACACAGACAGTGAGATTTAATCCTCAAACCTTTAACCAGTGTCACATGTCCCACTGAATCAAATAAGCAGTGCCAAAAATGGGAAATAAACAAATGATGATACATGCTAGAACTGAGAAAACGGATAAGAGGTTAAAAACATAAAAATAGCCAGCATAAATTAATGTTATATTAAATGTATTTTATCAACGTTCTTCTTGTACCCAGTCATACTTTTGATTCAGCAGTTTTCTGTAGTTTTTGGGATTTCATAGTATGGTAATAGAAGACTTTTAACAAACCTGTCTAAACAAAGACAGTCTAATGTTTGAGATGATTCATTTTCAAATTCATTACTTTCTGTTTATTTCTTACTAAAACACCGATATAATTGTTAGATTAGCCGATCAGTCAGAATATCAATCTAAAGGACTGTAGAACTAACTATGTCTGTCAGAGAGGGCAAAATGATCTGTTAGTCTGTGTTCAGTTACTTTAATGACAGTTGTTTTGTTTTATTTTATTTATTTATTTATTTATTTTAAAATCCATCATGCTCTCTGCTGGGAGAACACAAAAGGAAACTTTTTGAGGAAAATGTATTTTATGACACTAGAAGTAAAGAGCATTCTCTTATTGTCCACTTTTTTGTCCACTTTTTCTAGCTGTTAGTTCAGTGAAGCAGATGCTGGTCCAGTAATTAGCGGAGCCTGCACTGCTTTTTTTTTTTTTTTCACTCAGCCATCAATCCTGTATCCGTCTGCATTTTTCAGCTTGTTGAATAAGTCATATCAGCTGGTCCTGAGCCCTTTCCTTCTTCCTTAGTCATTTCTCTGTTAGTCTGTTTAGATTAGAAATGCTCATGCTCATGCTTGTATTTAGTCTAAAGAGATAAAACAGTAGGTCTCACCAACCCACACATACTTTATCATCACACCATCTGGAGCAGTTACATCACATTCATAAAGTGTGGTCAGTGACGCGTTTTCCATCCTTCAGACCAGTTTTAATATAGTATGTGTATTTGTATATGTGTCATATGTAAAAAGAGTTAGAATCTGCAACATGAATTTTACAATTTCTTATAAATTTGACCCATTTTTGCTTTAAATACAGCATGAAGTTTTGAAGTGCAAAAGGTTCTTATGAGGAGATCAAACCTTCCTGATAATTATTGAGCACATACTTTGATTGAAGGGATGAGACTAAAACAGTTTGGCCTTTTTGTATAAAAGTTTTAACATGGTCAGTGTTACATATTTCCTTAAGCTTGAACACTAAACTAAACGTTTTACAGAATCTTAAACATTTCTTTTAATTTAGCATATTTTATCATTTGTTTTTAATGTTCTAAAGTTTTCTGTTTATTTTCAGGTTTTTATGAAAGAACTAATCAGATTTAAAATGTGGTGTCACGTTTTGTGTGTGTGTGAGAGAGAAAATGTATGTGAATGAATGCATACGTGTGTCTGAATGCATGTGTGAGGGTGTGAAAGTGTGTGTGTGTGTGTGAGAATGCATGCATGTGTGTGTGATGGTGTGAGTGAGAGAGAGAGAGTGTGTGTGTGTGTGTGTGTGTACCATGTTTGATCATCATGGAAATTCCTGGTGAACAATGACCATTTAACTGTGAAAGTATTTTCTTAAATCAGGTAGTTGTGACTGGTTTGCCAGTGTATTTTTCACCACATGATTTATTTGAAAATGACAAATTTCTGATACTTGTGTGTGGAGTTTCACAAACTGAGGAACTGTTAGACTGCTCAGCTCAGCCAGGGTGAAAGTGCAGCCGTCTTTGTCGGCATGTTTTTAACGTGTGGATGACAGATGAAAGGCCACCTGTCTAACTGGACTGCATTCTCTCTCGCTTCCACTTGCTGACGGTCTCAGCTGGCATCTTGATGATTCCAATCTGGCCTGTGACCAGAAGTGTTGGTTGGATTATAGGAGCGAGAGGTTGAAGGATTTGTGGGGCAGTAGTGATTTTCCTAACAAGACCAGACCGTTATTGAGGAGCAGAACGGTGGAGATGTTATGTGGATTGGATCTTCTAGACTTTGCAGTGGAGCCAGTGAAGGTGATGTTATGGTGATTTTATTGTTACTAGATGTATAATTCTTTCATTCAAAATATTTGGAGCTTGATACAATGCTATGATTTAATATACGAGATGACGGCTATTTATGGTGCTGTTGGACCATTTATCTAGAAATGAAAACAAAATATCTTATTGCAAACCCTTAATATGAACCACATTGTGCATCACATACATCACACCATTGAAAACCCGGCAAGGAGTTAAGGCTATGCATGAACTTTCTCAGAGAGACAGCTGTATGATTGTCATTTTTGAGGTTGACCTAATGTGCTGAGAGGACTGAGACAGGAGGCAGGTGGTGACAAGCTGTGGTAGAAAGTAGAAGTTCAGTAAAACTGTGCTGTCTTGTTGAGACCACCCAAGCTGAAGTTTGAACAGACTAAATGCAACAGCAAACCAGTAGTACAAATTGTAAAAGGGCACCATTTTACCTTAGTGTTTACACAAATAAAGTGTATAAGAAGGAACATGAGTAAAAATCACAGTTGAACAAACTGATTAAAAATTGAAATTCCATAATAGGCTGACTTTCAGTTGACTACTAGGTCCTGACTGATTTATCAATTTTGTATAAGCATGATATTGATTGCTCACGTTATATATTTAGATCAGTATCATTGAAAATAAGACTAATAATGAAAACATACTGGAAGACAACATGGGTCAGCCCCACCCCATGAGAAAACATGGGTCAGGCTGAACTCATCGACTCAACTGAAGTGGTGAGCAGCAAAAAGCCATCATGGTGCCCCAAAAAAAAAAGTAAAAAAGTAAAAATGGTTCCAACCTTTAGCATGAGAATCTTTTTTTATAAAGAGAAGGCAAGACAAATAAGAAAGTAAATATAACCAAATCTGCAAAAAAATATGATGACAGGCTGTGATATTAAAATTATTTGGGACTCTACAGGTCAGTTTTCTCTTACAGGGCTTAAACGTAGCCCTTGTCTTTACAGCATTCTGAAAGGAGATTCCCTTTTGAAAGGAAAATGTAATCCAGGATTAGGCTTAATCCCCGATTTGGAAACTGACACTATGGGTTTCTGCCTTTGATGCTTAAGACGTGTAACAGTCAAAAAAATCTGAAAATCAAATGTCAGTAAAGCACTGCTTAACCTAATTGTTGGAGTATCAAATCACAATTTTAAACATATAGACATAATTGGCCACTATTATTGGTTATGGGAGGTTTCAGGTATTGGTATCAGGCACAAAACTGTCATACCAGTTTGGACCTACTTGTCACTATGCAGTTTTTGCACAGGTTTTTGTTTACAGGCTGTCTGTAATTGAACTAGATCAATTTTTATTATTATTGATGCAGTAGTGGTGTTCATGCACACAATGTATTCAGGGGGTCATATTGTGGCAGGTGTAACGATAACATATCTCATCAGGTGCGTGCAGTTGGTGGTCTTCTGTGAGGTATCAGAGCAGTCCTCCTTGCCATGTGCAGTGACTGCTCTAATACCCAGTGCTCTGTTATCTAGGTCACAGTCTAGTGAAATCCTTAAACAGGTTTCTCACCCGTATGATTCCGCTTTGCTGTGTGCTGTTGGCTGTATCTCTGTCTGGTGTCTGGCGTCTGGTCTTAGCTTCTTTCAGGAAGTATTCAGGCATGTCTGTTTAGGTATTTGTCTGTGAGCTAGTCCAGGGTCCCCTGCATGACTTTAGGACACTATCTGTGCAAGAGCCAGACATGAAGTGGTGGTCTGCGTTACTGAACAAAACGCTGACCTTGAACAATGTGCTTCAGATTTGCAAGCACGTGTCCGTGTTTATGAATTTCGGGTTCAACTCAATTCAGGATTTCTCAAAAAGCCTTATGGATTGATGAAAACTGCTTGTCTGAGTTATCGGCTTTATTAGGCATAAGCCTCTGCAGTCCAGGCTATGCTGGGTGACAGCAGATTTGTACAGGTTTGCCTTTTCATGTAGACCTCCTAGTGGTGGGGAGACATGAACATTACAAGATTTACTTCATTTCTGATTTTTTTTGCTCAGATGCTTGGACAATTCACACTCATGGCTGTAACTCATATCTGTCACTAGTAGAGTTGAAAGACTATTCTTCTTTATGTTGAAATCCCAATTTGAAAGAGTACAGTTGTACCTTTGGAGAGGCTGTTTTTATCATAGCCTACAGCAATGATGTAAGTTTTTGCTGGGAAAATTTTACCAGTCATTGAGCTTGAGACACATGCATAGATGAGGTAAACCAATCGGAGGCAATTGTACACCCTCTTACTGGGTACATGACAACCCAACCACAAGTATGGCATATGTTAAGCTTTCAGGCCATATGGTGGAAAAAAAATGCTGGCCGTCTTTGCAAGAACATGCCTGGGCCGCAGACTTTAGCAGTGTTTTTCAGAAAAGTCAATCACAAGTCACAATTTTACTACGTAAAATATTTCAGAATCCCAGAATGTTCATCTAGAAATATTTCAGGCATCATATTTTTTTTTCCTGTAGTAGTTTCTGAGATGTAGTTTTTTTGTTGGACACACTAAAATACTTTGGGTTTTTGGTTCCTAGGGCCACTGTTGTGCAATTATCCATTCTAGAGAAACATCACATCACTCTGAATGATGAAGCAATGAGAGGATGTGACATTTTATAAAAATTTCAAGTTTATAAATTTACTGCAAGCAAACTGAAGACAGTGTTTTATCAAAAACCACATGAGGATGTTCTTTGTAGATGCTGGAAGCCTTTGGTTGCTTTGATGAAGTACAGCTGGTCACAGAAGTCAGATTTTGGCTTTAATCTTCTTGAAAATAACATGAATAGGAATCTGATAAGACTAGATTTGGGCTATTAGCCATGTGATAATGCACAGGGACAACATGCAGAACACTCTCAGAGGCGAGGCTTACAGCTGATGTCGGCTTTCCATTTTGGGACATGGAGCCCGCCGCTTCTCACTAGGGACGCTCCAGTAACTCATGCTTGCTTGTCATAATCATTCATTCTCATTTTTGTCTTTTGTTCATTTCCCAGATTTTGAGATGAAGAAGGACATTGACACGTTAATAGCTGAAGAGCGGGCCGAAATCATCTCAAAGTATGACAAGGTTAGTCAAATACATCTCCATTAGGTTGTGTTCCATCATAGCAAAGTTGGACCTCAGTCATTGTAAACTGTTTCCTGTGTACCAGTCCTCCTTAGACAGGAGGGAAATTCCACTTTTTTTTTCCTAACATTGTTACCTAATTCAACCAATGATGTAAACAAGGTAACCATTCATTCAGAGTAGTCTGGTGTGAGATGCTGCATTGTAGAAAAACTTACTGACTAATGGTGTGTAATAGGAAACAGGGGTCACAATGTTTCCAAAAAAAGAGCCAGTTTTATCTGCTACCCAAAACGAACAGTAAACCTACATGTATCTTCTTAATTTTAATGTTGATGCAGTTAAAATAGTGGTATCAAAAATAGTGGATATTTATTGTTGTTTGTTTATTTATTTATAGGGAGGGGGCTACTTAATTTTGGATTACTGTGCCCTGGGTGTACCTCACCATATAAAAAAATATATTTAGGCCAACTGTGTCTCAGAGTTATTGTAAAACTATGGCTCAGGCATCAGATCTGGTAAACTTTGGTTTAACTGCTTTCTGTGATTTTAAAAGCATTAATTGCTTCCAACTGGCTCCTCTAATCACCACAAATCAGTTTTAGTATTGCAGTAAATAAGCTTTTAACTAATGATGAAAGAATGACTATAACAGACGATACATATGTTTGCCATGCCTGTTTTTACTCTGGAGCTGCTGCAGTGCTGCTTCAGCAGTTCCTGCTTAGAGCTTTTGTGTCAATAGTCCACTGAGCAAAATTCATCCCTGACCTTTGTGTTCTTTCGTGTACAGTTTTGTAATCAGTAAGCACTTGTACATCTGTTGGCCAGAAAGTGGTCTGTCACCATCAAACCTTGTGCGGAAAAGGCATGTAGACTGGTGGTTTTGGGTCCTGGTTGATCAAAAGTCTGAACAAAACCTTTGTTGCACAGCTGTTTAGAAGAAAACAATGTACAGAACGCAGCTTTGGCAACATGTGGACGACTGATAGATCAGTAAGTGTGTTATTAACTCATTAGGAGCAACCAGTGCCTCGGTAATTACATCAGTAGCTCTGTGCCTTGGAGCGAAGGAATTGTGCAAGTAAAGGCCTGTTTGTGTTGTCATGTTTGAAGTAAGAAGTGAGATGGGGGAGCTGTGGCTGGATGAAAGTAAACAGTTACAGGCTTCTTCTGCCCAGAGATGGAGAGGAAGTGATGAATGCTTGCTGTGATGGAACACAGCTGTGTGAGACTGTATCTTCTCTCACATTTGGCAGTTGATTGCAGTCAGGGTAGAGCTGCTTAGTTTGGAAGCTTTCAGAGAGTCGAGCATGACTTTGTGATGACTGGTGCAGGATATTCTCCTCTTCTATCCAAGATGACCTGCGAGCTGTTTATTTGTCAAAGGGCTGCAATACTAGCATTTCTGTTCTATTGGAACTTGTGTCTGTGAAACACTTTGAAAACACACTGGTGACTCACTGACATGGGTAAAGACTGGCCTGGGTCATTTTGTCTAGAATGTACTGTTGTTAGATGACATTACCTTGATTAATCAGAACACCCAAAGTGACACTCATCTGGAATTGTGAAGGAAACATCTACATGTGGTAGCCTTCTGTGATATCAGTATTACAAGGGCAAATGTGACTATAATAATTAGCAAAATCATGGAATTAATTACATGTTCAATGCATGTTGTGCTCCTGTACATTTCCACTGAAAGGTTTATTTGAATCTGCAGGGCGTAACAGAGGGCGTTCATGTTAACTCTTGGGAGGATGCCAACTACAGCCTCTACAAGGTCACGGACCGCTTTGGCTTCCTGCAGTAAGTCATGCAGTGTTCTTGCCTCTCTGGCAGCCATAGTCACACAGATTTACTGTTAAAGCTTCAGGATGAGGTTACTGAGGAGAAAGCTGAGGTGGAGGTGTGGCATTAATCACTGATAAAAATGACCTGTAGCTGACACTCACCTATTGTGGTCCTGATGGCCAGTGTTATCTTAACTCTTTGGACCAGTAGAGCTATAGTTGTTATAGCAATTTGTGTAGTTCCATAACTGTTCTTTTTGTCTCCCCAGTGAGAAGGATTTGCCCACACCGAGTGCAGTGGAGGAGAAGGTCAGTGCAACTGCCCTTTACGTCATACATGCATCATCAAATTCATAATAATATTGTTTATATGTTTCCCACAAGGACAGATAATGGACACCCATGTAATAAAGAATAAGCACACATGTATATAATCAAAGAAGTTTACAGCAGTTTAACTCTGCCCATTGACTAAGATGAATAATACAAGGCAGCCAAGTCTTTGACATATATTAGTCTTAATTAAACAGTAACAAAAACAACCTATTTTAATCTAAACGGTTAAGGGAAAATTGTTAAGCAGAGCTTCTGTTTGTAAGTGAACTTCACGAGAAAATCTAAAATGAAAGAAATCCCCAGGCCGGTACTCCTTTAATGCACCATTTGAAAACTATCCAGACATCTTCTATTCCGGTCCTTGTGTCCAGCTCAGTTTGGTGCTCCAGTACACCTGGATCAGGGCATCTGGTAATTGTCAGCTTCAGTGAAGGTGTTTGTGCAGGGAGAGCACCAGACTGTGCTGGACAGCAGCCCCTCAGGACTGGAACTGAAGAATCGTGCCCTGTGCTTGATCACTTGGTTACTTGCGTTACTGTATCTGGTAAATCTGTGTAGAGCATGACAAATTCGTGATTAGTTTATCACATCTTGGAGCATTTTCAGTATTCTCACTCTTTGCCCACAGCATAAACTTCAGGAGATTGAAAGGGTGAATAAGTGGCTTAAGATGGTAAAAAAGTGGGACAAGTACCAGAACAGTGACAAGGTAAGGACAAGATCTGCTCCATAAACAATGTTGCAGTGATCATGGCCATAGACAATAGATTCCATTCCAGCATTTCCTCATCCTGTATGTATGTGTGTGTGTGTGTGTGTGTGTGTGTGGGGTACAGATGATGAAGCGTGTATATAAGGGAATTCCCCTGCAGCTGCGGGGCCAGGCCTGGGCTCTTCTGCTAGATGTGGAGAAGGTGAAGGAACAGAATGCAGGGAAGTATGAGGTAAGACGGTGTGGTGGGAAACATGTACAAAAACATGGAAAAGTGATGTGTCAAGACATGCTTGAGGTTTGGTTGTTGAGAATGTGCACATCCTGATGTTTTGTTTATTGATTGAAGTTCTGTTGATTAGAAACATTAAACAAACAATAAACATGCAACAGCCAAATATGGGTAGAGGGCCTACTGTATAGATTGCAGTATTAAGGAAATGAAATCAGTGTTTAATGCTGTTCTGTGAGGCTGTTTACACCTTGCGTCCCCATCAGTCAAACTACATCACCTGCCCACATGAAAAACCATGTATGACACATCCAAGGTCTGTGATCAGATCATTAAAACTGCATTCGGCCTTGAAGTTTTTTTTTTTATCTGCATGCAGTTACCTAAGCAGAAATGCGTTTGCCAAGTGAAGTGCCACGTGAGAAAATAATGAAAGCGTCCGTGCTGAGTTTTTTAATTCGAATCATAACAGAAGTAAAATGGGGGGAAAATGGACATTTTGATGTTAGGCACTAAAATCTGGTCACATCGGGGATGCATTTTAATGAAAAGTGTGAATGTAATCCAACCAAAATACAGACATGAGTACAAACATGAAACACATGCTAATGCAAAAGTGTAAGCAGAGTGTATGAGACCTCATCCGAAACTGTTCACAAATTTCCCCTCAGACGAGTGTATTTTGATAACTGATGTCTACATTAAGGAATAGGATATCAATCATGCTTGCATATGCTAATGTCCGACTATGGTCATTTTGATCAATGTTATTCAGTTGTTCCAGTCAAAATAATCCTTGGCTTTTATCTGTTTCAGACAATGAAGATGCAAGCCAGGACCTATTCAACAGAGATCAAACAGATAGACCTGGATATCAACAGGACCTTTAGAAATCATATAATGTTCAGGGAGAGATTTGGAGTCAAGTAAGTAAATAAATATACGAACACCCGCACTACACTACCACCACCCAACACCACCCTCTTCCCCCAGTTATTACATTATTGTTAAGATAACATTAGGAACAGAAGAACAATATCATGTTTAAATTAGTAGACTGTTGTCCGCAAAGCAGTTTTAATGCTGTAAATAAAGAAGTTTAGGTCAAGGCATCTGTTTAAAGCTCTTCTCGTACTGAAATGTCATCTGTGGATGCACGGCAAGAAAAGTATTCCAAAGCATTCCAGATGTGTGTCTGGTTGCTCCAAAAAGCCACTGCTGTTTCTCTGTTTACTTTAGTCTGTTTAGGCGTCTTTACCATTGTGTCTTGGCTCCTCGGCCCCTTGCCTTCAGGTGCATGTGGAGTGAACTGTGTGGACCTTGTGAAGGCCTAACTAAAACAAGAGCCACTTCCTCTCTCACTGCCTTTTTTGTGTGTGTTCAACTTCCTGAAAGTCAGCGAGGTCTTACAGGAAGTGACAGCCCCACAACTCACCGCCATTATGCCCAGAATAAACACAGTGTTTTCGTCCTGAACAAATGAAAATCTGCTGTTGTGGTGAAAACCATTTCCAGGAGTTTCCCTATTCCACTGAAGACATATTAGCCAGGGTTAAACTTCCCTTTGAACTGATGAGTACAAGCTGGGTCCTCAGTGCAAAGAATTGTTAGAATTTGCTCTTTCATTCATTTATATTACTATTCTTTGAGTGCCAGATATATCCATGTGGTATTATGACTAACAGAATATGTCCCGTGAGTTGTTTTTGGTATTCAGGAGTTTTTTCTCACATGTCCAAACTTAGACTTTGTTTGTCACATCTAGTGGTCTGTTCACATAAAGGCAAGAGGACATGACATGGTTTCACACTTGTGTGTGGCTTTGATGGGTTGTACAAAGTGGAGGAAGTGCAGGAAGATTACATCAGTGCAAAAGCTCACTGCTGCCACACTTAAGCAGAACATGCTGCTTCACCTTCTACTTTATTTACACCTGCTTGATTATAAGACCATGCAGAACTCAAATCTAAGGAGACACATCAGTTGTTTGTTGTCTGTGCAAGCACTCATGTAACAGAAAGATCATTTCTTTTCCTTGGCCAGTGTTCAGCTCTAACACGCCCACAATATTTATTATTCACTCTGCTTTCACTTTTGGATGCAATAGTTTATGCATGAATAAGCCTCCACTGTTGCTGGGTGGGTTTTTCACCGTCTTTATCTTTTTGCTTGTGCACTTACAAACTACGTAAACTTTTCAATGGTTGCCGTGATGCTACTGTAGCGCGAGCCGGCCATTGTTGTTTTACAATTATAATTCTTTTCACAGACAGAAAGCCCTGTTCGATGTGTTGACAGCCTACTCAGTCTACAACACGGTGAGTGTGTTTGTGTGTCTGTTCCTAAATTTTCAGGACAAAAATGTCCTGGTTGGAAAAGCAGACAAAAAATTATACAGTATATTAAAAAAAAACACATTTATGTGTACCCATCTCCACATATTTCTTTGTGTGTGTGTGTGTGTGTGTGTGTGTGTGTGTGTGTGTGTGTGTGTGTGTGTGTGTGTCTGTGTTGTCTGGGTGTTATATAACCTAGCACATCGTGTACAGTGCTGAACAGAGAGATGTTAAGAGCTATAACCTCATGCCATTGCCCCTCTTTTTATTTTGTTTTCATTTGGTGTTCCTGAGGCTGCTGGGTGTAAGTCATGCTGTTCACGAACGCATTCTGATTATATACTTGGAAATGTTTCTCTCTTGTCTTGGTCAGAGAAAAGATTAAAAGTTGAAACTGGAGTGTTGAATTTTTCACATCATTTTTTCCTCTGTCTCTAAACAGGTCATTAAAATAGAAGTACTCATTTTGGTTTACGCTTCTATGATGAATTATTCATGATCCAGTACACTTTTGGATGCAACGGTTCATTTATTATTTACACTAATAAATAAAGTAAATCTTTAATAAAGTAAAAAATATATATTTTACTGCTGTTATAGAATTGTAATACAATACATAATTTATTTTGGATTTGGTCTGCCAGATTGTGATTGAACGTATATGTCTTCCTTGCTCAGATTTGGTTCTAAGAAAACTGTTTGTTCTTTGTTCATATAAAAACTGCATTTTTGTTTCATAGGTGTATGAATGGATGAAATAAGTTTAATCAAAATGCATAGTCCAACAGTGGCTGCATTTTTCATTATGCACATCATATATACAGTCAATGGTATGAAATCCTCTGCAGTTGTGGCCTCTCACTTTCGTTCACACAGCGGTGGCTCCTGGCGGGGGAACTGGAACTTTCCACTTTGTTGTTGTTTTTTACTTTGCTGCTTGTTGCTTTATCCACAAGCACTGCCCAGTTTATTGGTATTATTAACATTGCCTTGTGCTGTGCAGAATTCCAGCTGCACTTTATGTCTGCACAGGTAATGCAGCCATTTGGAGACAACAGATTGTTTCGGTTTGTTTAAGACTTGCTACTGTAGGGTAAATGATAGCAATTGGAAATGATACATCAGATTCAATGTACTTTGGTGATAAAACTTGTTTCTAGCCACTGTCATGGTAAATTAATTAATCACGAGCCATAAATGGAACCTTTAAAAATATTCCAACCAAACATAACAGAGTCATAGCAACAATGCATGGGCAGCTGGGCCTCAGCCTGTAGCTACGCATGGTTCAAACTAGAAAATCTATGATAATCTATCATAAAAAAACAGTGGCTGTAATTATTTTTAATGCATTAACAGATCTATGTATTACACATTTGTATTGCATTTACACATGTGGACAAAATTGTTGGTACCCTTCAGTCAATGAAAGAAAAACTCACAATGGTCACAGAAATAACTTTAATCTGACA
>JBBPCX010000135.1:5845763-5900032 GCA_037974365.1 Hydrocynus forskahlii | reverse complement strand
TATATACACTGTCCACAGTACTACAATAGAAGCACAGGAGTAACTGTATTGCATTCTGTAATGTTCTTTCAGCAAAAAGTGATGAGCTGCCAAAGAAGCCTCTGGGTCTGGAGTGTCCAGTTGTGCTAGTCCCCGTAAGCCCAGTGCAGGTTGCGCTCCCTCAGCCTGACAAAAACACCCATCAGAGTTCAGCCAGTCCTCATCTACAGAAACCCACCAGCCAGGATCAGACCATTCCTTCAGCCAGCCCAGTAATTATGTACAACCAAGCAAAGGGTTCGATTCCACAAATTACAACCTCACATTTACGGTCTGGGTCTGAAGCCACAGGGACAAGAATAGGCAGCCAGAGTGGTGCTGCTGAGGCGAGGCAGGCGTTTCCCTCGGCAGGTGCTACTCTGTCACCTGAGAGTGCTGTCTGCCGGCCACCTTCAGGTGAATCCAATTTCCAGGGAGATGCGAATGACTGGCCACCTCCATACCAGCCATCTGAGACCGACATGTCCAGTGTGCACTCTCTCAACTTTCCTGAACTGCCCCCTCCACCCCTTCCAGAGCCAGATGTTGAGCTTTTACCCCTAGAGGAGACAGCATTACCACCTCCCCCAGCACAGACTCATCAGGAGAGGGCTCAGAGAGACCCAAGCGCTTCACCATCGTCATACAGAACCCAGCGGCAGATCTGCAAGTTCCCAGTCAACTTATATGTACCACCATCAACAAGCGATCGGCGGCCTTCTAACACCTCCCATTATGATAACCTCTCCGAGGAGGATGACTCTGTGGAGAAGTTGCTGGAAATTGCAGCCACCTTGCCACCGAGCCCTGAAACTGGCAGAGAAATCTCCAGCCTCCCTCCTCTCCTGGAGGACGGTGCCGCTCACCCTTGGCCCCACCCACCAAGTTTCTTTTACATCCCTGACTCTGCCCCACCTTCCCTGCCACAACCATGCCTCCCTGCAATGGCCCCACTTCCTCAGGAACTAGACTATCGAGGGCCGGACAACTGGGTCACCCCGGATTGCATCTTCCCTCAGCCCCCTCCCGCCTTTGCAGACACCTCGTCCCCCGCCCCTTCTCCGCTGCCCTCCCTCAGGTCCGGTCAAGCCAGTCAGAACCAGAGCGACACCTACAGGAACCAGTTACAACCTCCAAAGCTTCCAGTGAAACCCGCCAAAATCGCAGAGTCCCCTAAACTCCCTTCGGTGCGGCCCGAGCCAAGCTTTAACCGGATGCATGTCCCTAACCACCAGCTGCCAAAGCCAGTGACCTCTTAAAGCAGGAAACTTTTGCACTCTTTGATGCCATAGCAATACAAAAAAAAGCCATTTTCCATATGTGATGAGAATTTTCCAAATGTCAAGTTATATTCTTTATTTTCCTCAGACAGTTGATATGTACAGCTTTTGTACCCTTGACCCTGTTATTGTGACAGTTTGTCTAATGTAGCACATTCTTGCCACATTAATGGTGCTTCTGTGTGTTTACAGCCACTCAGGAAAAGCAATTACATTATATTGCTTTTATGTTTGGCTTACTTTGTGCCTTGTAAGACTAAGATTTATAAACATAATTGCTAATTTGTACACAGGACACCAAAAAAAGACCAGCAAGGTAAACTATTAGACAAAAACATAACTCAAATAGTAACTTTACAGAAGGAAAATCCTTAACTTTCAGTGGAAGTCAGCATAAAGAGATTTCATCCCAAGTATGTTTGCATTTTTTCCCCGCAATGTAAAGGACAGCTGATATTTTTAAATTATGTTGTTAAAGGAGGGGGTGGTGTAAAAATGGAGCTACACTTTCCATAACATTTTCATAGTAAACTGCAGCGATGAGCATGTTGTGTAAGTATCTCACTCATCACTTGTTCCCATTCTGAATTACCGTATGCAAAGGTTTGTGTGTGAGTGAAAATGTGCATCGGTTTAGGCAGCTTTGTTTTCCCTTCATACACCTACAGAATTGTTTAAAAAAAACAGCTTGCATGTCATGTTCCAGAAAATGTTTGTATCAGTATTTGATGTTGTAGCTTGCTTTTTTGTGATGTTTTTTTTTCCATTGTAGTGCTTTATGATTGGAAATGGATGTTGTCCTGTATTAGCTTGAAAGGGATCATTTGAAGTGAGGAAATTCCTCCAGTGAAGGCTCACAATTTGCGGATCAGTTGCTCCACCCTGTGGAAGACCGTGTAATGTTCTGTAAAAAGCTGCAAGCCTGTAAATGTGTCACATCAGTGAATTTGTACAGAAAGTAACCCTGAAGGGAAATGTTAAACATAGTCCAGTGTGATTATTTTATTTTATTTGCACTTTTTATTGTGTTTAAGAGCTTTGTTTCGTGTTCCTCAGGTGCAACTGCTGGTTTCCTTTCAGAGCAGTTTCTATCCTGTTCCAACCCAAAGATGGTCTTTGTATTTGATTGTGATGTTATGCAGACATGAAATCAATACCAGGTCTTTTTTAAAAGCGTGTGTGTTTTCTTTTTTCTGGTACAAAAAGAAGTGAGACATTTATTAGGTGACGTTTGTATTTATTTAACATTTACATTATTGCTGGAGTGTGCACTCAGTACCAGTTTATACAGTTTACTTCCTTCAATGCGCCTACTGCATATAAACGGCAGAAGCTCAGGTAAGTGCATCACAGTCATAAAGTACACTTTATTGCATGAATATATGACAAGAAGCCAGCTCCTTCATCAGTTAGTGAAGTGCAAGCAAGGCACTGTTGGATCCGTGTATTCAGTGTTTTAAATCCTCATCCATTCACTCTGAAACCAAGTACACTCTGAAACACTGCCATTTAAATACCTCTGCCATTTAAAAACCTATGCTTAAATATGAAAAAAAGAATGGAAATAGTTCAGGCATTACATTGGTTCAGGGTGCTTTGGTAGAATTAAATCAGAGGACTATGTGTCAGGAGTACTAGAGTAACTTCATTTTTAAACTAATACCATAAATAAATCAAGATTATAAGAAAAGATTGCACTCTATACAATAACTGTTGTAAACATAAAATACATAAAATATAGTGTACAGATTACTGAAAATGGTTAATTAAAAAGAGTATTATAACATGATGGTAACTTTATTCAGGCCCTGCTAAAATCATTTTGAACAAATTCGCTTCTCTTCCAACTTTTGGCAGACTGAATTCTTTAAACGCTAGTGACACTTCAAAAGGTCAAGATTCCAGAGCCAGGGTTGCACATTTCAGAAATAAAGTAAAAACTGCAGATGATATTGCATCAGTCTCATTTCCCTGACTTCCATAAAGCAGTCTCAGTCAGTAGATGTTCACAAGAATATATCAGTATATCGTTTGTGATCTGACACTAGAGAAGTGTAAACATTCTCTTGTCTCCCCAAAATGATTAGAGGACGTTTGTCTCTTTGGTAGTGCAGTGAGGTCAAATAATGCAGTCGCTTATGCACTGAGGCCTTACATTCTATTGTCACATTCTTTTTAGTTGCCCACTTTGCATGCAGTCAACTTTTTGTCAGTAAGCACCATGCACTCTGAGCATGTGATTATATTACATGAAACAGCCAGTGAGGCTGTCAGAGTGTAGATCAGGAAAAAGATTAGTATTGTATCTTCAATTGACCGTGTGAATATAAGGATGCTTTCGATGTCTGCAGCATTGCTGGTATATCAGCAGTTTCTGGCTCTACAGCCTCAACTGCCTGAAGAAGTTGGTTAGAGATGTGACACTCTCCCTCAGCTTGGCATCATCTTCTGGACTGAGAGCCACCCCTGCTAAGCGGGTGGACCCATTCACTCCCAGCACACAGGGTAAGCTGAGGAACACCTCTGTACCAATGCCTCCCCATCCCTGAGACAAAAGACACGTTTCAGCACAGTGTAGATGCGAATAAATGCAAATTCCACATATCTTTTCAAAATATCTTATTGATTAATAGGTCAACAAAATCAGTCAGTGGTCTGATCTGAATTTTTCTTTTCTAGAGGAACTTACTGAGTCAGAATTGTTCAGCGCAGTGGTGATAGGAAGCAGACTGCCAAAGCCTTTAAAGCCTCCAAACAGTGTTTACTAATCCTGCAACCCACAGCACTGCACAGTTTCACAATCCCCTACCCCAGCCCACCTGATCCAGCCCCTGAGGAGTTCCAAAATCAGCTGATAAGCTGGATCAGGTGTGGTGAATCTAGTTATCCTTCAAACTGTGCAGGTTTGCCACTACTTGCATTATATACAAAAACTCAGACAACATCTTCACTCAGTGATGGATATTAAATGAAAGGTGTATATGGGTGTTGCAGCAGTTTCTGCCCAAGGTCCCCCATGATTTCACATCAGGCTACTCTGAATGACTGAATGAATGAGTTGTACAGAAATAAAAAATATATACCCCTGTAATGCACACAACCTCAAATGACATCACTAAGGAGGTTTGGCATTCTAGGAAACTTACTGTTTTGATAATAAACACAGCAACACATTTGTTTGGGAAAACCACATAAAGTGGTCGATACAGAAATAAAAACTACAGAAGAAAGAAAGCTCAGGACCCATATTTATAAAATTCTCAGGAATGCTGTGATCAGCCATTTACATTCAACTCAACAAGACCTGGGCTCATATTTATCAAGCTTCTTAAAGTGGGAGTGTTGATCTAGGATCAGATATTGCTGTTATTTAGTCAAAGAAATGCATCTTACATCAGCATACCAATTTAGAGCAGCTTTTTGAACATGGGCCCTCCTCTGAGATCTTCCTCAAAGTCACTGGATAAATATGGGCCAAATACTGCTTCAAAGGCCTGTTGTTGTGTGCTGGATTACCCTTCCAACGTTAACAGACAACAGCAGCGTATATGACTGACCTGAGCCAGAGTGGTGATGGAGTGTGTTTTCTTCTGGTCTTTGAGAATGCTGTGACAGATGTCAGCAATGGACAGCCCCACCGACCAAGACCTCTGACCTCTCCCCTTCAAAATCTCTGATGCCCTGTAGAATATTAATAGAGGACCACATCTTAGCACTTTGGGACATGTTTTGTTACAAGATACAAGAAAAGTCAACCTGAATTTGAAATCATAACTCATTTTTCCCTAATTATTGTGAAACACAGTATCTGCAATGTGAGCATTTCACGTCACAATAGATGGGGGCAGTTATAGGGGGAGGAATTTTATTTGCTAATATTCTTTTGAAAAAATGCAGTGCAGAACTGCAGCTGTTCTTACCTGTCTATTAGTGGCTTTATGGAGCTGGGCACTGCGGACAACACTGGCTGTTTGTCCCCACCTGATCCTGCATTACCCCATACAGTAACTAATAACAATAATCAACATCAAAAGTTAAAGCACTGCAGTCCATTAAACAGTGATATAACACTTAAACAGGCATGATACGGATGACTGGAAAATTAAACAATTAAAAATACACATTTTTTAAACAAAGCCCAGAATAGGAATACAGACGGTCCTCACCCTTGTTGTCAGAGAGTTCTCCTATGACCCAGGCCTGTTTGTTTGTGCTGTTGGCCAACAGGGCAACGTTGAGGACGTGATGGAGTCTTTCTGATTCCAGATTACAGCCTGCACCAATCACATGCGTCGGTGGTAGGCAGCTCTGTCTCCATGCCACATGTGTCATTATGTCCACTAAGAAAAAGAACAGCACCCAAGTCACTCACATACATACATACATACATACATACAAGCAAAATGCCTATTTGCATGTTGGAAAAAATGACTAATAGGACTCATTTCTCACAGCATGTGCAATAATATTGCCCCCTCTACTGCCCCAGCTTTAGGGAAAGGTCTTTAGCAGTGTCTTAATGGAACACTCCAGGGCTTCTTACTCCAACTGCCACCGGTCACATCTGTATTAACCACAGACAATAATTTTATTTCCATGTATTTAAATAAGAGATGTGGGAATCCTTAACTTTAAAAAGTCGGCCATAATACAGGCCAAAGAAGAGCTGGGGATTCGTGTGAATACACGTTTAATGTGACAAATTTGAAACTATGACCACTTAACACCCTATTTCTTAGGATCAGACGGTCATGTGAGCATGTCTCACCAGAGCTGTATTAATGAGGTTTTATTCAACTTTTGATGCTCACACATGGAATACTGGATCAGAAAGGAGCCTGTGAAAACCACTACATTGTTAAACACATTACTACAAATTCCTGCCTCTGAAAAAACAGTCCCATCACTGAATGAATTACTTCTACTTCCCCTTGTACTTCCTCTTCTTTGAAGAATTTATAACGGTTTTGTACAAAACAGTTTGTATAAAACAATGTAGCTTTCATAAACATTTACTGATGGAATGAAGCACTGTTTATTGGATTTTGTTATACAGGGAATTTTGAGGTTATTCTCTTCTTTTCTAAACTATTAAAACAGTTATAATTTTCCCTATGTTCCCTATGTGGCAGAAGCAGATTAGACCAAAAGGCACTAGACTAGTCCATTCAAATCCAAGAAGCCGTGTCTCCCATTGCACTTTACAACAAATTTTCCATCTAAATCTTAGTAAATCTATTAAGAAATTCAGAAACTATAGAACACTGATGTACATGACGAAAAAAAATAAATAAATTGTTGCAGTTGTCACTGGCCTAAATGTAGTAGACCAGTGTTTCTCTAGGCCTGTTTTACATATTTATGCTTTCTGTGTTCTAACACAAATGACTCAGCTTACAAAGGGTCTGTTCCTTACGTGATAGGTCAAATCTGGCACAGCAGAATGGAGAGCCACTACAGTAGCTATTCCAGTTACTGCTATTTATAATATGTAAGTATATTTGTAATATGACTTTCATTTAATGTAAATTATGACATTTAAACCAAAAAGCACCGGACTAGCCCATTCAAATCCTAGCAGCCATGTCTACCATCGCACTTTAGAACACACCAAATCAGGTTCTCAGTCATTACATAAAAGTTTAGAGGCCCACACTAACCAGGCTGAGAGGCAATGAGCAGCACTGCTGCGGGGCTGTGGCGGGCCAGGCTCGGGATGATGCTGCGGTACATATCCACATTAGTCTGCACCACACCCACATACGACTGCTCATCACTCCACGCATTTGCAGTGACCACCACCACCTTAGAGCCAGCAGAGGCTGCCAGGTCTGCAGAGAAGGAGACACATACACAGTGTTGAGTCACAGTGGGATAGGGGTTGTTACGCAATCCAGCACAGAGTGTGACGCATGAGTCATGTGAGAGGCACTGAGTCATGATTTGGGTTTTTTTGCCATTTCAGGACAAATTTTCCATCTAAATCTCAGTAAATCTATTAAGAAATTGAGAGACTATAGAACAACGATGTACATGATGAAAAAAAATGAAATTGTTGCAGTTATCATTGGCCTAAATACAGTAGACCTGTTTTACGTATTTATGCTTTCTGTGCTCAAACACAAATGACTCAGCTTACAAAGGGCCAGTTCCTTACGTGATAGGTCAAATCTGGCACAGCAGAATGGAGAGCCACTACATTAGTTATTCCAGTTAATGCTATTTATGAATTGCAATATGACTTTCATTTAATGTAAATTATAACATTTAAACGTGAAAGTTTGAACTTGGAGGCACATGACTGAGAATGTACCTTTTGAGACTTTGACTTTTGGTAAGTTGAAAATCTCCAAGTCCATTGTACCACCCTTGGTTGAACTCTCTGGAATGTCAATGAAAACCAGTTCATCCACAGAGCCCTTTCGAAGGAGTACAGGAAGACAATAATAGAAAGTGAGTGTGTGTATTTATGTGCGAACAGAAAAAGTGACACAGAAGTTCATCATGAGATCTACTATTAGAATGAAAAATTATTCTGCACAGGCTTTTCTTCTTCATTTGAGAAATTTACTTTCGCCATGATGCTCAACACAGCAGCCATGCCCAGGTCTCCCCCTCCAATCACAGAGACTTTATTTTCACACTGACCAGGCTGATTCCCACCTAAGGAAACAAAGAACATGGTCTTAATTTAATAAATACTAAGCTTAAATTTGAAATACTTTTTTTTTTATTATTAATATTTCACTCTTTAATACAAAAAAACAAAACAGGCTACAATCATTCACTCTCAGTGTTGAACAAGTCAAGTCAAGTAGGTTTATTGTTATTTCAACCATATACTCAGTACACGATGAAAAAAACAAGGCTACAAGTGCAAACAGGGCAGAATACACAGAGTGCAAATAGAAAGAGTGCAACAAAACAACAAGACAAGATTTAGTGCAGCTGAAAGCTACAGTACTAGTTTAAATGAATGTAGTATTACAACAGAAGACAAAATACTGTATTCAAGTTATATGTACAAAAATGCAGAATAGAGGTAAACAGCAATAAATACAGTTGAGCAAATATAGCAGCAGCAGGACTGAGAATGTGCAGTATATTATAACTAGATGAGTATTTACAGAAGTGGAGTGCAAGAGATCAGTGTGTATACACATAGTGTTAGGAGCAGGAGGAGGAAGTTCGGGTTTGGGGTGGTGTTTGTTTATGTGTGGGGGTACAGTTTATGAACATATAAACGCAAACCCACCTTCTTTGAGGCTTATATGGGACATGAAAGCGAGAAGCTCGTTGGGGTCTTTCCCATCTCCTGTAGATTTCATGCCCAGTGGAGGCTCCTCCTCAAACTTAGTGATCATCTCTTCTAGCAGCACGGTCACAGAAGACTTTGGCTGACGGTTGAGAAACACAACAAAACCAGAATAGTCTCATGGAATTCTGGTATGTGTGGAATTCTCCACGCTCTAATTATCCTCATTATCAGACACTTTCATCAGAGAGCTCAGTCAAGTCTACTTAATCTGAAGATAATGTTTTTAGGAGAGATTTGTTATATTATTTTTTGAGTAAATAATCCCTGTGCTGCAGAAATGATCTTTGTTGGTCCCTAAACATGCATTAAACGAACTGTTCAACAAAAACACTGTGTGAATTTACTCTCTTACATGGTCCCAGTTGTGCAGTTCAGGCAGGAAGATCCTGCCTTTGGAATCTACATGTTTGCCCTCTCGGATCGCCATGTTGGCAGTGGGTCGCAAGAAGCAAATGGGCGGCGTGAATGGAAACGAATCCAACAGCCATAACTGGATAGGTAGGTTGTAGGAACGACCTTGAAAAGAAAGATAATTTCCCATAGATAAGAAACAGACAGCAACGAGTCCAGTGACAGTCAGCGCATGTCAAAGTGTTCATTCATTAACTGGATAAAGTAAAGTGTCTCCTTATAGTCACGTCTGAACACACCACACTATAGTGTGAACAGTGTGAAATTCTTTCTCTGTATTTAACTCATTCACCAAGACAAACAGTGGGCTGCCACCAACCAGGGGCGCACAGGGAGCAATGTGTGGAGACTGTATCTTGATGGAGGGTACCTCAGTGGTAATAATAATAATAATTTTATTTATAGGCACCTTTCACAACACTCAAGGACGCCGCACAAATTTACAAAAGAACTGACAATAAAAAGCAAATACAGTAAAAAATACAACAGAGCAAAGAAGATTAAACAGAATATGCAATTTGTGTGCTCCCTATGTGTCTTGAGTTTGGACTTAAAAATATAAAAACAATATTTCTAATGTCTGGGGGTAAGGAATTCCAAAGCCTGGGGGCAGCGCAGCAAAATACCCTTCTCCCCAAAGTGACCAGACGAGCAGAGGGGACAGTAAGATGGATAGAAGAAGAAGATCTGAGGGCGCAAAAGGGAGTGGCGATGTGAATAAGGTCAGACAGGCATGGAGGAGCAAGCTTATGGATGGCCTTAAATGTATAGACTGCTAGGTGCCACTAGCAGTCCTGGGATTCAAACCCACAACCTTCTGATCAAAGGGTGCAACTCCCTTGCCACTAGGCCACCAGCTGCCCCAACTTTATTCATTCTGATAAACCGATTCATTCATTTTATTTTTGTCTCACCTTGGTATGTGACTGGGATGTTGCCCACCAGCCTCAGCAGGTCCCTCTGAGAGCTGTCATTGAAGGCTTTGGGGTGAAAGAAGAAGAACTCAATTAAAACCAATTCTAGAAAAGAATAAGGGCTTAATTTAAGGTCTTTATGGCCAAAACAGTCACTCACTGTAAGTGCCAGTCAGGGGCTTCATGTCAGGATAAACACGGTGGAGTTTCTGAAGCTCCTCAATAGCAACATCTCGAAATTTGTACTGTTAAAGAGGAATATGCCAGTGATAAATAAACTGGTCTAAGTCGAGCTGTCAGGTCAGACCGGTTGGCCCAATTTTACCTCCTTGAACTAGGATGAAACTCCAAACAAAGCCGGTTTCACTTAACTCACACTAATCACTACACCCAGCACAGCAAGTACAGACCAGCACTCACCTTAGAGAGTATCCTCTTCACTGCCTCGGAGCTCAGATCCATATTTAATCAGTGAGAGAGTATCTGAGTGCTGTTTTCTCGTGCTCCGTGCTTTCAGCACTCAGAAAAACTTCCGCACTTACTGCCTCCTCCTATGAACGAGTACGGCAAGCCTACAGGGAAATCACCTAAACAGCCTTCATTTTTCCTGTGTCACCTCTATACCTCTTATAAGTACGCTAATGCCATCTGTGTTTTTATGTACCAAAAACGTTAATAATTCATTTTAATTTCCAGTCCCATATTCTCTTAGAATAAAGCAGGCTACCCACTGCGACCAGACTGAAACTGGTGAATGAACTCTGCTCTGATTGGCTGCTTATTGTTGAGCTCAAATAATGTGGACAAAAGTATTGGGACGCCTGACCATTACACAAAGAAAGACTTCAGTGACAGTGCATTCAAATCCATTGACTTTAATATGGAGTTGGTCCTCCCTTTGCAGCTATAACAGCTTCCACTCTTCTCAGAAGGCTTTCCGCAAAGTTTTGAAGTTACTGTGGGAATTTGTGCCCATTCATTCTGTAGAGCATTTATGAGGTCAGACACCGACGCTGGATGAGAATACCTGGCTCGCAATCTCCTTTCCAGTTCACCCCAAAGTCAGGGCTCTGTGCGGGCCAGTCAAGTTCTTCCACACCAAACTCAAAACAGGTGTGTCCCAATACATTTATAGTCCATATAGTGTATGTTCTGATTGGCTGCTTAGTTTTGAGCTGAAACACTGTTTATAATTTCAGCACGAATTAAGATTATGTAGGCCAAATAGATGGGTAATACACCGATCAGCCACCACATGGAAACTTCTGACAGGTCAGCTTTTTCTTTTACATCATGGCCAGGTGAGTGTGCATCACTTACCTGGTGAAGAGATGACACCAGGATGCACTACGGGAAGGAGGCAAACCGAGGCTGTGTGATGTTCTGGGCAGTGTTATGCTGAGAAACCCTGGGTACCAGCATTCATGTGGATGTTACCATGATGCATGCCACCTTCCTAAACCAAGTGCACCCCTTTATGGCAACAGGAGTGGTGCATACCTCCGGTCCTAAAAGGTAAATGTCCAAGACAGTTTGGTAGCTCCCCTAATGTAACACATTCACTAATCCTCACAGTGGAACTGTGTTTGAGTTCAGGACATCACCAGCGCTCCATGATCACATTTGGGCATCCCTGCCCTAATGGCAGTGGCATCTGGATAATGCATCATGCCACACTGCAAACCTTGTTCAGGAATGGTTTGAGGAACATGAGAGTTTAAGTTTAAATGGTTAAACTGGTCTCCAAATGTTGAGCATCTAAGTGATGAGCTGGAAAAATTAGTCTGATCCATTGAGGCAACTTCCAGTACTTACAGTTATTAACATGCATTTACGTTTACATACACTCAGCATGGTCATTCATTTTGGGCTTTTATTGATTTATTTGAACCATTCTTTTTCCAGGGCAGAATGATTATACAACATACAACTTCAATGATTTTTTAAATAAGAATTCCGCGCACAAGATTTAATTTATTTAGGGTTTTCTCTTATCAACACAGGGTCAAAATTATACATACAGGCTCCAAATATATAAAACATCCCAACTAATTTTTGGTTAAATGTCCCTTAAGTTTCACCACAATCAGACGCTTTTTGTAGCCATCAGCAAGCTTCTGGCACAATTCTGGCGGAATATTCAGTTCATTTAAATTGGTTGGTTTCCTGGCAAGGAACTTGCTTTTAAGCATAGTCCACAAATTTTCAATAGGGTTGAGCTCGGGGCTTTGAGAAGACCATTCCAGAATCTTAATGTTAGCCTGTTTATCCATTCCAAAACCAGTTCTGATGTGTGTTTGGGATCATTATTTTGTTGGAACACCCAATTGTGTCCAAGTTTCAACCGTCTAGCTATGGATTTAAGGTGAAGTTGAAGAATTTGCCTGCATTATTCCATCCACTTCGTGCAATGCACCGGTGCCACTGTAAATGTAAAACTCACTTCACTGTGAACAACGACTCTGATCCAGCAGCTTCCAGTTCATGGCAGGCTTGAGTCTTGGTGGTCCTTGGCTTGTTCTTGAACATCCAAACCAGTTTCCTTTCATTTGAGGGTGACAGTTTGGGACTTCTTCCAGGCCTTGGAAAAGTGCTGACACATCCGAATAACTTGTCCTTACGTACAATTGTTTGAACTGATGATCTTGGAATCTATAGTTGTTTAGTGATGGCTCCAATAGACTTTCCCAAATTGTGTAAATCTACAATTCTCATTCTGAGATTTTGTGCCTTGGACTTTCCCATTGTTCTGGGTATTGGACAATCCAATGAATACTGTCAAGCACATCCTTTTTATGCAGGCAAAGGGAAACTACCAGCTGCAGTTAATCGTGATCACTAAGGAGAATTTAATAGGCCTTGGCCTTTTTCCGTACCACTTAATAAATGATTTAGTTGGGACGTATGTATATATTTGAGCCTGAATGTATAATTATTGACCTTGTGTTGACTACAGACAATCCTAACTAAATTCAATCTTGTACACACCATACTTGGTTTAAAAAATCATTGAAGTTGTATGTTGTATAATCATTCTGCTCTGGAAAAGGAATGGTTCAAATGAAACTTTAAAAGCCCAAAATGAATGACATTCATATCCATGATGAGTGTATGTAAACTGACCACAGCTGTAAAGGTGCTAATGTCACAGTATCAGATAGTGCAGCACAATATTAGGTAAGTGGTTATGTTACAATTGACCACTGTGTTATGACAAAGTATTTTTTTTTCTTAGTTTCTATATACAGTATTCCAAAAGTGGACTTAAGAGTCCCCCCCCTCAATTTTGTCCTGTCCTGTGCCCTCCACAAGGGGATTATTGACCCTTTAATGTTTTCTAATGCCACCTACTTATTAGCCTAACAATTTGATAATGATGAATAAATTTAACAGTAGAAAACAAATACTACATGAACTATTATGAACTCAACATTCCTGATATTTTTTGTACACTATTGGTAGCACAGATACAGTGGACCACGACAAATGCCAAGTTTTGTCTGAGCTTAAGACAAAGAAAAGAAAGCAACCTGTCCTGACTCTAGGAAGGACAGTATAAAACTAAGCATTTTACTTTACTTGATCAATTCCTTCATAAGTATTTAGGAGATTTTTTTAAATTATTTTCCTCCTTGCAAAAATATTGCTTGTATCTAAAATTGCTTTGGGGGAATGAATCACCAAAAACTAAAACACTTTATGCAATTTGACCCTGAGACAGGTTACGAAAGGCATGTTCTGATGTGACTGACGGCATTCAAATCCATTAGCGCGCATACAAAAAAAAAAAAAAAATCACAGGACAAGAGAATCTGTCAAATTGCTTTAACAAGAAAAAAGGAAAATACATTGCAAAAAATTGCATTTCAGTCATCAATTAAATAGTACAAGTAGTAAAATAAGACTCCCAGTCTGTGTGAAATCCTGAACAAATAATGAAGCAGTTTTTGCTTGTGCGCTAAGGCAACCACAAGTTCATTTTTATTGATATAAAAATGTTAGTGATTCATATATTACTTTCTCTACAGTGCAGCCATGAGAGATGTGCTCTCATAGTGCAAACCTGCTCCCCTATTTTGGCTGTTTGAAATAAATAACGTAGCATTAATTGCACAGTGGCACAAAGACGTTTCAAACCCTTCTTCACCCCATGGCAGTCAATCAAAATCATGCATCAAGTCTTTCTCCGCTTTGTTTTCATTGCTTGTTTTCTTTTCATCTCCTCCTCCTCCATACGCATGTCTTCCTCATCTTCCTTAATACCCAAGCGTAAACTGAAGCAGAAAAAAAAACAAAGAAGCATTAAGGTACACAATGATCTCCATGTTTGAGTGGCCATTCTGACACGCGAAGGGTTTGACAATTTCATTTCATTTTTCTCCTTTTGGCCTCCTTCTGTTTTAACTCTTCCAGCTCTCGCTGCTCTTCCTCCTGGTCTTCAAGAACAGCCAATCGCAGGCTACCAGAGCAAGGTGCCACAGAACACAGAAAAGAGGCAGACATTATGAGGCATGATGGTGGACAAAGGTGCCAAATATACCTTGGTCTGCACACAACTGAATGAAATTTATTTGTTTATTTACCTTCTGGCCTCCTCCTTCTGCTGATCTTTCCAGCTGCTCTCCATAAACCGTAATGCATACTCACTCTCATCCTTGTATCTGATAAGTGAAAAGTGAAAGTTACCATTCTGTGATACATGAACACACCACAGCACACAGTGCGAACAGCACAAAATTCTTCAAGTGAAGCAGCAGGCAGCCAGGAACACAGCACCCAGGGAGTAGTGTGTGGGGACGGTACCTTGCTCAAGGGTATCTCAGAAGTGATTAGCAGTTTTGGGAATCGAACCCACGACTGATCGCAGTGTGAACGCCCTAACCACTAGGCTACCAGCTGCCCATAAGACAATTAAGACTCAACAATTACACACAACTTCCGTGTTTAGGTTATGAAGTCCCGACACCAATAGAGTTGTCTATAGTCACCCAAATCAAATATATTCCTTTAAAATATTACAACAAATGAATTTAAGCTCAGATTTGTACTGACAATACACCAAATGTAAACGACAAACAAGTCATTCAGGTCCATATTAATGAGTCTCTATGTACACTTGATCAATAGCACAGAGTTACACTTCCTCCAGTGCTACACAAAAAATATCGACAATGTGAGACAGATTTTGTGAAAGAAACAACACCTGTGTGTATTCTAACAAAGTATCAATTACAACTTCGAACACCTAATAACTTACTTAGTCCGATCATAGCCGAAAATTTCCTTGATATGCTTTGAAATCTCATCTTGCTCTTCTCCTGCATCATCAATGAAGTCATCCATTTCTGAGTCGTATTCTTCTTCATCTTCATACTTGCGTTTGTAACTAGATGTTATTGGTGGCAGATGTGGTCCTGCAAAAAGTGGCAAACAAACTAAAAATGTCAATCAAAACCACTCCAGCTACATATTGCATTATACACTAATTACATACATTCACTACATGAATACTTTAACAGCAATATAAACAAAATGCAGTGTAGAGTATGACTAGTACACCAACTGAAAATTTTCTGCTGCAGCAACACTGATTTAGTATGGGAAGATCAAGGTGAGTCAACAGAGAGCCAGAATTGTTACTAAACCAGATGGAAATGGACAGGGGCATGTTTTTTTTCTTTCAACATCTGCTCTCTGACAACACTTCCAAAAAGTTAAACTGCTAAAATAGTCTGTTAATTAGTAGCGTTTTTAGTAGCACAATTTTTCACAAGGCATTACACAACTGAGTACTTAAAAAATCCTGAGAAGAAACATGCAGAAATCACAATTTAAAAAGTCTGAATTACACCACTTCTAATTTCATCAGTTCTTACCAGGCGGTCTAACCAAAACTCTATGGCCTGTTGGTCCTATAATTGTTTTGGGTCCTTGTGGAACTGACGCCCTTGGAGCCATTCCGGGTTTGGGTGCCAGGTTCTTAGATGAAATGGTTTCAGACACAACAGTACATTGGGGTCTTCCAGGACCCAGTCCCATGCTATTTACTGGCCGTGCAGGCACACCACCTCCAGGCCTACTAGTTCCATTTGCAGAGGATTTTCCTGCTCCAGACAGCGGACGACCCTGCATGCTACCTCCGGGTCTCGGCTGCTGTGTGCTTGGTTGTTTTGAGGAGCTACCAGGTCCAGGTCTTGCAGGTCCACTGCTACCTGGACGAGGAACAGGGTTGCCTGTAGATCGTGACATTTCTCCCCTCCCAGGCTTTTGTGGAGGTCCTCCTCTGCTTGGGACACTCTGCCCAGATCTGCCCTGTCCAGATCCTTTGACTCCCTGCCCTTGGCCTGGCAGTCTAGACGAGTTTGAGCCAAGGCTGGGGCGGTTCCCAGAACTGCTTGATTTTTCTTGATGTAAACCAGGATTAGCCTTCTTTGAGGTAAGGTCACTTGAGGTGGTGGGCTTTTGGCTTGACTGGGGTCTGGGTACTGCTTGCTTGACTGAGACTGGACAACCACCCTTCATGGGAGTTTTACCACTTAAGGCACCTGAGGAGCTAGAACCAGGTTTGGATCCGTTACCATGAGATAACTTGACAGAACTGTGCGGTCGGTCACTTTGCGCATACTGCTTTGGCGTCTTATTTATTCCACTGGATTGTTTTTCACTTGACGACTTGTGTGATTTGCCTTCCCTACTGTCCCTGTCAATCACATTTTTCTTGTGGGAATTTGAGGTGGATTTGCCATTTTTTTGTTCCAAACTTTTCTCTCCTTTACTTTCTCTTCCTTTATCTTGTCGCTTAACTTTGCGCTCAAGTTCCAACTCCCTAATTTCTTCTGCTGTGCGAAGCCTCTCTTCAGATTTCTTAACTGTTGGTTTCATCTCAACAGGTTCAAACTGTTTTTTCTCAGCAAGCTTTAAGAGGTCAGCAAAGTTAATGGCTGGTGCAGCAGCTTTAACTGGAGCGCTGGGTTTTCTGTGTATGTTGCTAATTTTGCTTGGACCGTCACTGCGGGCCTGAGGCCTCACTGGCTCTGGTTCTGGTTCAGATTCCGAATCTGTTTCTGCATATTCATAATTGTCCTCATCATCATAAACATCAACAGCATGCATTTCCTCTGCATTTTCACCCTTGGACCTCCTTTTCTTGGGCTGTTCGACAACAGGTATGCCATTGTAGCCCCTGAAGTTGTCCTTGGTGCGAGACGCCATGGCACGCGCCTTTCTGTCAGATTTTAGTTCCACCCTCTTAGCCACAAGTTCATCTTTCTGCTTTTTTTGCTGCAGCTCTGGAAATGACGAATCAAGAAAGAGAGAACCATGTAAAATGCAACAATACAAGAGAAAATTTCAAAGCAAACCACACTCATTAGTCTTACCTTTGTGCTTTTGCTCCATCTCCTTCCTCTTCAAAAAAGCCTGCACTGCAGCTGAATTGACACCTTTAACTTTGGGGTCTTTTTTTGGAGGGCCAGGTTTTAAACTATATCTCTTCTGTTAAACAAACAAGAAACAGGAGATTCTGAGCAAACATCATTGCAATTGGTACAACATTTACATTCATGGCATTTGGCAGACGCTCTTATACCAGCGGCATACACCAGTCCTTAAGTAGTCCATATCTGTTCTTCATACCTGCTAGACTTAAATCAACACCTGCTTTTTAACCAAGTTATGACCGACTAAGTTACACACCTTAAACACTGTCATAGAGAAAAAGTCAGAGGTTAACACACAGTTAAAAAGTCAGAGGTTAACACACAAGAGTTAAGAGGGTAAGTGGCCAAGGGTATATTTTACATATAAAGGAAAAACAAACAAATACACTAGTAAATATATTATCCACTATACACATCGTCTCCCTAGGATTTATTTTACATGATGTTGTGTTGAATAGCTTTTATTCTACGGTTTATTCTGCTCTTACCTTCGTACTATTCACTTTCTGCCGTAATAATGCAAATTTCCCACTTGTGGAACTAATAAAGTTTTACCTTATCTTATTTCTTCATATCAGAAGGAAGTCTTTCAAGCCGTCATCCATACAATGATACAGACCACATAAAAATTCACATGACTATGCCCTTAGATACTATGCCGTCCAACAGGATCGGACACCAGACAGAAACCCACCTGCACGCTGCTGAGGCCTTGTTTTTCAGAAGCGATGGACAGCACGTTGTGGAAATCCATGTTGCAAGAAGTCTACCTGACCACCACGAGCTTCTCGCTGTTTTAACAGCTAGCTAGCCAAGCCTGAAGACTGTAGCCTTGCCCAGATGATAAAAAATACAGACGCTCAGCTTCTTAAACCAAACCCACACGGCAGCATTTTAACAACAGGTGCTAAAATGAGTTTATCAGTCCACTGTCGACGAAAAACGAGCTACTTCACCAGCTCGGAGCAGCATATTTGGCCAGCCACAGTGAGCTAGTCTGATAGCCTAGCGTAGCCTCGCCTCGATGAGTGTCAACAGTTTAAAAAGACGAGCATCTATCAAATCTGTAACTACTGTAACTAAGTACTGTCTCTCCACATTGTCATCTAAAAAACTCCTTATTTTATCGAGAATAATGAGATAAACAGAAAGAGAGAACAAGCCTAGCCACTTCTAATCCGTCCGCATCAGTTGCGAGCTGTGGAGAGTCGCGTCACCAGCACAGCACGCCTATGTAACATCCGGAGCGGTATCGGTGGAGCACAGATGTCACAAGCCCCCCTATGGGAAAGCACAGTAACTGCTTAGTGAAATAAACTCTATTACACCAATTAGACATATGTTGTATATTTATATTTTATGTGTGTATATTGGAGAAAGTGATCCAATGCTGTTCGTTCGACACTTAAGTACTAATGGTGTAATGAAATATATATGGGTACACTGGTGTAATTGACCCTGTTACACAATTTGTAAGAGTGAACGAAGTAATGCCTGTTATACTAAATATGTATGCACATATACACAATAATTATGATTATACAAGAAATGTAATTAAGACTCCTTGTGGCACTTCGACACCCTGTCCTGGCACGGTGTGTCGTTTTTTTGTCTTTTTTTACTGTGCTTACATATAAAGGGTCAGTTCACCATATGCGTGTATGTGTGTGTGTGTATATATATATATATATATATATATATATATACTGGCCGTATAAATGTAAACACAACAAAAAAATTAAAATAGGGTCAGTTACACCTTATACATAGATGTATGTGTGTGTGTGTGGGGAGGGTGGGGGGGTGTTTGATGTCCTGGGACTGGTCTCGAAGTGCCACAAGGTGTCATAGTTCTTGCAGTGTCCCGTTCTTACAGGACCGATCCGATAGGGACAGTGAGTGGTGCTACAGCGCTCTGTATCTACAGCGTCTTTATCTAAAGTTTTGGGGTCATTTGACAAACGATAATAGCGGGTATGTCACTGCGCCAAAAACTCGGAGAATGTAAATAAGCGTGCGGCAGATGAGGTTGTAAATAACCCTCCCCTGATCCCTCCCTTGAACCCTCCCCTCGGTGGGCGTCCACTTTCCCCTGTCCTATTTACAGAAAAGCCCTGCGCTCCGATTGGACGGGAGGCTTTAACTACATCCTATCCGTGCCCTGCCACTCGGCCCCCCACCCACACTTACAGCTGATTCTCTCCTCCCCCCTGGATGATGAACTGTCCCAAACAAGACAGAAAAACAGTTTCTCCCCCCATCTACACAAAGGAGCGTAAATACTCCAGCGTGCAGCACTGCGGTCCGTGTGTGCGCCATTCTTTTTTGCTCTCCGCTAAAAAGCCAGCGCAGCGTCAGTCCCGGTACCAATCATGGTTTCACCTGTCACTGTGGTAAGTGCACTTATGATTGACAGTTTCTGAATGTGCTGCTCGTGTGAGGACACGTCTGGAACAGGCGTGCTAAATGCGTAAAAGCGCACCGCAGCCGCATCTCCGCTCTTATTTCTCCTCATTCACCGGCTGGTGGTCTGTGGCGGTTGTCGTGCAGCATGGCGTTAACTGCTGTATGGGCGATCTGAACCGTAACATTAGGACATTAGTCACTGACAGTGGTCCAAAACGTCTCCCTTTACTGAGGAGACTATCCAGTTGCGCATCATACAGCATGTTATCTGGATAAACAAAGAGCACGTGACCATAGCCAGCATGCCCATGTTTGTTTGTTGGTTTGTCTTTTCGTTTATTACATTCACCCTCTTCTCCATTCGCATCTCGTCCGATCGTCTGTTAGGATCTACCAAACGCTTGTGTGTTGATTCTGAGAGAGAGAGAACGAGCAGTTCCTCAGTTTGAGCTGTTTCCCAGAACCAGTCTGATCTGCTCTAGACTGTTTGGCTGCACCTCGAAAACCGTCGTACTTTGCAGGGTAACTCTTTTTTACGGGACAAAAAAATATTCTCACGATTTCTTTATTGTCTCGATGCTTTCAGCTGTTTTCAAAGGGCTCGCAGTGAAAGGAAGTACTCATGTGACAAAGCTTTTTTCGCCTTTCTTCAACTGGCGCATGCGCACAGCGCGTCTGTAGTGGAGTTCCACTCAGCAGCCATGCACCTCTCTCACTAAGAAACTGAGATTAGAAAGAGATTCCAGCACTTCTTCGGAATGTCATGGCTCTTGTCTGGGCAGCTGATCAGCACGCTGTGCTGTGTGCCCACGTTTTTGTTTATTGCTCTCGTTAACTGAATATAATGTGCCTTATTGTAAACTTGCCTACTTGCCTTTTACAGTGCAGTCTTTGATGGTGTCAGCACTTTGTTCCTGTTTAAAGACTAGTAGAGCCTCTTTTGATGATGTGTCTTGAAGGTGGGCTAGTGAAAAAAAGAAAATTTTTGAAGAAGAGCTGTCAATGTTTTTTTTTTCAAGCAGATGGATAAAAAAACAAAGAAATTGACACTTTATATTTAATGCAAAGGGAAGCCACAAAGCCTACAGGACTTCTAGGCAGGGTTGGGTATCGAGAACTGATTCTAAATTGGTACTGGTTACTGACTTGTCAGTACTGAAATATCAAAAACTCGTGGACAAACAGTGCTGCTATCTGTATTTATGCTGCGTAAATGCATTCTAACTTGATTTAGCATTTTCAAACGGTTGATGTTAGACTGGATCACTGAGAGTGATGGGAGCAAAGCTCTACACATCACCACCATACATTCACAACAATAGCTTCGCACTCATTATATTTACAGAAAATGCAGTAAAGAATTTAGCCTGTTTTTTTAAACAATGAGATGTTTTAAATAACTGTTCAATATCTTCTCATCTTTTCATGAATTGGTTTTATTTTTGGCACCAATTATGTAAAATAGGGTAAATATCCGTATCAATATTGGATTGGTAAAATCCTAACCATATCCATCCCGACTTGTAGGAAGGCAAATATCCCATCTTTATTTATCAGCCTCTACACCAGTGGTGCGTCAGTGAATTTCTTTAATGCCATAGGGGGATTCACATTGGTAGTGTTTATATATTTGCATAATTCATGCTGGGTATTGTAGTGAGAGAGAACACAAAAGCATGCAAAGTCATAAATTCTACCAACCCAATGAAACCAGGCATGCAACACTGAGCTACAGAATATTATATAACAAGACGAATAACATATACTGGATTTAGTCCCTTTAATTCATTCACAATTTATGGTTTATTTTGATTTTGTTTTATTGTTTATTGTGCGTGACCATGTTTTGGCGCAACAATTTTCGCCTCATCCTCACACAGCATGGGCCGGGACTCCGTTTCATAAATTCATTCCGCTGACTGCACACTGAGTCCTTCTCATAAACTCAAATGATGTTTAAGACGTGTAAAAAGACACTTACTGATCATTAGACTATAAATAAAGAAAACCCTATCGATAAGGAACATCTAGACACCATTTCTGATTTTACATTCAAAGTGCAGATTTGCTGTGTCTTGTTCCAGTGTTGCAGTGACTTACCATGACCTTTCCCAGGCTGCAGGGGTACAATCTGATTAAAATATATGCTTGCTAACAATAGCCATTTTTCCAGTGGAACAGCACAACTTCGACCCCCCACTTCCTCTCCTAGGCCAAGGAATCAAGAAGCCAAGTTATATCATACTGGCCCAGAGCACAAGTCCTGATGAATGGTGTGGGCAAGGCAGTCTGCTATGCAGCATTTATGCTAATATTGTGCAAACTGTGTACAATTCGTGTATGAATATCCAATGTAATAAACATGTATAGATTGCATGAGGCAGTCTTATATAAAAGATGCAAATTAATTTTTATCAGGAACGTTTAATAGGCAGCTAGAATGTAAAGGGGAATGGAAAAATCTTATCCAACAGGCACCCTGTTTTTGGAATGTTTTACTTCAACCCCTCCTTTCGGCGTTAATCTTTCAGGCTGTGATTCGGATTATGCCTGAGCTGTTAGGGTGCTTTGATTATTCTTGTCATTGCCTATGTTGATGTGTGGCATTTTGTTCTCATTTTTATCCACTCAGAAATATGCATTAGCGGCCACCTCATTCTCTCTCTTTCTCTCTCTCTCTCTCTCTCTCTCTCTCTCTCTGTGTGTCTCTCTGCATGCATGCAGGAACACAAATGAGCACGATGAATAGAATATTCTGATATGCTGTGAACAGTAGATTGAGTGTTTTTGGCCAGGGCTGGAGGCCTCCAGCTGGGTGGGAAAAAGTAGAGCAGAAAAGACAGAATTACAGTCACATGCCCCACCGAGCTGTGAGAGTATTTACAATATGCAGTAGGGGAGCCGAAGTAAACGCTCATTATCCATCGTGTTTCTTTCAGGGTGCGAATAACTGAATAATACTGTTATTATGCAGCTGTTTCTTTGTTCTGCTGATATTTAATTCGCTTTGATTTATTTAACTGATGAAATATTGATTGATTGATTGATTGGATGGTTGGTTGGTTGGTTTGGTTGATTGATTGATTGATTGATTGGAGAAAACACAAAGATATGCTGCTATAAATTGACCAGAAGTAGACATGCTGTTGTGTAACATGTTTCTAGCTCTCTGCCTCAGTGTGCAGTGCTTTAGTCTTATCTGCCTCCACCACAGATAAACACTGGACTGCCAGAGAAACAAATCAGTACATCATCGCCTCCATCAGTGACAGTGTACTTTCTTGGTTCATTTGTCCAATGGCATCATGCATTTGTTGGTAGCAGGGGTAATATCATGGCCTGAGTTGAGCCAGGCTTCTGGAATGAGCCTCTGCTTTGTGATTTGGCCCCGGGGGGGTTAAGCAAGCAAGCAGTTTTGCAATCAGCCCAGCTCTCGTGCCGTTTTGCTCTGAAGTGGTGGGACGCAGCTGGGTTGTTTTTGTAGGTTTCAGAGCACAAGGTGAAATGTCTGCAGGATTGCTTGGCTTAGATATCCCCTTCCTCTCTTACATTCTTGCTGCCAGAACACTATGGACTGAACACTGAGCCACCTTTCCTCCACAACCGCAAAAACCCCCCAAAAGATTTTTAATGGGTTTGATAATATTTATACATTCTATTCTTTTTGGCTAGGCTTGGCTGATTAGGATTTTCCAAAGCTAAAAAAAATGTCGTAAAAAATATTGAGGAGTCAACATTGTGACTTACGTCATTAAACCTTCTTACGCTGACAAGATGATAGAGAGTGGGTAATGCATTGTTTATGTAAACCATTGTCTGCCTGTCCATCTGTCTGTCCATCTACTACATAGACTGGTATTAAGGTATTTTCAGTTGGGTTAAATCTTTAGAAGTCAAAGGTCGTTGCTTCTGTTTTGCTGTACTGTTTGAGTGTACAAAATTACATGGTTACACAATGAATATTCACATTTGATTTATGTTCTTTGTCTGCATTTTCTGTTTTTCAAGGTCAGTTGAGAATAACTTAGTAAAAACAATGGTTGGCTGGAATATTGATTTTTTTATTATTCAAGATAGTACACATAATTAAAAAAAAAGAAATTATAATAAAGTGCCACACTCTTGTGCAAATATACACATGTGACAGTGAAAAATTGACGGTATTTCTCAACAGTGTTTCATTGAGTGGAAAACAATTCATATCATGATAAACCATGCTTTTGTCATTATGATATACAATGGTTTTGTTAGCTGAGTTATGACACCAAGTTTATGTTTGGCAAAATGTGTATGTTGGACACATCTTATGTGTTGTCATCGCTCTTTTCTGTTTCCTGTGGTGAAGTTTTCATTCACTGCCACCCTGAGTCGTCAGACCTACTATAATAAACCTGATGGCCTGAACTGGATTTACTTTAATTCAGGTTTTCTGTTTTGTTCTGTTCTCTCTTTAATGTCCAGGTAAAGAGTGAGGGCCCAAAGCTGGTGCCATTCTTCAAAGCCACCTGTGTCTACTTCGTGCTGTGGCTGCCCACCTCCAGCCCATCTTGGTTCAGTGCCCTCATCAAATGTCTGCCAATCTTCTGCCTCTGGGTCTTCTTGTTGGCCCACGGTATCAGCTTTTTAGGAGCCCACTCCAGTGCCCGGAAGATCCTTGCAGGGCTCATATTCTCAGCGCTGGGGGACGCATTTCTGATCTGGCAGGAGCAAGGCTATTTCAGTCACGGTAAGTTTATTATATTACATCTCTTCCGTGTATCAGGAGGTCAAAAAAGTCACTTTATGTCTCTATTCAGCACGAACTCATACATACTTCTCATCACTTTCTTTACAAGTTAATGCTTTGGTTAAAATCAAATTTCCACCATTTTCCCTTATCCCAGAGTCAGTCTCTGATGTTTTCATCTTCTGTTTTGCGCTGATGATACGAGGCTGATGCAGGAGTACTTATTCCACTCAAGATGCTTTTAGCCACCATTTTAGCACTGGAAAAACTCTCCCTAAAACATCACACACTCAAACTGCCAAGTACTATCAAATAGGCTTGCTCACATACATTTTATACATAATCTATAAATTGACAGAAGTCTGGAAAAAACAGACGTCAGAATGCCTGCTTCTGCTGTTTTTAGCTATTTCTTCATTTAATAGACAAGTATACATTAATTGATGTAAAAGGAAAACTTTGTAAATTTGGCTTTTGGCCCAACCATTGCATTAAGCAATCCCTCAACACTTGATGTTCAGCACCAAAAAAATGGTATATCTTTCACAAAACTGTGATGTTTCTGTGTGCACAGGGTTGCTGATGTTCGCCATCACTCACATCCTGTACTCCTCTGCATTTGGAATGAAACCAATCAACCTCTGGGCCGGCCTGGTCATCGGCACCATATCAGGTCTTTGCTACACCCTGCTGTATCCCTACCTGTCCCCTCCCTTTACATACCTGGTGGCCGTCTACATCGCACTCATCGGCTTCATGGGCTGGAGGGCCATCGCCGGCGTCCAGCTGACCAATGACCTGTGGACCTGGACCAAACTGTCCGCCTGTTTGGGAGCCGTTCTCTTCATGGTGTCCGACCTCACCATCGCTGTCAACAAGTTCTGCTTCCCCGTGCCACACTCGCGGGCTATCATCATGGCCACATATTACGCAGCACAGATGCTGATTGCCTTGTCGGCGGTGGAGTGCCAGGATGCTGACGTGGCCAGGAAGAGAGTGTGAGGAACCTCCTTAAACCTGCCTCACACCGACAACCCACAGAGGGCGGCAGCTTCACTTGTTCGGGTCCAGTCCACTCCCCACTAAACCCTCATTTTTCTGCCCCCTAGTCCTAGTGTGGCTTTCCCAGCATGACTCTGTTCGAGTTATTTTATGTTTCCATAGGGGTTTGACCACTGGAGAGTGCAAGAGGTTTGGTCTGTATCTGGAGACGTATTTGAGGATTCATGGTTGAGTTGCTTAATCTGCACCATCTTATTCGGTCACCAGTCCGGCCCTCGACTTTTATTTTAGAGTTCTCCTGAAATCAGTGGGCATTTCTCATAGTTTCGCACTCCTCATGAAGGGAAAAACTGATGTATCTAACCAAGGGACGCTCTCCAGGATTCCCTTTTATTCTCTTAGCTGTTGCTATGCTTTTTTGTTGCTGTGTCGAGTGGTATTCTGTTCAGAGCAGAATTCCACTCCTGGTGACCTGCTTATTTCATTCAAGACGGCCACACTGCCTTCTTTCTGTTTTTCTTTCGCCCCCTTGCTCTCCTGTTGTGTTCTAGGGAGTCCCAGCTGGCCCAAAGAAATCAGAGTCGTGACTGTTATGTAGCTGTCGCGATTAGCTTTAGCTACTCACTGGCAAAAAAAAAAAAATAGCTCAACAGTGTTTGTGTAGCTGGGACCGTTTACTTTCGGGAGCTGGTTTCCCTTATCGTTAACAGACATAATCAGAGAGCGGCATGAAGTTTATATTCTTATAGTAGAACAGATAACCCTGTGTTCCGTCTCTGTATGTGCCCTGTCAGTATTCTGTAATTTTTCTTTGTTCGTCTTTTGTCCATGAGACATTTCAGAGTGTTTGCACAACCATTTTTGTTTTGTTATCCTAAATTTGTAAACACTTACATATACTGCCTAAACCACCCCCCATACAAACACACACACACACACACACACACACACACACACACACACACTTGAGATGCACATTGTCATGCTGGACAAGGTAGTGTTTTGTTGTAAATCTTCAGCAATAGTTCTATCTCTGTTCTTGGAGAGGCATAAACAGAAGATTATATCATATGATAGATAAGTCTGTGCTTACAACTGCACCTGTGATCCTTTTTTTCCACTACAAAGAACTGATGACATCTGTACTTTTAGCTTAAGCATGTCATAAGACCACGTTACAGGCACCAAACATGATGCAAAAGGGACTGGGTAGCATGTACTAAATACTAGGTCAGTGCCCTTTTAAAAGGGAAAGGTTCCTTCAGGGGAAGCTTGTGCTTCCCATTACGACGACTTGGGCAGTCATTCATTAATGTTAGCTCACTGCTGTAGCTCTTTTGTGAAATCACTGCATTGTCAGTTCTGGTAGGTATTTTGTGTATATTGTACTGTTACCATTCAGGTGTATTTCAGATGCTGGGAGAAGTTCTTTTTATTTCGTGATGAAGTAATAAGGAAGCTACTTACCACATTTGTCTTGTTTTACTGACAGGTTACGGCCTATTCAAGTGATATCAGAGAGTCCGCTCCAAGGCAATTGCACTGCACCGAGCCATAACTTAGATACAGCCGGTAATTTATCTCTCTCTGTCTTATCATCTCGTTTTCTGTCTGCTCTCTGCCTGTGTGTTTGTTGACACTGTGGCACCATCAGTGATCTCTGTTTAAACTTGAGAGGGTGGACAAGCAAACTAGTACCTTACCTACTATGTGCTCTTACGTCATCCTCATGATACTCAGTATGTACACAACCATAAAGAACAGATGGACAATCCAGGAATGATCGGACTGATCGATCTGATGTCCTTATTTTATTTATTTCTTTTTTGGGACACTTTTTACTGTTCTTTTTCACTCCTCATTTTAAAGCCCCCTTATTGTCAACCCCCCAGCAAAGGCTGTATATACATCCTCCAGTTTGCATGAAACCTGATGCCTCACCTCAACACGCTTGGAGGAGAACCTTGACTTTGTTTGGATGCCCAATTGATTGAGTCATCTTCAAAGCAGAGGAAGAGAGCGGTTCCTCTTATCACATAGAGTGCCACTACATTCTACAGCCCATCATCCCTCTGCTTCCTATTGTATACAGGACGCCTTCAGGTTCACCATCCAATCATCTATGTTTCACTTTTCAACTCTCCAGTCATCCATAAAAGGGATCAGCAGCTGTATTCTTTTGCTGCGAAACAAGGGAAAACAAACCGTGACAGAAAGGCTATTGGTCTCTTTATGTGTTCAGCTGTTTTACCACAGTGGAAAAATGAAAGGTTTTTTTTTTATTTGTTTTGGTACATAAACAATCCAGAGCACAAAGCCTTGCTGCCATTAAGGTAAGGCATTCATGTCCTGTCACTCAAGCCTGAGTTGACGGTGTGTTTTTAACCCACCCTCCACCATGCACAAATGCACAGCCCGTGTGAGTATGCACGTACTCCATGTTCATATTTGAATATTATATATTTCAGTTACGTTATTCTTCTATTTATTTATTGCACTTTTATTAACACAAAACAATGCAATTTCAGAACATGTGGTCATTTATCGAAACAGTTTGTTTCAACTAGGTGATGACAATTTCACGTACAACTTGACAACAACTTTTAAACATTTCAGGTGTATAAATGGACAAGCTTTGATGTACTTTTGAGTCATGAACCCTTGCATTAGGCTGCACACACACACACACACACACACTCACACACACATACACACACTCATACTTTGTCCTTGCTTGTCCAAGCACCATTGCGACATGTTCGGTACTTCAGTTCAGTGCTGAGTTCAGTTTCGTAGTGCTGTTTCTTCCCTATCAACAGTCATGCTGTCAGCAAAACAGTTGCTTAGTCAGTCTAAGCAGAATCGGTGGCACTGTCAGCAAAAAAGAATGTCTCATCCAAGCCATCATGTGTTATCCTCCTGCACACAATGTTTAGTAGCCTTCTGAAGAGACCAAGTTTTTAGAGATGGCAGACGGGGGATACAGCAGATCAAGTTGTAACCAACTGTCCTTAAAGCAGCAGGGTCCCTCAATAACCCCACCTAAACTGCAGACTTTGAACCCAAGTTATTAGTTATAAGATTTATTGTTCAGAAATTATTCTGCAACTACCATGAAACGGATGTGATATGTAGTACGTACAGAATACGGAATTGTAGTAGAATGACACTTACAGGTCCTTAGAATTCAAGGGGCTTAAGCATCTGAAATGTTGGGCTGGATTCTGAACCTTTTCGGCCTACTCTCTAATCTGTCCCATCAGTTACCATAGATAACCATTTTGGTGGATTTCTCTGTACAGACACCCTCACTCCAAGCACACGTAATAAAATGTAATAGAAGCTATTAGGTAGTTGCTCAAACTGGTTTCTTTAAGTGTTCTGGTACCACTTTATAGTAAGTGTATCTATTAACTGTTTAGTTACACTTCAACAATGTATTCAACAACAGTGTAAGTACTGGCGACGATTCTCTGTTACGGATGGATCACTGTAGTGCAGCATAGGACCCCCTTGTTTATATACAAGTGTGTGCACGTGTTAATACATAAGCTGTACTGTAATTCACCCACAGCAGTGAATAAATCACCAGTAGTCACTGTTTATGCATATGTTGTTAATGCACAACTGCACAGTTTTTAGGGACACCTACTATAAGTGGGACCGGTGTTCTCAGAATCATTAGATTGTTCGTTAAATTTCTATGTTAATCAGTCCATGCAACAGTCGTGGCCGACAGAGATTAGGGTGATGAATGCTGATGAAAAATAGAAGTGGGGATTTACGATCTGCTGGTGTTCAGAAACTTAATGTGTGTCGAGCTTAGTGCTGTAATGTGTGATTTTTGCTGTGGTATGTGAACAATGCAAAGATTAAGGCCAGTGTGGGTGTCTAAAGAAGTTGCTGTAATCGATGCAACCAAGCTAAGCCAGGCTTCTCCTCTGTTCACAGAAAGTAAGCGCCACTCAGGTTCCCCTGCATGCGTCTCCCCTGGGGGCTAGTTAGGCACAGACAGAGGACACCACATGTCCCCCACGCGGTCTCCCCTTTGGCTAGAGCCTGTGTCGTTAGAGGAGAACAGGTGCAGGCAGACATGTGGCACGGAAACCCAATCTTTAGTGAGGAGCTTTGAGGGAGGCAGAGAGATACAGGACAGCAGAAGGGCGGAAGAGTTCCTTTCCATCTGGCCTCAAACTCACAAGAGGCCTCAATATACTCCCCCTACACTGCTGATCAGTTTACCCCCTCTGTCAACACCCTTACTGTTTCTTCTTTTGTGTTTAGAGACAAAAGAGATGGAGGAGAAAGCACTACGAATGCAGTATTGATGACTGTGTGTGTTTGGGGGTATCTGTGCTGGTGCTGGGCAAAAATGCCAGGCATCAGCAGGGAGAGAGTGCAAGTCAATAACACTTGACTAGCACGCACCCTTGTCCTCAGCACCGGAGAATGTAGAGCTGGATATGCACTTTTTCTGTTTCTGCTTTCTTCCCCTTCTCTGCTGCTTTGTGTAATATGGTCACTTTAAAACCTGATGCATGGTGTATTTTTGTACTTCAGTCTGTTTTCTTGCAGTGCAAAGTGAAAGGCCATTCAAGTACATTGTGATAAAAACTGATAACTCTTAAAGCTCCTACACATGGAGCCTACACACTTAAAAATAAAGGTGCTGAAGGGCTTTCTGGAGGGATGCCATATAGTAGCTACTTTTTAGTCCCATAAAGAACCTTTTAGTGCATGGCTCTTTAGAGCACTTGTTCTCAGGGCTACATTTTTGCTCGCAGCATATTAAGAGGGATACAAAAAACACATCATGTAAAGGCTCTGTACACGTGGCTCTCAAACTAGTCCTCATGGCCCCAGCATGTTCCATATTTTGCTTTATCCCAGCTCACAACACATAGGCTCATGCGGACAGGTGCTCAGATGACTGGTGTAAGAACCACTGGTTCTTTAATACCAATTAAAGGCTTTTCTTATAACTTTACATCCAAGAACTTGAGCCCAAGATGTTTCGAATTGAGACTATGGGCGCGCATGCTGGACAAAGCCACAAGGAGAGAACGTGAAAATGTTAATAACTGAAGTACCACTGAAGGATGAAAAAATTGCGGAAAATATCAGATATTTCTAGAAATTCCTAACTGATATTGTGGCTGCGATTTAGATTATTTGATTATTTTCCAAAAAAAAAATATGCTCTGTCCAGGCCAAGAACCTTTAAGGGTCCTTTATTTTTAAGAGTGTTGGGTTTATTGTGATGAGTCACGTATGGATGTAGAGCTGGTTCTGAGGATTACCTTTAGTCACGCTTCTAAATATAGCTGGAACAATGATCAGACTATCAGTTCTTTCTTTTATTCAGTTGAGTCTTAGCAGTATCTCTCTGATACGTACCACACTTTCACTGGGAACAAATCTGAAGATCCTGAAAGGAGGGAAATGCAAAATTCCACATTTCTTTAACAGTCTTGGACCACTCATTCATTCCTACATATAGCCTGACTGTAGTGTTCTCTTTTACTGGACCTCCTTTTCGCCCGTGAGTGCTGTGAGGCAATGAGTTGGCCGCCATCATCTAAAGACTGAATCTCAGAATTCGTCTTGCTCTCACCTTACGTTAAGCGGCCAAAGCATCTGTTCACCAACTAACTGTTACTAAACTGTGACAGTCTACATCAGTCACTTCTGATTGTATCTGATTATATCGCTGCCATGTACTCAGTAGAAACAGGAGATAATGTTTTAACTTTGACACTGGTCGCAGTGTGGTGCTGCTCTCATCCATTTAAACACGCACACGTAACACAACGTGGAGCCAAGATGAATTCTGAGTATATATACTATATAAGGTGTGACATTTCTACAAGAGCGAAGTCTAACAGCATGCCTAACCTTTGGGAATATTACAAGCTTACGATTTATGGGACTTTAAATGCAGTCTATATAGAGTGCAGTGATTTTTAAGATTACAATTACTTCCAGAGAAAATAGTCAAAAGTTGTTTTTTTTTTAATTTTTTTTACAAATAACAATTTAGCATATAACATTGTGAAGTTGACATTGTATTGTGAGTGAATTACTGTTCATTTGCTAAACTATTGAAAATGTTGCCTTATTGTCGTAAATGTTCACTAGTTTGTTTTCCGTTCCGTTCATTACTGTTCTGTAGAAAATGACCATATTGCTTATTTCCTGTAGTGAAATTGCTATGAATGTGATTCAATCTACAGAATAAATAAATGCAGTTACAATGCAGATATCCGCTCCATGTAGTTTTCTCCCCAGTAACACTGGGGGTACATAGAAGCTAAATAAAATGTGGTGATTACTAAACCTCCATTGAAGATAAACACCTGGAGCATATAGCCTGCGCAGTGAAAGTAGAGAAGATGATCATCCAAGTGACCTTCACTTCACTGACACCACTCAGTCGGCAGCACTTTCCCTCTGAACAAATAAGAGGCTAGGGTGAATATCAAATAACTTTGTATGTGAATGTGAGACGATGAGTGCCTGGGTGTTCATGGACACATGGTGACCAAGAGTGATCAAATTTGCCAAATTCTGAAACCCTCCGCTGTATGGGTTCCACTGCATATACATTAGAGCCTGAAGGACCATTTTCACAGTTTCTCTCTCCTAAGACTGTCGCAGTATTCTGTATTTGGATTTGGTTCAGGTCTGTGTGTGTAAGTCCACAATTACCAAAAATACGAACAATAAACAATAAAGCAATACAATAGAAGAAAAGTAGGTAAACATCAGAAACGCCTAATATGAAAACATGACATAGGAGATGTAAGGATGTAAAAAAAAGTGACTGAAAACTACTAGTATCTGCCATGTCACTGTTTCTTTTAAGTCACAATCTATCCAGAGAGCATGGCTATGGTGGATAAACTCACACTGAGGATCATTCTGTGTGTCAGTAGGAGAAAAATAGGCCTCTGTCTGGCAGGGAGAATGGGATTTCCTGTGCAGGAGCAGGGCTCTAAAAGAGAGCACTGTAGAGTGGAACATTGCACTAGGTTGGAAAGCTAGTGAGCTGAATCCTGATAAGAAGGGATGCCTGTATGTCTCAGAAGGTTGCGGGCTTGAATATGCAGCAGATCCCCAGTTGCCAAAACCTCACTACGTGCCCGCCCTCTTGTGGCCATAGTGAAGCACTGCAGGTTCAATTTTGGTGCACGGCTTGTAAGGCAATCCACGTTGCATAGATATTTCTATCATAAACAGACTGTCATGCCGTTTTTCTTCAAGATGTTTTCTCGTACATGTTCATTTAGTAACAAACTATGACTATTCAACTATATTACAGTAGCAGGATTTGTTTATTAGATTTTTCAGCGTATCTGATTTAAAAAAAAAACAAAAAAACAGCACGAACACCTGAAAGCCGAATGAAATCCAACTTTCTCTATCAGATTCAAGCCACATTTGTATTGGGTTTCAAATCTGTTTTAAATGTCTTTACCTGTGACTCAGTTTGACCAGTCGGATTGGATTTCATGTGGTTTTGATTTCAGCACAGAGAAAGCTGGTGCTGCACATAAATTATAGTTTAAACACGGAGACACATAGGTAACATAATTTTACTTTATATGCTGAGATATAGCATGGTTATTCTGCTTCTTCAACATCAAAGCTCAGGAGGGCTTAGTTGCTACCGCAACCAATATGGATGTGAAAGCAAATGTGACCATAGTCCTTATAGTTATACAGTCTGACCAATGCTTATACAGATCGGATTTGGTCATTTGTAACTTGTAATTTGCCTTATAGAGTGAACAAAGTCACTGTAACCTTCTGATATTGACTACAGGCTTATTTCATGTTTCAAGTCTGGACATGCTCTCGGCTTTGTAATTGAGTGGAATGAGATTTAGGCCGCAGGGAACATTCTGTTGCTTTACACACACAGGTTTCAAAGGTTTGAATTCTCATGACCATAATACCCCCCCCCCCCACACACACACACCTCGAGGGTCTGTTATTAAAGTTTGTCTTGTGGCTTTTTTTCCTCACTCAGCTTTCTCACACGCTCCCTCTGGAATTGTTTCATGATTAACAACGCATGCTGCTACGTCCTCCGCCTGCAGAGTAAGGTCAAAGGCAAAACAGGACAGTGCAGTTAATGATCTGTTCATTTTCCAACATACTTAGCGTTGTTCTGTGAAAATCAGCACCATGAAAGACGCGCGGCAATTTCTGACATGGTGCAGGTTTTATTTAGTAAGAGTGACTTGGATACAACACATGTAATGGAATACATGCAGGGCCTGTTCAGAATAATGAATATTTATGGGAAATCAGGTAGAAACACAAATAAAACACATACACACTTCAACATTCGACCTCAGCACTTTAGTCTAGAGCGCTGCTTTCCATTTTATTATGTTCAGGTGAATGAATGCTCCCGCTATGAATGTTCCTCTTTATGTCACACAGCCTGTGGTGCTAATACACCTGCTGGATCAGCTGTTTAGTTTCGCTGACCTCAACTAATGCCTCTCTCATAACTCCCACTGACTTTGCTGGAGTTTTCAAATGCAAGACCTTGATGATGATCTATAACGAACACCAAAAAACATTAACTGTTAAATAACCCTAAATAAATCACAAGATGACACTGACAGCCTCTCACTGCAATACTTTCTTGTTACTGTGTGTTCTATTTTGGTAACATAAATAAGACATCCATGTCTGAATAATGTAGCTGTCAGATAACCAGCACAATAGTAAAGTGTTTTGCACAAAATCTGCTTTGTTTTATAATTCAGTTTTCGGCTGGGATGCTTCTTAAAGAATCTGCTGAGACAGATGTGACAGAAAGTGCTCGTCTTTCTTTGAGTAGGATTATGGAGAACCATGGATGGGTATATATGTGCTTTGTCTTCGAGCGCTGCTTACATGATGAATTTTTCTTTTCGAGAATCCTGAGTCAGGCGCTCCAGCAGTCTATTATCATCTTTATCTGTAGGGAAAAAGAAAATGAAGATGTAAAAGTTCTGAAGCTGGCAGGGAGGTTTGTTCATTTGACATCCTTCTTTAAATCTTGTATTTACAAACACACACACACACACACACACACACACATATTATCCTTGTATATATGTGGTCCATGCAGTGTGACTCACAGATTTATGTGACCTACATACCGAAGACCACCAGGTTGCACTTGCACATGGCCTGTCCCAGTTTATTCTCCACCAGCAGGGTGTACTCTCCGCTGTCCTCGCCGGTGCAGGTGGGGATTTTGAGAGTGCAGACCCCATCAGCGCTGCTCTGCCAGTAGCGAGGGCTGCCTGAAATGCTCACATCCTCCTTAAACCAGGACACCTGCGGCACTGGGGAGCCAAAGAAGGCACAGCTCATGGTGCAGTCTTTGCCACGGCGCACAGCATGGTCCTTCAGGGCCAGAAGGAATCCAGGCTTGACCTCATGATGCTTACGGGGCACTGGCTTCATTTGCAAAGTGAAGTTTTCTGGAAAGTGAGTTTGGGGTATATGTGAAAGAGAGAAAATATGATTCAAACAGACTAAGGAACAGTGATTTCTAAAGGTCAGATTTTACACTTCTACATTCGTTTTAGCTGAAAAAAAACCCATGGACAAAATTTACTCAGGCTGAAGACTCTCCACAAGAGGGAGCTGGTAGCACTCAAGTTGTTTTTAGGGTGCATCATAGATTTACATTTTAAATTTACGGCTTTTAGCAGACACTTTTATCCAAAGCGACTTCCATTCCCCAACTACAGGGGACAGTCTCCCTGGAGCAACTTGGGGTTAAGGGTCTTGCTCAGGAGCCCAGTGGTGGCCTGCTGAAGGCAGGATTCGAACCCATGACCTCTTGGTCCAGAGGAATGTATTCTACCCACTAGGCCACCATTGGAAAGAAAAGCCATCTGATTGCTCAATAGTGCTTGTACTCAAAATGCTGGTTAATTGAAATTGAAGGACATTACAGTTTGTATGGCATAATGTGGCATGACTACTTAAAGTAGTTCAGTAAAAAAGTAGATCAGTTTATCTATTGTAAAATGAATAGTGATTCAACACAATGAGCAGGTTGTGCCCGTTCCCTGTCTTCTGAAATAAAGAAAACCAGCCTCATGAGCAGGATCCCAATACTATGTCAGTGTTAGTGGTCTCATATTGTATGTGTATGGAGTAAAAGACTTCGAAAAACACATTAAACACATTCTATGGATGCTGGTGTACAACTTAGGTAGGTTGTGGGAACGACTGGACGACTGGTGCTCTGCATGAATGACACCACATCCTTGTTTGTTTTATATAAACCGGGTTGTTTAATAATATTTGCAAAGCAAACAGGACTGGCACAGAACAGCTTTAACCTCCCTCAGCATTACCAGGCTCCTTCTCGATGGTAAAAGGCTCCTTTGAATCCAGAGGGTCACTATCCCCAATGTGATTGCGTGCGATTATACGAAAGAAGTACTTGCGGCCAGGAAGCAGACCAGTGACAGTGTACTTGCTGCTGAAGACACGCTCTGTGGCTGTGAACCAGGTGGGCGTGCTGGTGTCTCTCTTGAGAACAACATAATGGGTGTGCTCATCATCAGCCAAGTCAGGAGTGTGATCCCACTGCAGGGTCACTGTGCCCTGGACCTCCTCTACCAGACGCAGGCTCTTAGGAGGGCGAGGGACATCTGAAAGACCGTAAAAAGAAGAAAACCGAGAGCCAAGTGTTTTTCAGGCCTCGGGATCTATGACGCACGTAGGGAGGCATCAAGTAAACTGAGAAAAAATGCAATTAAAAAAGTGACTGACACTTTAAGAAAATGAAGGCATGTGTACCAGTGATACGGACGCTGATGTCGTAGTGGACCTCCCCAAAATCGTTGCGAAGGTTAATGCGATAGACTCCAGAATCAGAGCGCTGACAAGAGCTGATCAGGAACTGGGAATGGTTCTTCCCCTTAGTGATGACCTCCCGACCTCTGGTTGGAACACCATCTTTAAGCCAGGTGACCTCTGGAGAAGGAGAACCCTGGAAAAACAGGAGACAGTTCTAGAAAATCCTGTTGAGTGAATTCCATTGAATTAATGAAGGAGTCCATAAGGAGTTTGAATTTAGATGCCCTTTTAGTGAATGTACACTAATAAATACTTTGTTTAAGTTTGAAAAACAATCTAATCTTTCATCTTCCCATATGTAGCCCATAAGTATCAACCATAACTTGTTTGATGCTTTTTATGCTTTGCACTGGGGCTGTGACGCTTATATAGGTTAAGTATGTAATGGAAGCTTGTAAGCACCAATTAGCATCATGTAAACCTCATGACTAAACCATCAAACACATCAAATTCTACTGAATTCCTAAGTAATCTCAAAAAGCCATATTTTACAGTGAGTTTAACATTGTTTGTAGTTATGCAATGTACTTTTGCATGTTTCCATAGGTACACATCTTATGCAAAAGTTAATTTTAGTTCAAACTAAAGTTAAGATAAGCACATATGATTAGCAGAAAATTCTTCAGAATATTTAATGTACACTTACAGATTATTTGCTGAATAAACATATTAGAAAAAATGCAACATGGCCTATGAAAATTTATATTTTCATTTTTTAAATAAGCAAATTTAAAAAATGTTTGCTTAGTTCCAAGTTTTACATAAGAGTTTATGATTATTGTGGTTGGTGTTGATCAATGCAGCAATGTGGAGAAACACTTACAGTGAAGGAGGCAGGAATACAGAGTGTGCACCCAGCACGCACCACCATCTGATTCTTCATCTTGCCCTGAATTTCAAATTTTGGTGGCTCTACATAAAATTACATGAAACAACAAAAAACAATGCAACAACAATGACAGCTCAATACCTGTAAAGTATCCAGAAAAACTCTTTTTTGTTCATTTTGCAACAAATATTTCACCTGGTGGTGGCATGGCCACAGCCCCTTGCTCCAGCTCTATTGGTTCTCCAATGCCCCCCTCATTTACAGCTCTGATACGGAAGAAATACTTCATCCGCTCTTGCAGACCACCAACATTATAAGAGTTGCTAGCAATGGGGATCTTTGTGCATTTGGACCATTCCTTCCCGTCATCAGGGCGCATCTCTAGGATATAACCAGTAGGGTCATCTCCGAGCTCAGGGGGACACCATGTCAGCGAGATGGAGGTGTTTGAGGAGTCTGTAATTTGGAGATTTCTGACAAGGCTGGGGGCACCTGAGAGAGAGGACAGATGGAGGAGAGACTGTTACTTTGAACACTTGGAGCTCATTTGGGGGGTTTTTATGTTAAACACTATTGTACAATGCAGTTTTTGAAATATGCTTTCATCATAAAGCTTCTAAATGTTTGAACACATGGCTCTAGGAAAGAAAGAGATACGTACTGTAGGACCTTTACATTTACTTGAAAAAATTTCTCAAGAACAGGCTGTTGAAAGACTTACTGAACAATTCTCTTGTACATCAAAGTGGTTCTCCTATGTAATCACCAATCATTTATGGTACTTTATTAAAAGTGCAGCATTTAAATTAGAGAAGACGCACGTGTAGGATCCTTGGCCAGCACTGAGCTGGATGTGGCACTGGGAGTCCCCTCTCCAGCTCTGTTGACCGCAGTCACTCTGAACTCATACTCCACATCTTCTACGAGACCATCTACTGCATACTTTGTGACTGAGAAGAAAAGACGGGTCATGAGCTGCATTCTTGACATTTACTGATATTTGACTTTACTTCTAGGATGATCACACTTAAACAAAGTGTTCATTTCCATGATGGTCTGTACTGTTTGACTGTTAAGATCTGTCTGCAGCAGTTTTTGAGCCTCTTTTTTCATAGCTGAATAAGAGGTTGTTGTGCGTAACAAATCAGAGGAGGGTCTTTTACCTTGGATTAGTTCCTTACTGACAGACACCCACATGCTGCTGCCTTTCTTTCTTCGTTCCACTATGTAACCCAGAACAGGAGCACCACCATCTTGGGCCGGAACAGCCCACGCTACCATTGCTGAATCTTTAGTCACATCACTGATCTGGGGCTGAGGAACCAGGCCAGGAGGCTCTGAACAAGAGTTGTGAATAAATAAATATATTACAAATTACTTCTGGAGACAGTAATATTGAATGTACATGGGGGGGGGGTACCTTACCTTCTTTTGAAATTGTAATTTTCTTGTGTCGCTTCAAAATTAAGCAAGAAAAAACACCTTCAAAAGCTTTACTAAGATCATTTACCCTGATATTCTGGGTATATTTTTGGGGCAGGTTTTGCTTAAATGATGATTTGACAGTTTTCTTTTCCAGACTATGTTTTGGGCTCTAAAGGGGTTTAAACAGCTGAAAGGTGGCTTTCCAAACAAAACCAAACAAAAAATCATAAGCTTCTGACACTCACCAATAGGTTCTCCAGCATAGACCTGCTCTGTTTCCAGAGGGTCGCTCACACCCTGACAGTTGATTGCTCTAATACGGTACTGGTACGGCTTCCCCTCCTCCACCGTGTCGTTACAGAAGGTGGTGGTGTCCCCGTCCACCTCACCAACCTTGATCCATGACTTTTTTCCAGTCATGCGCCTCTCAATGATGAAACTGGTCACCTTTTGGCCTCCATTGTCTCGTGGCGCTTTCCACTTCATTGTAATGCATTTGCCACTACATTCCAGAAAATCCACTTTGCCCTGCGGGGGTTTGGGACGGTCTGGAGAGCAAGAGAAGGACATCTTGAGAGTTATTTCATTTAATTCAGTGGCCTGACACACTCCAAGGACTTCTCATTATGTGAGTTCATACATTTCTCCAGTCACATGCTGCAGTAATGCAAAATTACAATACAAGTCCCAGAAACACATTTAACCCTTGAATGCATAGCTGATTTTAACAGTGACTTTATAAGGGACATTTTATGTAACTACCATATTTTTATTTTAATTCATTAACTATATGATTTACGATATTCATTTTTGTATAATTTTCTAAATCAAAAATGTCATTTCTATGAAAATGTAATCACTCGACAGGCCTCTTCCATACATATCTAATGCTGTACCTGTTCAGGATTCGTTTCAGACATTAGGGTTTTTGGGTTATGCCCACACTGAACATCTTCTAAAATGTGCAATGTGTATTTTGGAACAGATCTTCAATATAGAACAATATATTTCATTTTCAAAGGGGCTCACCGATCACATTCAGCTGCACAGTGGCACTGGCTGACCCACAGTCACTCTTGAGTTTGAGCATGACACTCCCACTGTCCTCTCTCACACATTTGTGAAGTACCAGGGTGCTGAAGTTTCCGTTACGCTCCACTGTCACCTTGCTGTCCTCTGCCAGCTCCAGCCCGTCCCTGTACCACGTCACTTTAGGAGTGGGTTTGCCCTTATAAGGTATCCTGATGGTGGCCTTCTCCCCGGCTTTTACTGTCACTGGCTGACTGGATAGCATCTCCAGCATGGTGGGATCAATAACAGGGGGATCTACAGAGGTTTTGAGGTCAGATTCAAGAGGCTGCTTGTACTGACCAACTTACTACATTAAGAGATACTACATCAAGTGACTAGAATGGCTACGAGAGAGTGGCTATGTAGCAATTTTATTGGTGAGGAAAAATGAATATCATATGTACCTGTAAGCTGATGTGGCCTGTTAATCAATCTTATATTATGTATGGAGAGAAATGATGAATAATGTGGCACAACCTCTACTTGCATACATACACAATGTCTTGTGTAATTTGCAATAGGTACAAGAAATACAGTGCAAATCTCTCTAAAATGTCTTATTCTAATACATATTCACATTTTTACATATTTACATTTTTTCCAATACATATTTACTTACTGGCTATACTGAGCACTGCCTCACTCTCAGCTCCTTTGGCCCTGAAAGTGTATTTGCCCTCGTGTTCATCTCCCACGCTGTCAAAGAGCAGCTTATGAACAGCACCCTGTTTCACCACCTGTACCCCCTCAAAATCCGTCACCTGCAGGGACAGACAGTATAACTAACTTATTCTGGAGTTGCTTTTAAACTGGCTAATGCACTTTTGTACTGCTAAAAGACCTTTTACCTCTTTTCCATCTTTTAACCAGACACCATCTACTTTCTCATCATTCAGAACTACACAGAGTTCTGAGGCTGAGCCTGTGGGACACTGAACATCAGACATGCCACTCTTCACTGTGGCAAAGCGCTCTGCACACATTTAAACACAGAATGGAAACAAGAGCTGAGAGATAAGCATAAGTTCAATGTTATTTCTTCTTCTTTTGTTCTAATTACAACTGTGGCAGACACTATTTACTGTGTTTGTCTATTTACTGGTACATGCAGTGATTCATTAATTGACTCAGTCTGTTCATCCACCCAGCTATCCATCCAACATTCATGAATACATCCATCCATCCATCCATCCATTCATGCATCCATCCATCCATCCATTTACTAATCCATCATCTATCTGTAAGTCTATCCATTCTTTAACTGACCCACCCATCCGACTGTCCATTTGTCATGCATCTGTCCATCCATCCATCCATCCATCCATCCATCCATCCATCTATCTCTTACAGATTAACATGATTTATTTTATGTTTTTGCTTTCAGACAGACTTTGTAAAACATGGAGACAACATTTAATTGCTATTCACATGAATCTACCATTCATCTGCCCCTCATTTATCCTTTCATGCCATCCATCCATCATCCATGCATCCCCCTGTCTATCCATCTATCTGTCCATCTGTCCCTCTAGCCATCCACTGTTAGATCAATATGCTATGTTGTCTTAATTCCAAAACACAAAAATTCACTGAAAGCAAAACTGCTATAAAGTACGTTACCTTCTACCATGAGGTTGGAGGAGCTGACATACTCATGGCTGTCATTCTCCTGTGTGCAGACGATGGAATATTCTCCACTGTCTGCCAGGTCACAGTCATCCAGAATGAGCTCGGCCCTCTTGCCCTCCCTCATGAAGATGTAGCGCAAGTTGTTAGTGATGTCTCTCCCGTCCTTCAGCCACCTGATCCGAACATCCTTGGAGCTCATCTCAGCCTCCAGCCTTGCCTTGCCTTTCTCCTTCATGTGTACATTTTTCAGATGGCTAACAAACTTGATGGGGATGCCTAATGAAATGAGACCCGATCAGACACTTAAAAATAGCGTCTAACTCTTATGTTAATTGTATTTAATTTTATACTTTTATTTCATTTGATAACTATTAATTGTAATGAAGATGTCTGGCCAACATTCCTGACCGCATTACCATAGATTCTCAACCTGGCTGTATCAACATTTATATTTTTTACACTTAAAGGGTCACTTGTGGTTTTCAAAATGCATTCAAAGTCTCTCACGTTCAATAAAGAGCGGGGCTGTAGCAGTCAGTTCTCCGATGCTGACGGTGTAGTCGCCAGTGTCACTGGGACGTACGTCTTTGATCTTTAAAGTGTAGGTTAAGCCATCCTCAGATACACACATGTCAAACTTTTCATCTCGCTTTAGCTCCTTCCCTTTAAACTTCCACACCACAGACGTGTCAGCCTTCTTCGAGAGACGCACCTCAAACGCAGCAGTCTGTCTCTCTGTCACTTGCAACGGCTTCAGATCCGTTAAGAACTTCAAAGGCTCATCTAGATTTGGAAAAAAGGGGCGAAGAGATGGAGAGATAAAAGGGTAAGAGGGTGGAAGGAAAGAGTGATGAGACAGTGACATGGCTCCATCTGATGCAGAGCAGCCCGCTGTCTTTCACACTTTCTGTATTTGTCTGAGAGAGTAAACATGAGGTAGTGTTAAATATGAAATAAGGCTCTGGTACCACGACAGAACTGAAATGAATGAGGCGATACGTGCCAATGACAGTGAGTTTGGCAGACAGGATCTTGTCTCCAACCCTCAGAGTGTATGTGCCAGAGTCAGCCAGACACACGTTGGTGATGCACAGCATGTGCTTAGTACCCAGCTGTTTAACTTCATACTTCCCGAGAGAGTACTGAATCCGCAGCAGCTCTTCACCCTGAATAACAAATGGGTACACAAATGTACATAGAGACTACGTTAAGGCAACCATCCTCAGCTGTACTTTCCCCTATATATGTTTTATTGTCTTTGCTGTGTGAAGATCATATTGTCACTGTCACATTAAAATCCTAACAAAATCCGAAATCCTAAAATCCTAACTTTTTTTGAATGAAACATCTTTACACAATCTAACATTAAAGGGCCCGAATTGTAGAAAACACACCGTTTTAATGTACGGATGTAGTATGTATCTATAGTTAATGTTTTAAAATGTGGCATTCACTCCTTAGTCCAATCAGTCCAAAACTGGAAACAAAGCTGCAAAAACAGTATGTTTTGTGTCCATTGTTTTTGTGATGTCACTCAGTCTAAATACATGTACATATTTGTTCCTATTCAGCCTACAGTATGTCAGCGCCATCAAGTCAGCACAGAGTATTTGAACACTGCCCATTCATGTTAAGTTGATAATGAGTTTTATGAAGGCACAATACAAGGCAGCCACATGTGTGTGTGTGTGAATGTGTCTCTGCTTTTTATACGCACACACACAAACTATACAGGGGGTCCTCAAGTTACAACAGTCTCGACATACGACGTTTCAAGATTACAACGCTCACTCCCACTCCCACTCGACATACACCATTAGCCTCGTACTTATGGACTATGTGGGCAAACTGGTTTGGTTGCTTGCGGTGGAAGAATACACAGTAACGCGGCGTATGAGTGAGGGAGTTTTCCTTTTCCTCTTTCTGTGGTTTAGTTGTGTTTTTATGATTTACAACTGTGTAAGGATCAGTAAGTGAGTCAGGCTAGGGTGTGTTTCGACTAACACCAAAATTCTGGTTACATCACTGTCGAAGGAACAGATTTGTGGCGTAACTCGAGTACCCACTGTACACACACAAACACATATACACAAATATATGTGTACGTATGTATGTGTGTACAGATATAGACATATCGATGTGGATATAGATATGTACATATATACATACATATGTATATCAAGCCACAGAATCAAAAATGATAAAGGTAGGTTGAAAGAAAAAAAAGTGAAAGTAACCATTCTGTCATACATGAACACACCACAGCACACAGTGTGAACAGCATGAAATTCAACCTCTGCATTTTAACCCATTCACCAAGTGAAGCAACGGGCAGCCAGGAACACGGCGCTCGGGGAGCAGTGTGTGGGGACAGTCCCTTGCTCAGGGTACATCAGAGGCGCCTAGCGGTCTTAGGAATCTAACCCACGACTTCCTGACCGCAGGGTGAACGCCCTAACCACTAGGCCACCAGCTGCCTCATGGTCATATATGAATGATTTATGGCCACATCAAAAAAGTAAGTACAAAAACACAACGCAAAAATGTATTATAAAGAAAACCTATTTGGGCCCATAAGTTTCCCATAAATTCACCAATAGAAACGACACACACCTGGAACCACAACATCTTGATATTTGGATCTTTCAACTCCAAAATGGAATCAAAAACTACATTGGAGCCCGCCTTCCCTGTTACATCCTCCAAGGTTTTCAGAACTCGAACCATCTGGTGAAAGACAGTGATCAGTGAATGCAATCAGTGCAAATTAAATGGCCACATTAGAACAAAGCAAAGTTTTTGCATTAAAAGAGAATTAAACCAAAATGCTGCAGTGTGTGTGACCATCTTGTTGTTCGATACCCACATCCACCTCCTCTTTTTTCTTCATCTCTTTGAGTTTTCTGAGGATTCCTCTGAAATCTGTGAAGCCGTACTCGGCACAGATGCGCTCGTAATCTTTTTTATCAGCTCCAGACAGAATCTTCAGCATCTCCCCCTCAGTTGGAGGCTTCTTCTTCTGCTTCTCAATGCTCCTGCCACACATGAACACTTTTTTCAACTCCACATGAAACATACGGCACATCTTCCATGATAAGTACTTTCCAAAAAGCATGTGTGGTGAAACAGATGGCAAGAGAGAAGGTGATGCAGGCATAGCCTAATTAATCATGTTGTGTTTGCTGTGACCATTAACAAACTCTGTAAAGAAACTCAGACACTTTGTTGAGAAATATGAATTCAAAATATGTACAGGGCTTAAACCCAGATTAACTTTTCCATTGAAAAATCTTTTACATTTTGTGGATAAGTGTATGCTTGCAAACCTGACAATATGACTGAATAGCAAATTACCGTTTCTTCAACTTCTTCTTGATGTCCAGGGCCGGATCTTAGAAAGGGGACAAAAATAAAGGTGGAAAATATATAAAGGTGTGTGAGGTCTATGAAATCATACATACACTCTTGAAAATAAGGGCCTTTTGGAGCAGTGCCATAGACGATCCAGGAGGATCTAGGAGTTAGGACTGTATGGTGTAACTAGTCCAGTTATGTTTTGTTGATATTTTAAATGAAAATAAGACTGCATCCTCTACAGGGAGCAAAATTAAATATGGTATTTTACAAATTTGAACACACAATTTCTATTTATTTGTTGAAGTAAACATGTTAACACAAATATAATTATATGTTTCTTGACAGAATTTTTGGATAGGCCTTAATTTATGTTTTTTTTTGTTTCCAAGTTATGTTAAATTCAGTGATTAACAGTAATTGTGAATTGTAATGTACCCACGTGTTCTCTGTAGTGGATGTGTTCTTATTTTCACTTACAAAATCAACATTTATTTAATTATTATTGTTTACACATAAACATTCATTTGGCTCCTTCAACACAAACTTACTTTCAGTAATAACAAGTGGCACAGAGTATATAGCATCTCCATGGTCGTTAGAAGCAGTGCACTTGTAGACGTCAGCATCCTCCATGGTGAGATTTTTAATCTGTGGTACAAAAAAAGAAGAACCGAAGAAAATCTAATCACAAAGCAGGGAATTAATTGCTATACTTATTATAATGACATTTTAAATGAGAAGGCACTGCGAAAAGGACAAAAAATGCATGAGGAAAAATGATGCAGTACTACTATTGGTCAACAGGGTGCAGTATAATATCTAAGAATGAATCCTGTTCGACTGGCGCCCTTATCAAACAGATGGTGAACGACAATACATATGTCAGTTTCTAAATCTTAATTACTTCCTAACGACAAGTTAAGCTTCTCTAAAGACACCAGGCTGGAAAATACTGGGTCTGTCTCTAACTGATGGTTAATTGTGTTTTGTTCTTGATGTTTTTATGCTTATTTTATCTCTGTAAAGCACATTAAACGACCTCTGTGCTCGATAATGTAACAAAAAATAAAATTGCCTTGCCTTGCCTTCGTGGTGGGTGTGGAAGGATTTAGGCTAAATCAGTGACACTGTCTCGTGTTTGAGAAATAAATGGCCCAATCTACAGAAGACAATGTAGAGCGTGGTTCCCAACCCCTGTTCTGAAGGTCCCCTGTCCTTCACGTTTTCCAGCTCGTATACAGACACTTCCGTCCAGGAAAAGCTGGTTAATTAGTTGATTAGTTGGATCAGGTATGTTGGAAGCATGGCAGACAGTAAAATGTGCAGAGCAGGAAGACCTTTAGGACCAAGGTTGGAAACCACAACTCTAAACGAAGGAAAAAGCTCCGGGTAGAAACATCAGGGCTGCACAATGATATCAGCATTACATGAGTGTCAGCAGATAATTCAAACATTTATCTGCATCAGATTGATTTTAAATTGAATTCAAATCGATATTTGATATGATACAATGTCACGCTCCCTAAGTAATTTACTTTCGTTTATTTGTTTTCATCATTTATTTGCACCTCATATTTATCTGTAGTATTGCAGCCAGTGTGTGAGAGAGAAGACGAAGACATGCTCATGTTCAAGCAGACATCTTTCTATTTGACAACTCACTAGCCTCTAAATATAGACTCACAGAATGTACTGCGCCCCCAACTGGCGTTTGTCAGTATCACCCCCAACTCCAACAAAAACCCCTCCCTTCTCGTCCCTCGCTACCTCCCGGCCCATAACTTGTTCTTTCTCTTCGGCACGCCTGCAGTAATGACAGTCCTCGACCATACACGGGCGGCGCGATGGCGTGTCTGCATTACATTGCTGTCGACCTGGTCTGTGCTGCACCTTAATGTCGTACTCCTGTAGTGCTTCTAACCACCGCGCGAGCTGCCCCTCCAGGTTTTTAAAACGCAGCAGCCACGTTAGCGAAGCACGATCAGTTCGAAGGCACAGGTACGGCCGAAAGCGGTGGAGGCTCTGGACCACCGCTAAGAGTTCTTGTTGCGTCACGCAGTATTCCGCGGTGTTGGCCAGTCCCACACTGCCTCAACTTTAGCCGGGTCGGTGGCTACCCCCTTGCTACTGACTACATGCCCCAAGAACGCAACCTCTCTTTCAAACAGTGCAAACTTCTTTGGGTTCAAATGAAGCCCTGCTGTGCGAATGGCCCCGAAGACCTCTTCTAAGTTCTGCACCGCCCCCTCAAAGGTCTTGGAGTGCACCAACAGATCGTCAAGATAAACAATGCATTTTGTCTGCAGTACCTGGTTAAGAGTCTCTCAAACATGGCCGGACTATTACAAATACCAAACGGCATAACCCAGAAATGCCATAACCCTTGCCCGATAGTGAAAGCTGTTTTTGGTCTAGCGTCCTCAGCTAACTCTACCTGCCAGTAACTGCTATGTAAGTCTAAGGAGGTAAACCACCGCAAACCCGCAATGTAGTCTGACGTGTCATCTATTCGAGGAAGGGAATAAGAATCTTTCTTTGTTACTGCATTCAGGCGCCGGTAGTCCAAAAAAAGCACCAACTGCTGTCCTTTTTCTTAAACAGCACAGTCGGTGCTGCCCAGGGGGCTGCCGCCCTTTCTTGGATTTTCTGTTCGGCCGCCTGCTGCTTATCCAGCGACAACCAGTGTGGGCACAAACGGACTGGAGTAGCGTCCCCAGTGTCTATGTGGTGCTGCACCAACGCCATATACGTGCACTCCTCGTCCGTCGCTGCAAACAAATCCACATTCCGCCTCAGTAGTAATTCCAACTTGGCCCTCTGACTCTCAGTGAGCCCCTCGCTGTCCCTCTGCAGCAGCTGTGGACCACTTGACGTGGCCCTTCCACCGTGCGCATCTCAGTCATCCTCACGTCAGTCTCTCTGCTGCTCCCAAGGAATGAGCTGGTCTTCGCAGCAATGTGAACCTGGGTACCGTTGCCCCCAGTCTTGCCAACGCGTCCAGCCCCAGGATGCATGGCTCCACCATGTCTGCGAGCCACACTTCATGTTTGACTGTCACCCCGTTCACGGTGATGTTTCTTACCCCTCATTCTGGCGTGTGTGCCGGTCACAGTAGCGAGCCACACATTGGTCTCTGCCCAGCCAGGTGGGGTCTGATGCTGCGTGTGTGGCAACACATCTGGCCGGACAACCGTGATAGTAGAGCTGGTGTCGACCAGCACTTGACAGCGCACTCCTTCCACAATGCACTCCACGTGGACTCCTTCGGCATCTCCCAGAACCCACTCGTGGTTTCTGGAGTCTTGGAGGGGCTTGGCAGGTAGCAGGCGGCATGGCCCTCACAGCACCGCCCGCCGGGCGTTTTCCCGACGGCTGCTGCGGCTTTTCCTTTGGCACTGGTGACAGGCAATGCCATGCTATGTGTCCTGGCTGCCCGCAGCGAAAACACGCCCTTGGTTGGAAGAGGCGTGTCACTCGAGGAGAAACTCTGCCTGCGCTAGCCACCGTGGTCCACTCTTGAACCTCACCTTTGTCCACTCCGCCGGCTTAGTCTTAGACTTAGTCTTGGTGGTCAAAATGGCCTCGGCACATTCCGCCTCTGTCAATGCTGCAGGCAGGGAGGCTGGATCTGTCAGGCGCACAGTCTTTCGCCGTCTCTGACCCAGCCAATCTCTGACCCAGCCGATCTCTTGCCGCCTCCTCTCTCTCTGGCCGGCTGAATCTTTGCCGTAGCACCGCCACCAGCTGTCCAAAATCCCGGTGCTCGCTGGGGGCTCTAACGGCGCCTTCCCATTGAAGAGCGGCTGCTTGGTGGCCACTCGAGGTCCCAGCGGTGTGGATGCCGCATTCCCGACATCATTTCCTGCCCAGCTTGCCGCAGGAGTACCGTTTCTCTCCGTTTTATGCAGACAGTTTTAGAGATCCCAATTAACCTTATTACTTTGATGTGCTGTGAAATTTGCTCTGGAAAAGATGACTTTGTCATGAATATGAAGTGCTTTATCACTGCATCGTACTGCGTATTTAAAAAATCTTTCAAAAAGAACATAAATACAATGTTGACATGATCCTTGATCCTACTTAACCACTTATTATGTTTAAATTGATGCATTAATAAAACCCAGACGTGACTGAAGAACCCTTTTACAATGTTCACTGTTTCCTCACCTTTAGCACATACAGCTTATTAATGTCATCGTAGAAAGTCTGGGCACCCTCTGTCAGTGGCTTGCCGCTCTCTCTGGACCAGGTAATGGTGGGTTTGGGGTTTCCAGACACTTTAGCTTTGAAGGCAGCTTTCTCCCCTGCAAAGTGATTTAGCTTTCATTGTGAGGAGTTTTTAAAGGCAATTAGTAGTGCTTGCATTGCATGTATGGAACCTTATTTTTGGACTTGATGATAAAATAAGCTTTCATTTGATTTTTTTGACCTTCCCATTGGGCCACAGATCTGTGGAAAATGTAGGCAATTTCCCCAGAAAACATATAGGTGCTTGCAGGACATCATGTTTATGTTTTAGCTCCTTAGCTCCATATTGTTTTGTTTGCTTGTTTGTTTAGAAAATTCACACTGTTCAATAAACACTTCGACATAAAAGTCGAGTCTAGTACTACTTGTGTGTAAGTATCTCTATTCTTGAAATATTAATCTATTCTTGAATAGATTAAGTATTAATCTATTCTTGAAATATCATTATGTGAATAATATGTTTGGCTTATGGTGATTGCCCATCTGTAATATGTGAATCTGTAAAAAAAGGTATATACAGTGTTATGTTACCACATGGATAATATAAGGTTTCATATAAGATAAACATGGAATAAATAGCTCCATAGGTAGGTCCAGTCAAATGAAAGCATTTTCTGGTTATCTCACCTTCTTGAGTTGTAATGGGGCGAGGTTTGTCCTCAAAGTCTGGGACACCCTCACCTGCAGGGATCTGAAAGCTCTTCTGCACCTGACTGAATGACTCCATCACCCCCGAGATCTTATGCTGTGCTCCTGACTGCTCTGTGGGACATGAAGGTAAGGTTACTATAAAACACACATTGAGACACACAGGCATCTCAGGAAAAGTATGGGTACAGTGTCAAGACCTTAATCAAACCACTGGACACGTGGAGCCAGAAATGTCCTAAAAAAGTAAACTGTGAATATTGTCACAAATAAATGTAAAATGGTCATGTCTGGTGGTGCAGTGACTAAGTAGCAATAATAGTCCTCACACAAAGACATTAGTTCAGTTAATAGCAATTTCATTTTACACCGATAAGAACCTGGTTTGGACATTTAAAAAAATCAGATGCAGAGGAACATAACTAAGTGGCAACAGAAAAAAATCTGTAACAAGGACTTTATAAAGATGTAAAAATTACTTCAAAAATGCAGTTTTTTCTGTAAAGCATAAATCATCCAAAGCAAACAAAACTTAATTATAGTAATGAAGTACAGCTACTATATTTTTCACTTCTGTAGTCACATGTGCCATAAAAATGATTTGTCTCCTACTGATTTCTTCATATCATTAAGATATTGTAACACCTACATCAGTGCCGGTGCCAAGGGGGGGGGCATTCGAAGGCATTGCCCCCCTAGCGAGTCGCCAGGCCCCCCCTAGCGAGTCGGTCATATGTAGGGGCAGACTGGAAATCTTTGCGTTCAGAAAAAGTATATAACGGCTGTCCGGTGCACGGACGTCGGCCCGAGATCAGCCAGCAAGCTGATAGCTAGATGTCTGGGTCAGAGCATCTCCAGTCTTGTAGGGTGTCCAAGAAGAGACAACTGATGCACAAGACCCACTGATGCACATGGCTAGTGAAGGTCAGCTTGTCTGGTGTGAGCCCTGAGAGGAGCTTCTGTAGCACAAATTGCTGAAAAAGTTCATGCTGGCTGTGATAGGTGTCAGAACACATCACAGTTCACTGCGCATGGAGCCGTGTACCCACAGACCTGTCAGAGTACCCATGTGTCCTGGCATTTATGTGGATATTACTTTGACATGTACCACCTATATAATGGCAGTGGTCTCTTTCAGCAGGATAATATGCCCTGCTACACTGCAAAAAATGTTCAAGAATGGTTTGAGGAACATGACAAACAGTTCAGGGTGTTGATTTAACCTCCAAATTATCCAGATTTAAATCTGACTGAGCATCTGTAGGATGTGCTGGATGCAGTGGTCCAATCCATGAAGGTCTCATTTTGCAACTAACAGGACTTGAAGGATCCGCTGCTAACATCTTGGTACCAGATATCACAGCACATCTTCAGAGGTCTCGTGGAGTCTATGCTTTAATGGTTTAAAGAGGGAGACCTATACAACATTAAGCTGGTGGTTTTAAAGTTATGGCTGATTGTTGTATGCAAAATAGAAGACGTCAGGAGGGAGACAAATACTTTTTCATGGCACTGGACATAATAGGCACAAACACAAATGACCCTTTATTCAACAATTTTGATTTCCGCCCACACAAATTCAAACTAATGTAATGTACATTACAATTGCCAGCAACACATGTTAATACATTGTTTATGAATACAAATGCAAACAATCATTTGGTATCATTTGGTATTTCATTCCAACAAAACTGCATGGCTGTGCATTTAATCTGATTGTAATTATCCCCCTCATGCTACGCACAAGAGGCAGACTCCTCTAAAGCAGAGCAGGCTGAACATCTGCCAGGTCTGATGTGGAAAAGAGTTTCGGAATATCATTTAGAGAGAAGCAACAAAACATGACTTTCATTTGATGCAGAATAATGACATCTTCTGGCAGGAATCACTGCCACTGGCAGGCCAGGCTATAATTGTACTACAGTAGAACAATTAAACAACCACAGTGCTTCGGGACAGCCCACAATATGGCTTAGGTCTTTGTCCAAACTCATCTTTTCATGCTGGGTTTGGACATAATTTATTAAACGGGCATTTATATTTTCATTTTTTGGCTGATGTTAATTTCCATTTTGTTTATTAATGATCTGAGGACGGCTGTGACTATGACGAAATCAGAAATAAACATGGGTATACACACAAAAAAGTGTGGCTAATCAAAATATAATTAAATGTGCAGCTGGCAATTGTTCATGTCTATATGACCAAAATGTTTAAAAAGGTCTTGAATATAGTGGGATATCTCATGCTTTAATTGTTAAATTGTGGAGATTACCATCCAAGGGTGCCATAAAAGAGTGGTGCCTTGTATGAATAACACTATACAATAGAATGTTTCCTTTTCTAGGATATGCAAATCCCACTTGTTAAAAAATGGTAGTAAGCCTACTTTCTAGTTCTGTCTGGTTCATTTTCCCAACTTCACTGACCATCTGTGCTAATGGCTGAGGCTCTTACGGCAGCACAATAAATGTTTTGCAGTGATTGCATGTACACTTCAGGTTTTATCTTATGTGTGAGCACTATGTATGTTAGTCAGTCTTCAACAATACTACCAGACAGGATCGGACTGACCATCTGGCATATCAGGCATGTTCCCGGTGGGCCGACGTGCTATTTGAGCCGACTGTTTATTTATTTGTTTATTGGTCTGACCAGCCTGTAAGACTCGTAGATTGGCAGCCCAACTGACACTGGGCTGGTCCAATCAACTTTTTAAACACCTCCCCCTTTTGGCTATGTGCCAGGTGCAGTGTCAGTGGATGAAGTGGAGAGAGAGAACGTAAGGGAGGCACAGAGAAACTGCAAGAGAATAAAACATTGGCAGGAGAACAGCTATAACAATAACAACTTGCTACAACAATAGACAAGAACAAGTTGGTTCTTTTATGCCTTCCATGCTGAACTAAATCATCTTATTGAAAGTGAGAACATGTTTTGACCACCATTCATCAACATGAACAGTGAGACAGCAGTTAATTATTTATTATTGTGGAGTGAGTAATAGGCAACGTTTGGGGCATGGTGTTAGAGGCAGCTTTTCTATAGGTATTTATGAACAATATACAGACATGAAAGACATCCACACTTTTAAAATCTCTTTTTTTCCCAAATACTCATTAAAAGATTCAGCTACATCATTTTGACTGGGTAAGTTCACAATTTATTGAATACTACTTTGTTGAATGCTACTTTTATTGAAAACTATTTTGCTGAATACTACTTTTATTGCATACTACTTTGTGGAATACTACTTTTATTGAATACTACTTTGTTGGTATACACAGTCATGGGAGCGCAAAGATGGTTGGTGTGCGTAATTGTATGTGGTGAGCCGTTCTACCCCAAAATGCCAGGGCCGTTATTTTTGTCGCAGTCCGCCCCTGCTACCGGATCCATTTTACAGACTTACACAGTTATCTGTATGCTGCAACCCTGGTTTAGGCAGTAGATTGGAAGTTTTTTTATGAATGCATTTTGAACCTTCTCAGCTTTTTGTGTCATTGTTTTGATTACTTTTGTCTTCCGAATCTCATGGTCACTTCAATATTTTATAGCTCCTGAAAGTATGAGTAAGAAAGTGTATCGTGTTTAACTTCTGGTGCTGTGTGCTTCGGCTGTATAGAATAAAACTGCACGGAGATAGAGAATGCATTGCTCATGATGCCCTCTGGTAACTTAAATGTTTAAAGCTCTGGGGAAGTGGTGTCTCTGGTTTAGACGTTACCCTCAAGCAGCCTGGTGGTTTGAGAGACCTTTTGCCGTCGTGTGGAGCTGATGGAGTAGGTGGAAGAGGAGGAAGAGGAGGAAGAGGAGGAGAAAGAGCTGGAGAACATGTGGCGCTCAGAGCGCTGCCCCATACTGCCTCCACTGGACTGGATCACCTCAGTGGACATGCCAGACCCTGACCTGTTTAAATAACTAAAGAAGGACAAGAAGAGATTATTAGATCAATGGAGTTGAACCAGCATTGTACCTACACTGGCCATTTTATCATAAACACCTACGCTATGGTTTGCTGCATTTTGGCTCATCTGTTTCTGCACAATTTACCAGTCCCCTCTCCATCAATATAAAGGTATTGCTTTAACCACTGACAAGATATTTGAGTCACAGGCTGCACTTAGCACAGCAGTGAGACCAACATGGTCTTTGTGTGGTTCTGAAAAAAGTGCATCAGACATAGCAGTACAGCTATGGATTTAAACAACAGCAATGGCAAGTGAATATTGACAGCAGAAAGAACAGAAAAGAGAAATGTGTGCTTGTCATGGCCTGTGTGACGTTTTTCTTTTGTTCCCTTCTCTCTGATCTTCAGATTGCTTTTAACCTGTGCTCAGATGAGGTCTTCTTTTCATAAAGCACCAAAGGGAATAAGGCAGAGAGAACAAAAACGGTGTGCATTGCCTTTTTCCCCCTGTCTTTTGAGAGGATTTCGCTGTTATTCAAAAAGGCACTAACGTTGGCGTGAACATGAGTCATTCCGTGGCTTGACCCTCTCAGGCTATCTCATTCTCATCAGCAGTGAAAAGCTTTCTGAGCAGCACTGGACAAATAACCGATTGTGGGAGACAGCCTCATTCGTCTTTTGAATTGTGGCTCAATCCTGCTTTGCTGCATTCAGGCTCAGCTTTCCCCAGCTCAAAAGAGGGTTATTAGGGGGG
>JBBPCX010000135.1:5831198-5843374 GCA_037974365.1 Hydrocynus forskahlii | reverse complement strand
ACACACACACACACACACACACACACACACACACACACACACACACTGATACACACACAGAGCAACATGTAGTAACCCAGTGCAAGTCTAAAAACACTGTATAGTCACTGCCAGAAGCAACAATATCCAATTAAAGAGCTGTGAATATTTATAAGGTATATCAGTAACACCAACAAACTGTTGTATCTCATCTGTGCAGAATAAATACAGAAGAACACACCACTGTTTCACTTGCAGACTTTTTGCTATTATACTTAGGTAACATGCATGTTGTTTTGTCTACATTTTATATTTAAATTATATTAAATGTAGATTTTAATGTTCTTTGCATTTGAGAGCTCTTGAACTATGAATTCCCTTCACCTGTATACTTTTGCACTGGTGTAAATAATGAAGTTATAATGCAGTTTGTTCAGTCCCTATAAGAAGTAATAAAGCTCCTAATAATAATTCCAAGCCCCTAAAGAGCAGAAAGCCAACAGCACTACACTGCCAAGGAAACTCTTTCAGTTTAAGAGGAAGGTACACTGAGAGAAATCAGAACTCTAAATTACAAACTTCCTAACATAATGAGGAAGAAACACTGAGAGGAACCAAGACTCAAAAGGAAACATTCCCTGAAAGCATGAGGAAGTAACATTAATATTGAAAGAAACCAAGACATCTGAAACATTGATGCGAACCAAGACTCACAGGGAGAACCCCCAGAAGGAGAAGTATGAATAAAGAAATGAAGTGAACCTGAGCAAGTTTTCAAAAAGTTATGTAAAAAGGAGGGAACGAGAACTAAATCTGATCCACTAACAGGAAGCCATGCCTCTGAAAAAGCTATGAACATAGGTAAAGAACTCCAGAACTGACTGGGAGTTTGTGCAGAGATCAGCAGTCTTCTGCCTGAAAACAGAAGGCGTTGATGGACTGTTCATTAAAGTCTCTGTGACATATCGGAGTGACAGCCTCCACCCTAGCCTAGTTTCTTCTTGCCTTTCCGTTAGGGCTAAAACTCAGGTGAATCATGGTTGGGCAGCTAATGGAATAGGCTCAGTGGAATGAGTCATGCTCCGAGGGAGGGGGGCTGGTGAGCTGCACCTGCTGGTGAGAGAGCAAGACAGAGAGGAAGCTGCCGAGGCTTCAGGTTCAGCTCAGTCCGGAAGAAAAGGCCAGCCTTATAATCCACTTGACATTTCAGCGGAGGTGGGCCAGATTACTGTAATGTCACACCTGGTTTGGAGGAGGGAGAAACAAAGGGAAAAGGAATTTCCCCTGAGAGCAGTGGATGTCTTTCATGACCAAAAAAATGGGAGCTTTGCTCCAAGTGTGACAATAAAATATCACTCATGCCTCAGAAATAGACTTGACCTTGCTCAGAGCCCTGTGCTCACTATCTTCCATCTTTTCCACAGTTTCCCCAGCTTCAGCTGTGATCCAGGGTCACAATAATTGTAGGCCTGATGACAGGTAGACTTGCCATCAACCTGCGCCCCGCAATCTTCTTCACAGACCCTCATCCCATCCCTCTGTGCTCTCTTCACACAGCTTGTTCATTTTACACCTCTCAGCTCCGTCACACTAGCTACGCTTGTCTCCACTGGTGACGGACCAAATGGGAGACAAGGTGAAAAACGACAGCCATGTGGTGTGTAAAACACACTCAGCCAGAGATAAGCATAACCTGAGGCAGCGCTGGCAAAGCTTTTTACATTCCTCATTATGAGCTTAGTAAGTAGCAGCAGTTATATACCTGCCAGTAATAAACAGATTACAATTCAAGGGCTGAGAGAGTGGATCAGACACTCTGCTGACAATCAGCTCAGCCCACTGTCTCATAGAAACAAGTACTGTGCGTTAGATGTATCGCAAGTCAATTCAGGCTGGTTTTAAGACACAAGTTGTAAGTCAAGAATGGCTTGAAGTCCTGTCTCGATTCAAGTCCCATGTTAATACAAATTCCTCCTCAGTCAAGTCCTAAGCCAAGAAAAGCTAATCATGAATCAATTCACAAGTCAGTTCAGATAAGTTCCCAGTCAAGTCACAAGTCAGTACAGATAAGATCCCCGTAAAGTCACAAGTCAGTACAGATAAGATCCCCGTAAAGTCACAAGTCAGTACAGATAAGATCCCAGTAAAGTCAAAAGTCAGTACAGATAAGATCCCAGTCAAGTCACAAGTCAGTACAGATAAGATCCCAGTAAAGTCACGTCAGTACAGATAAGATCCCAGTAAAGTCACGTCAGTACAGATAAGATCCCAGTAAAGTCACAAGTCAGTACAGATAAGTTCCCAGTAAAGTCACAAGTCAGTACAGATAAGTTCCCAGTAAAGTCACAAGTCAGTACAGGCTAGTCCTAAGTGAAGTTGCAAATCAAGACAGTTTAGTCCTGAGTCAATTCAAAATGACAAGTCTCAAGCCAAGTCCCAGGTCACAGAGGGCCTTTTTAATTGTGGCTTAAGTCGTTTATGTTCAAGTCTAAGTCTTGCAAGTCTTTTGAGTCTAAATATTATTATTTAGACATGTTTACATGTTTTACTCAAGCCCAAGTCAAGAGACAGGTCCACACCTCCCCTAGGACCTCTCCAAGGTCTGCTGGATCACCTATGAAGAAACAATGCAGAGGGTCTAATCTTTTAGTCTTCTACACCGTGAGGATGTTATATGTTCATGCAGTTGATGTCTGTAGGAGTACATGGTTACATGGTTGTTTACTTTACACCCAAAACCCCAAGATCAGAGGTTCAGTCCTACACAGCAAAAAAGAAACTACAGAAGGGGTCCAGACCTGCACAAAAAACAATTTCAGGAAAGTTCATTTCTTAGTTCATTGTTTATGACTGAATGTATGAATAATAATTTCCACAGTCCTCGGTGCTTTGCTCAGGATCAGTTAGCAGAAGGAATATCAATGAGCTTTTGCTCCAACAACCAACCTTCTTTCTGGCTGTTCTGCACAGAGCTTATAAATCATAGCAAGCAGTTACTAAAATATCTTTTGTTGTGAGAGCAGTTTTTAACAATGACTCTTTGAAAGATCTTGTGTCAGCTTTCTTGCACTATGCTAATTAACGTGAATTTAATTTGAAACCCAATTCTGTGTTACATAGCATGGACAAATTTTCGGGGACCGTGGCTATTAGTCTATGGGCAGAAGGGCTGATATTTGTAATGTGTTTATGTCAGAGGGTCCTTCTTAGTCTGGTCTTACCATTGCTTGTGAGACAGGGGCGCTACTCTTGGCTGGTGTTCCAGCACAATTTTATTCACTTCACTCTTGTTCAGAGGGCCTACCCCAGCACATTTGAAGCCAGTTCACATGAAACTACAGAGTTTTACTGACCAGTACCCAATTCTGATGGGGCTGCATGCATGGTCCACACCCACCACTACTCGAGTCAATTTTTCCAACCATCTGTATGGATTCTGACACACACACAAAAAAGTGCAGTGTGTGGAAAAGGATGAAACATGAAAAAGACATTAAAGTGTAATCATAGATCCCACCACATAAACACTGGCATTTTAGGACAGGCCTGTTCCTTCAGTGGAACACACTGGGTTCCCCAGCAACCAAAACTGTGGATTTTTATATTTCTTAACCCAGAATAATACTGATGCAGAAACTATTTTTTTGATTATACAATTCTTTAAAAAAGGTATTTGTTTATTAAACCACTCAGTTATGTATGTACAGACAAATGGCCATCACAGATGATCAATGGCCTTTCCACAGATCCTGACATATCTGTTTAAAAAATAGCTGCAGAAATACACAGCCACTCAACGGTGCATTTGCCGTCCTGTGCCCTCATTTCACATTAAAATCATGTGGCCTTTTTCATTACCACATGTCTTTAGTCAGGAGCCATCATGCATGAGGCAGTGCTGCTATTACTGTCAGATGTAATGCACCCTCTATTAAATAAAGACAGAATTAAATCATAGGCCCCTAGACTGCACCACGCTGCGTAAATCCCTCCTCATCCAGTGATGAGTGAGGTACATGTTTTCCCCCACCCGTTTTCCAAAGAGGACCCCCTTCCCCGCCCCTGCTTGGCCCGGATTGGCTGGTGGGGCCCTGCGTCCTGTGCTATGATTGGTTGTTTGCTATGGCTCTACTTGTGAATATGCACTGGTAGCCAATCCTGATGCTTGAGAATGGGCTTACCTTGAATAAAGGGACCTTTATATCAATTTGGAAATGTCAAAGGAAAGTAAAAGTCTAATGCCACACTGGCCCTGCTTGTCAACCTGGCCAGGTGTATGTAGGAACACTCCAGCCAATCGTGGCTCGAGTGGGACTTGCAGTAGCCAATCATATCGCAGGGGGCGGGGATTGGAGGAAAAGCGGTGAGGATTTAAAAAAAGAAAACAAAAACAGAGCCCATTGCAATGCCTTTGAGAGTCGACCCCCTGCTGGTCAACCTGAGGAACTGCATAATTTGGCTCCTCCCAAGTTTGGTTGCTCAGCAGCGTCATGGATGCTCTCTCGACGAGCGGAGGACAGGAGAGGAGCACCGACCACAGGAACCGAGTGAAGACACCTCGGATCTGGAGGAACCCCAGTAAAGCAGCTTCCGCAAGAGCAGCTACCTGAAGTGGGAGCTCTCCTCTGACACTGCGCAGGCATTAGGACGCGGAGAGGCGGTGCTGTTAGTGGAGGGATGAATGAAAACACGGCTCTGCACTGAGAGAGCAGCTAGCAGAGCTACAGCTGGGTATTGTTTATTTGTGGGAGACCACTAGGCAGGGTCTCTTCCCGTGGAGTGGAGCAGGGAGGCGTGCGTAAACACGCTGTGATTTTGCAAGGGGGTGGGCATTAATGGGGTCAGGCGCTTGCACGAGGTACACATAGACTTGTGGAGAGATGCTGAGCCACAGACGGACCGAGAGAACCCAGCTCCCCTCATCCACTCAACCCTGATCAGGCTCTCGGGTTCTGCTCGGACGGTTGTTTTACAAGGGCTGCGTGGAAACAGCGTGTGGGGTGTTGATAAAAGTCCTAAAATCTGAAATATCCATAGGTTAATGTGCTTCAGTTGGATTTCAAAATGGGCCGAACTGTCAGGTAGAAGCAGAGCCACTCATTTATTTATTATAGAGTTTATTATGTCTGGTTAGTGTTTTTTTAGGGTCAGTTCAGATGGAGCCCACGGCAGAGTTAAAGCAGCATGTAGTACGAGAGAGAGCAGAGAGTGGAGTAAGGAGAGGCGTTGGGAGAAGTTAAAGGTGCGCGTCGCTATAACGCAGGAGGGAGGGAGGGAGGGATGATCCCTGGCGAAGCGCCTGGCAGAGTAATCGGCCACACTGAGAGCGGATTTGGCGAGATTAGCCACGAGCTGCTGTTCAGTCCGTCTCCACGCGGTCGCTGAGGTGCGTTTTTACGCACCGCTTCCCAACACTGCGCACAAGGGGTGGGCGAGACTGGACGCTTCGCAGGATGGGGATGATCCCCCTAAAATGACTCGCTGAGCTTCGAACGAAGCCCCCCCGAGCGCGACAGTGCGCCCCTGAAACAGCAGGAACAGAGAGCACTCACTGTGGACCTGAGAGAGTGTGTGGGACCTGTTGCGTTCAGGCGATCCTCAGCAGGGAAGGATGCTGTTCTATAGACCCGAGTGTCCTGTGCCAGCCAGGCTTTGTGTGTAGGAGCCCTCGGTGAGCCCCCACTCCACTCCTCCTCCTCCATCCTCTGAGAGGATGCTGCGTTTCCCGCTGAAGAAAATCAGGAAGCAGTTCAAGCTGCTGCTGTTGTTGGTGCTGCTCACCTTTGCCGTGTGGTTCACATACCTGCACATCAACCAGGGCAAAGCCATCAAGCTCCACTTCAACTACGGCAAAGGTAAGCAAAAGCATGCCCACCTCATCCAGGGGGCTCTGAGTGTTCTCCATGCTCCATCTCACCTGAATAAACCAGTCAGCAGGAGCAGGAACCCACTACTACAGGGGTCATCCTTTCTGATCCTCGAGGGCCAGCATTCAGCGTCTCCTGCACAGACACACTTTCTACTCTATGGTTAACTCATACGTTCAGTAGATTTGTTAGGAAAGTCACCAAACTGTACTGAAATTGATGATCCCTGCTGGTCAGAGGGCTTTAAGATCAAATACCCTGACCCAATGATAAACCATAGTAGGACCTGTCTGTAATTCCAGAAGCCAGAATACCACATCTTTGTGATTTCCCAGCTTGAATACAGCTGATTCAACTAATCCTTGAATGACCAGGTTATGTAGGTGTGTGTGAGTAAGGAAAACCACCAGACTACTGCAGTCCAGATCCCACCTAGACACTCCTGCTTACTGCGATTGGCACCCACAAAGGAAGATTTGTTTGTCTTAGTTCTTGCTGTGTGGTCTACCTTAGGGATCTGCTCTCACACTGTGTCGTCTCCTGTAATGTTCCAGTTGTGCCTGTTCCCATATACGTTGAGACAAGATGAAACAAAGCGTGGAAAAGCGTTTCCACACAAACTAGCAATATGCTTTCGCTGCATTTGGCTTGGGTTCGGAACGAGCGCAGTGTGAAATAAGAGATGGAGTGGGTTCATTAATGATGAAGGACTAGATCATGAGAACCAATGCTGGGGTCGCATCGTGATGTCAAATGGAAATAATGTCGTCAAACAGCGTTGTAATTATTTTCTACCAGTCATCTGGCATTATTTCAGGACGTGTGACTTACTACAGCCTACAGCACTGGCCGAATTAAAGGCAAACTGTTTGTGGCTAAACAGGGGTTTCAGTTGCACTGTTGGAATAAGAGTGGATCAGAAAAAGAGCATGAGCGGTTCTTATAATTGAACATCATGTAATGCCGTAAAGGAGGCATCAACAAGTGAATGCAGTGAGTTAAGTGTCAGGCAAAGTGGTGCTAAGCCTTTCCAACACCTTGAAATTCTGCTGTAGGGAAAAGAGGCTTGCTCAATATTTAGGTACCACAGAGAGCAAAGCATCATAATTTCCCAGCTGACAGATACGTGATTGGCACTGCGAAGACTGGACTGTATTTTGCCTGCAGTAAAGAGTATTTGCTGAGAGACCCAGTCAGTACTGAGCTAAAAAAAAGTCTGTTTTGCTCTCTAAGAGTGAGGTGTGGGGAAGCATTCCCCAGTCTCTGCATTGCTGCTTCAACACACACACCAAAACACACACACAAAAACACACACACACACACACACACACACACACACACACACACACATTCTCTCTCTCTCTCTCTCTCTCTCTCTCTCACACACACACACACACACACACTGTATGACTCTCTTTTCAGACTGTTTTTTGTTGTTTTTGTTGTTTTGCTCCCTATTTCTTGAGATATTGTTTTATAAAAGTTTAGAGTTTATAAGGTTTTAGTCTAAAACATTTTATTTTAAAATCCCTTCATGTCAGAGAGGTACATGCAGGTTATGCTACAGCAAAATAATAGCGTATTTTCTCAGATATGCCACTATTTTATCATCAACTTTAAGAATACACCTGTAGGGTCAATGATGGTCAGTTAAATTGCTCTACTGTAATACTACTATACTGTATACTGTGAACATAGCGACTCCTGGTTCCTATCACCACCACATAACGTAATCAAAAAATCCAAAAGCGTTTAGGATAGAGTATTTCAACATTCAACTCTGGATGGCTTAGTTTACATCTCAACCATCGAATTATGCAGAAATCAGGGAAATTCCTCTTTAAGTCATAGTTGTCACCAGGGATAATAAAAATAAGTCATTATTTCTAACTCATAGCTCATTGAAATTAGTAGAGAACATCTGTCCAAAGTCCAAATATGATTACAAGATGTCCAAATATGATAATGAACTTTCAATTATTATCACATTTGGTTTCGTAAGTAGAAGTGTAGATATTAAATGTAAAAAACGATGAAAAGTCTGCATGATGATAGATATTTGTAGTCTGTAGAATCTGCATGGTAAAGGGTATAATCACGATCCAAATTCAGGGTCCGGTGTGTAGTAGAGAAGAGGGTCTTTCAACTTAACAACTGGGAAAATCAGCAAACTGTCACCATTCTTCTGGACTTGCCTTTTTTATTCTCGGTGGGGGGAGATCTCATGAGTTCTCTTCATGCGAATCATTTGCATATTTCACAGCACTCTTTCCTAGGTTGAAAATCTGCATTATTTTCTTTGTATCCGACAGGAAAATTGTGTATGCGTGGTTAAATAGTTTGCTATAGCCTGTCATTTTTCTTTTTTTATGTAATCATTAATTATAGTTATTAAACAATGGTTAACTAAAGGCAAAGCAAAATCCTCACATTTGAAGGGGAATGGAACAATGACTCTTCATAATCTCACCACTATTGCAGTATTTGTAATGCAACCTAATACAGTTCAATAGAAAATCTCCCACATTTGTGTCATTCACTGCATTGAATGAAATATGTAAGTGCAACTATACAAGAGAATATTGTGGCCAAACTAAAATACTAATTATTGACCTTAGAGGGTTAATATACTCTGTGATACTGAAACAGTAATTGGGGTTAGAATTACGTTTTTGTGCCAGCAGGTGACAGAATGAAGAAATGAGTTTATATGCTTTCATTTTTATTTGTATAAAAACAGAATCTGCTCTTCGGTTCGTGAGTGAGTGTGAATGTTGCCCTGAGCTCTTGGGTCACTTAAAAGAAACTGCAAGCTACTTTACACTGTAGAGATTAACAACTCCATGCAGAAAATGTAGTGGGGCTTTAAGCTGAGAGCAGTTTGCATCAGTATTATGTCCATGTAAATCAGGCGCTGTACAAGAACAATATCAGGGTTGCTGCGCTCATGTGTAATTACCATGTCAACTCTTAGAATGAAGGACAACCCGCGCTGAATGGGGTGTAAGTGGGTGCAACTTGTATGCTGTAGGGAAAAAACGCGGAAGGTGAGTGTGCCGCACTCTTTCCCATGTCAGTTAGCATAGTGCTATAGGGCAGTCCTGATCCTTAGTGCTTGTCTGACAGTGGCTTTTGTGTGTGTCTCTCTCATAAAGGATCCCGTTTCTCATTAAGTGCTGCTGAACCCTCTTTCTGTGGTTCGGCTCTTTTCTCTAACTGCCCCAAACCGACCTCAATCATATACTAGAGACCTCCGCTCCTGGCTGCACTAGCCTTTGAGTGGCTGCCAAAAGCGGAGAGCCTCTCTTTTTCTCCCTGCTCTTGCCTGTGGAATCATTCAAGTGCAAATTGCTCCACTAATCCTATATTAGCTCTGAGATGTCTATGGAAAATAAATGTACGCCATGCCACAGTGTATTGGAATACAAATTAAAAAGCAGCGGAGCTTCACATGGAGCGAATTTCACTGAGGTTAAATGAGGAATCGCAGTCGCTCCCAAACGCCACATTATATTTTTACCTGAAGGCTTACAATGATCACCTTATTCCCAAGTAAGACGGAATGCTTGGACCATGATTTGTGATGAGGAAAAGAGTTCTTTTTAGTCAAGATAAAATGCAAAGGAATGCACATAATTAGAGTGGGCAATACATACTGTATGTTTGTCATATTCATGTGCACATTTTAAAGAGTGAAAGTGCTATGAGAAGTCATATCATATCCTATAATTTCCAAAAGGTTGTAGACACATAAAATCAAGCATATCGATAGGAAGTATGTCCCACTTTTGCTGCAGAAGCAGCCTAATCCTCTGAGAAGGCTTTATACCAGATTAATTAGTTCTGGATCACAAACAATGTTCCAGCTCATCCCAAAGGTGCTGGATGGAGCTCTGTCACTCCAGAGAACTGCTTAGCATTGGGCCTAGGGACCCTAGGCTCATGTGTGGCAGCTCAAGATTACCCCATTCCATTGACAGTGCTTTTCTGCGGAAAAGCTGTGCGCGTGCAGTCGTGTCACAGTGCAATTTAGAAATAAGTGCAGGCTGCATTCTTAGGAAGAGGTGCCATAGGGACATCTAAGGCTGATTTTTTACCTGAATAACACCCATGGCAAACCAGCAGTTTAACATATATCTTGCAGAATTGTTTTGCTATAGAAGTAACACACACTGTTGAGTTGTTGAAGGGCTACTTTTATGGAACAATGAGTGGTCATGTTGAAATTAATTTGAACAGTTTTTAGTATATGAACATCCAAGAAAAATGAAGGAAAAATGAAGTTGCCTATTGCAGTTACAGTTGGCCTTGTTCACAGATGCTCTGGTTTATTCTCTGTCTCCCCCTTAACTACTGAGTGCTTTAATCATTACAGAAACATAAGAATGCAGAGTGAGTCACTACAGAGGGACCATGTTGTCCAAGTGATGTCATTTGCTCAGGTCCGTGCTTAGAGTATTCTGGGTTCCAAGAGTCTTATTTTTTAATTCATATTTTTACTCTGAGCTGTTCTTTTTCCTTGGTTCACATGTGTCATTTGTCACAGTGCTAGTACGGAGCCCACACCTTTCGTGAACAAACCCGCATGCGCAGTGACGTCACCTAAACGATCCATGAACATCATGAACGACGGCAACGACAAGTGAACGATCTAGCAGCACTAACCTTTATCACAGAGATAATTTACTTTCAGGAGCGCTTCATGCTTATGATTCAGTCTTCATGATTCATGATTAGGGGAGAAGGTGAAAAGAACCTGCTACTCTGCGAACACAGGACGATGTTTTATATCTCTTTGCTCGAGAAAATAATGGGAATTATAAAAACATACTGAGGCACACTGTGGCTGACTTCACAGATGCATAGTATTTTCCTAATATCTATACATATGTGTCCACTGTAACTCTTGCCATTTCCTCCTGAATTAATGCATTTTCTGTCTAGCTATCTAAGAATTTCAATCACTCTGATTGGCCGTTTGGCAGTTCGTTGTATAAAAGATTCAGTTATGAGATAATCAGAGAAACATGGTACTACATCAGTGTGGAGGAAAAAAGCATCTCCCCAATGCATGTCAACTGTGAAGTGACAAAAGAAGGAGTATGAGGGAACGGGCAGATTCAAGGCAGTGTCAGAGCGGCAGGTCTCCTCCACAGAGAAAATGAGCCTATGGGAAAGGTCATATGAGTGAGTGTGACACAAGCTCAAAGCAAGAAAAGCACGCCTTCTTTCTCCTTACACTGCTAAAGCAGTGCAGGAGCCGGAAGGTCATGCGCACAGAGGAGTGCTTCACTACTTATATGCCACAAAGTGGAAATTCCAGCTTCTCAAAGGTTACAGTACGTAAACCAAGGCTTTCCTTTTAGCATGAAAGAGTACAGTAACGTCAAGGCATTTTCGCCACATGCCATGCCAAAGCGGTAACAGCCACACGGCTGTCACAATAATAAGCAGCCTCATTTACAGCCTGGTACTGGATTTCATTTGCGTATGAAAACTGCCTTCACACACACATTGTGATTTCTATAACTGAGCCCGTGGGGTGCGGCAATTTTCCAGCAGCCTTCATTAAGAAACTGGAAAGGCAGAATGCAATATTGCATGCTATATTCTAGCTTGCACAATCCAATCCAATGGTGGAAAAAAAATCTTAAGGTTCTCATTTATATCTACAGAGGGAGGGCATGCAAATGGTGTGGCAGGTAATAATTGAATTTTGTATTCCCCAGTGTTGAGTAATTTAGGTTGAACTGAAACAGAGCCCACCTGTGTCCTGGATAATAAAAGTGTCTACTGCCGGCATGTTGCCTTTGTTATGATATTTGCTTCGGCAGTTGGCAAAATGCTAGTGGCTGGTATAAAACATGTTTTCAGCTTTTCTGTTTTTGATGGATTGTCACATGCAAGGAAGGTGCAGCATATAAAAACATGGAGGTTGAGACGTGTGTGAATCTGTATTTGTATGTGTCTGTGTATGTGAATTTAAGAAACAGTCAGGAATCTTGGCCTCTTTTAACCCTGGGGTTAATGTCATTTGTGTTTCTCTGCATCTTGCCACCTTTCAGACATTCTGCTCAATGCAAATGAGGTGTCTGGCCTACAGCCAGTGCCATTCTTCCCTCAGGATTGTGTTGGCTCTGAACGCTGCCAGACTACTTTCACACCCACTGCACTGGACTGCAACTGTCTGCTGCTGTGCACAACAATGAAATGGCTACTATACACCATAACGTTTGATTTCATTTACTCATTTTACAATGTGTTGTCTGTTATAAAAAAGGATAGATTTGATTCTAAAATCTGATTGGCTGAGCCAGTTAGTCTGCAGAC
>JBBPCX010000135.1:5765465-5821887 GCA_037974365.1 Hydrocynus forskahlii | reverse complement strand
AAAAGTGCAGGTGCAACAGAGAAAGATATGAATATGGGCATGAGTATATATGGATAATAGTCCCAGATATTTCAGATGTGTTACAGAGTACGTATCTGCACCTGGTTCAGGGCCCGAATGGCCTGTGGGAAGAAACTCCTCCTCATTCTCTCTGTTCTAGTTTTAAGGTAGCATTTTGCGTAGTATGTAAAATAGTAATGAATATTAAACTTAAAACACAAAATGCTGTCTTAATCTCTCTCTTTCTTTCTCTCTCTCTCTCTCTGTCTCTCTTTCTCTCTCTCTCTTTCTTTCTCTCTCTCTCTCTCTCTTTCTTTCTCTCTCTCTCTCTCTCTCTCTCTCTCTCCCGCATCTTATAACTCTCCATATCCTCCCTGTCTGTCTACTGGTTTTGAAGCACCCTGTGGAATTTGAGCGCCATATGTGAATGACCTAAAGTTTTTTCTCTGTTGTCCATATCCGGCCTGTTGGATGTGCCTCCATCCCTGCCCTGACTCTCTAAATAGAGGTGCACTGATGCAGGATCAGATTCTCATACTATAATTAATTTGATTAAGCAGAAAGATGGGCTCTAAGCCTGGATCAACTCTCTGAAGCATGATGCAAGTGGCTGCTGGGTTCTGGCTTCATGTCTTCTCTGTGTGTTTCTAGAAGTTTTCTCTCTAATTATGACTTAGGACCAACAACACCTTCTGAAATGCTGACCTTTTCCATGACCTTATCCATCATTAGCTAGGCATTAAAAGACAGCGTTCGCTCTGAGTCTTCTTCTCATTCATATGCTTGGAGCCTCCCCTCTCGCAGCTCTGCCCAGCCCAGAGGCCCATGTCTGTCTCAATTTGGCCCAGGGAGAGGAGGCTCCTCTTTTGCATTTTGATTCAACTCTGAGACAAAGAGCTCCAGCAAGGGATCTGAGCGCGCGGCCCGAGCAGTCAGAGGAAATAGGATAGATATATACATAGGTTGTCAAAATATATCTAGGGCAATATCATCCTTTAGAGAGCTGGAGATACACTTGTTCTTTTTTTGCTGTCTATTTGCATTGAGACAGAGGCCTGTGGACACAACTGGGAGTGCAGAATTGTGCAGTGGTCCTGTCAGCAGCCAGAATAATCCACTGATTTGTGAACAAGGAGTGTTTGACATTTCACCCTTGCGGAGAGAGGGAATGCAGGCAGATCCATCTCCGTGAGAGATGGGCTTGCCATGAATACCCAGTGGACCCTTCCTCAGCTGTGGCCTTTAGCATGGCTTCACTTACTCTCCAGCTAAAATGGTTCATGTGTAGCACCAAAACATGGACAGGTTTCTCATAATATAGGGTTTAAAGTTTGTGTTTTTATTTAATTTATAGCATATAAATGAGAATGATATTCTCCTTCAGCTTGTAACCCAGAGAGTGATTTAGTATGTAAATCTGATTGGATGCCATGTACTGTGTCTCATTTAAAATGCAGTTCAGGTTGAAAGTAACTGGGGAGTGAACACTATGTTTTCAGACAATCTCTTCATGCTGCTTCAAACTCTTTTATTTAAAAAGAGCAGAGTATTTGATTCCCCATGATATGGGTCCTTCACTGTCAAGGGTTTGCTGTCTGGCATCCCTCTACTGTTGACCATTTTCAGCTTTAATTTCCACCATATGTCTCAAAGACTCCAGAGAGATGCTCTGTGCCTCTCTCATCAATGTTGACCTGCTAAAACACAGCTAACACCTACACATTCTTCTAGTCAGTCCTTGTGTGGTGTTTTATCTCTACACTCCCTGATCTGTATGTTGGAGCATGTTTTTATTTTCTAATTGAGACTGTGGACCTGATTGTGTTCTGGGAAGCCCAGCACCGTGGGTGGCTGTCAGTTTGCTGTGCAGTATGGAGCACCGCAAAATGTTGCATCAGCCCACATTCGCTTTCTGTCAGGTCATTACTTAATTAGGCAACTGTATCTGTGCAGACATCCTGGATTAATGCCCCCCCCTTCCCTACAGTGCTCTTCTCTCATTTGCCTTGTTTATGAGACACACCATGTCATGACACACATAAACGGCCTAACTGTTTTTCTCACACATTCTCATTATGAGTCAGCCTTTTGCAGACTGGAAGTTGTCTAGTCTTAGGTCAAATGACATGACATCACAGGAAGTGCAGTTTACTTTGAACGCGTGTGTGGATACCGTAGCTCTCAGAGGTGACATGGCAGCCAAAATAAAGTCTCATGAGAAACATCTTATCCTAAGAGAGGCCCCTCAGAGGTACTGGCTATGTCAGCAGTTAGCTCGTCTGTCTCTTTCCTCTTTGTCTGTACCTGCTATTGATGGATGGATCGATACTGAAATATCGATCTGGGTCTGACAGATATTTCATAGAACTGATCCTCACTCAAAAGCATCAATACTGAAGGTATCCTTCAAGCAAGAAGCTTTTTATTTATGTTCTGATTAAATCCTTTGATGCTGAAAATGTCAAAAGTGAGTGTAGCAAATGAATGAGAAAGACTGGAGTGCTCTGTGATGTCACACAGTTATTTCACTCCACTGAAGTCAGTTTTTGTGGCGGTTTGTTTGATATTGATGCAATCATTCCCTCAATTCCCTCCCGTCTTTCAATCATTTTTTGGTTTCCACATTTACTTTATTCCACTGGATCATCAAGAATTTTTATGTCTGCAGGAAGACTTGAAAAAATATCTGCACTGGTAATGGGTTATTAGCCTTTGTATTACTTGATATTGGATTTAAAAAAAAAACAAGGAGTCTTTATTATGTGTCCTCTGTGTCCATATGCACTCAAGCAAAAAAAAAAAAAACACATCAGTGTGAGTTGTGCGCTGATACCATATGCTTGATAATGTCTACACTGGATCACAAATATAATAATTGACTTACACCAGATATATCGCAAGACAATTTGAAATCCGTGCAACATATAAACTACATACATTTAATTTAGGCATTCAGACTTCACATTACATATTAATGACAATGAGGTGAAGATGAAAACCTTGTAATTGTTACCGCAGCACAGGTTCAGTTACACACATTGCATAGCTCTGGACACAGTGTACTGATGGCTAAATATTTTGTTGTGCTGTTGTGCTGTAGTTTAGAAACATGGACAGATCTGATTTTAAAATGTGGGTACACCTTGGAAAAATGGTTCTTTAAGGGTTCTTGACTAAAGACAGTAGCCCTTAAATCACCATTTAAATATATGAATGGTTATTTTGGTTAAACGGTCTCAATAACTGCTTTTGTCAATTTTGATGTCAACTCCACCTCATCAAGTGTTAAGACAACTGGCATTTTATAAAAATATATGACGGTTTATGTGAGCTGAAAGTTTTATGTAGGTAGCCTTATGAAAGTGTAACTAAACTAGTTTATCAGTTTTTCTACTCTTATAGATCACATTGTACGATTCTTTTAACTAGGATGGAAAAGATCAGTTTGTAAATTCTCACTCAAGGAAAAAGCCTGGAGTGAGGGGCATGCAGTTATTTCTGGAAAACAGTCCAGAGGAGGGAGAAGACCTGGAGCAAACACTGCACATGCAAAAAGATGGCTGCGATCTAATAACCTGTATCAGTTTCAGGCTACTACTGGCAGTATATGCAGGACAGGATTTCAGAGGATAAAGAACAGACCTGATCCGATTCCTAAACACAACTTGCCAAAGGTATCACAGCCTTTGAAGATGTATGACATCAGTATCCTGGACTGGGTTATTGACTGGCACTGGTTTAACACTATTAATAATGCGGATATAATTCATAGATTGCACATAAATGCGTTGCGATTTCACCATATTTCAATGCATTGTTACACCCCAGTTGTTATTATATCAACCATATGGAACTAGTTCTCACAAATGGTGGAGAAAGATCTCAAGTAGGAAAAAAGTGTCAGATGTTTGGTCACGGAAAGGCTGAAAGGAAAAGTGGTACCACGCCACTTATCTACACATGAACATGCTAGATCCCTCTAGAAATGATCTCATGTGTTTTCCCCCACCCCAGGGCCTTTTTGCAGTAGCCTTGACCATCAGCAAAGAGAAAGGTTTTTGCTGTCTGCTATGAGCTCACTCAAGAGAAAGAGAAGAAGACTTGCCTGTAAAGTGTAATGGAGTCTGACCCCAGGCCACAGAGCCGTAGTTGGAACTCGCTTTGATTGTCTTCTTCACACAGCAGCTGGAGAGGCCAGCTCGAACGCTGCTAAATTAGTTATATCCTAAAGATGATATTTCTCAGCTGCAGCGTTTGCGATGGGAGAATGATGTTTTATTAAACAGAGGTGCGGAGGTGGTTGGGCCTGGCGGGGTCTTTTTTAGTTCAAACTCTACTGAGCAGGAGACGTGATGGAGGAGAGAGTCTAGACTGGTTCCCTGAGGCTGTGTTTAATTCACCTGCTGCATTTGACCACATCGCTATTCAAGAGAGATGCAACCTAGAGTGAATGTTTTAGGGTGAGATGTCAGTGAAACAACATTTAATAACTAGTAAGTGCTAGGATTCTGCCCACATGCAGAAACACAAGATTTTTTCGGTGACAAGCAATTCATTTATTAAAGCTTGGGTTATTTGGTCTAATTTTTTCTCTTCTATTCAGTGAATTCTCCCCCACTGGCCGAAAGACTGATTCAGGTCTGAGGGCCTTGACAGGACACAATGGCTACTGGTCTGAGATAGTGTGACATTACCATCTGGCTTTGACTGCACTGGCTTTCAGCTGCTCAGCGCATCCATAAGATCCATTCACATCGGTGGGCTGGCTGTTACTAAAGCCGCTTTTGTGTTTCTGCAGGAGAACATGAGATTTGCTAAAGCCCCAAGGCTGCAGGTCACACTGTTTGTTTGCATGCACTAAATCAGAAAATCTACTGAAAGGCTGTATGCTTTAAAATCAAGCTGTAAAAGGCTAGAATGCTCCGACCACCAATGCTGAGAGTAATGTGAGTTTATTGCTTATTTTTCTGTTTGCAGAAGTGGACGGCTGGTTTGATGAGTTCACTTTGCTGTCTGCATGTGTTTTGTCTTTGCTGTTTTTGTGTCTTTTCTTTAATAACACATTCACATTTGCATGCATGAATATAGAGTGAACACATACTGGTTCACTCTCGACCAATCTCTGACCCCTGCCAGGGAATTCTCTCTCTCTCTCTGACTTGCTCTCACACTTTAGCTCTCTCTCTTTCTCTCTCTCTCTCTCTCACTCTCACACTTCCTCTTTCTCACTTTCACTTGCTTTCTCTCTCTCTCTCTCACACACACACACACACACACACACACTTTCACTCTCTCTCTTTCTCTCTCTCTTTTACTCTCTCGTACCCTCTCCATCTGTGCACATTTTATTCAAGACTGAACTCTGCTCTGTTGCTCTTTCAGCCTTCTGTCTTGCCCTTTTAACCAGAGAGCAGAGTAGAAGTCCATAGATCAGTGTGATCCAGAGGTTACAGAAATCAAAATTTGTACTACAGTGGAATGTACAATGCACCCTATATTACACTGTCAGGACAGAGATTCTAAACTAGTGCTTTGTAATCTCATTGTACTCGTCAGTTTTGTGTTTTAGCTGCTCTAACTCTGATTGAAATGAAAGGAAACCATATTAACTTTTCATCTTACCTTGTTTCAGTACTCTTTTAAATGTGCCCTCGCTGAACTGGCCTCATCATTGCCTCTCAAGGTAATCCCTGATGCCATTTTAAAGGCCTTGATTAACTCAAGTGGAGTTTGTTAGAGGGGAAGGGGCTGGATAAACACAAGTGTCAGCTTTAGTTGTAGGACAAGAAATCATGGCTAACTTGCATTTTCAAGCCCAAAAATAGCTAAGAAGGTTTATGAGCAAAAGCAATAAATTCTTTACTTTCAATTGATTATGTTCATCCTTAGATTTATGTTGACAACTACTCCATCCATCATAGGCCATGTGACTACTTAAAATGTCACTACTTCAGTAGCTTGCTAGTTAGTAAGTTTAAGGCCACACCCAGCAACAACGGATATAAAGGCAATAAACCACTATTTTAAACCAAAGCTTATGGTCAAATAAAATACTTATTCAAAAAATAGATGTGTGTAATGTGGCTGGCTAGCTTATTAGCTCACAGGGGCTAACCTAACCCTAACCCAGTCTGATAAAAAAAAAAAAAACGTAGGCAAGCATGTTTTCATAAAGCCTGGAAATGGAGCTATGTCTTAACCCAGTACGAATCCAGGAGAAGAACCACATAGGTGTCAGAATCTCTCACTTTTAGCAGCCAACAGTTAATAGTAAATCTTTAAAATCTTCAGGTTTGCACACAAAGTAATTGGAATATTCGCAAACAGGGAATATTCCTTCAGGGCCTAATGCGTTAATCCTTTCTGCCATGTGTCCATATTTTTGTCCCATGCGTGGATTATAGAGCGATTCACTGATGAGTGATAATCTCAGTTCTGGAGTTGGGCTAGCCAAGCCTGGGCAAGCGTCCTTTTCCAGTGGATTGTCCAGCGGAGTGCCGCCAGTGCTGCATTTGTTTGTTGAGTATCGAGAACTGCTCAGGATGTATTGCAAACAGAATGTGCTGTGGCTACAGAAACATCTTTCATAACCCTTTTTTTTTTTAGCCATTTCATTCATTTTCTGTGTGGGGGTTTTAGAAAAAAGGCTATAGTAGGAGTAATCGGTAACCTTTAATTAAAGCAGTTAAACAGATTTTGTCATGCCTATATATCATCAGATGCATTGTGAAAATGACAATGTTTTCCTTGCTTTCATGTCAGGTTGATATCCATGTGTAGAGGTGAATATAGCACTTTTTTACAAAAGCAGCTTTACAGAATCTAGGTCCCAGCCCCTAGTGAGCAAGCCAAAGGTGACAGAGGCAATAAAAAATCTCCCTATTCTAGAGGAAGAAACTTTGGGACATCTCAAAGTCCTCCTCTGGTCGACCCGTTGAGTGACAGAGATGTCTCTAAAGAGAAAACTAACAATAGAAGGCATTTGTCTATGGACTTAATCATCGCTTGCTGAACAGTTTTCTGTCTATGGCTAACAGAGCTGGTATATTACTAGTTACTAGTGGAGGGTTTTGTTGGAGTCTGTGTGAGGAGGACTTTGAGAGTCTCTAGTCCACAGGACTAGGAACAGCAGTCTTTGTCTGAGCTTTTAAACTGCATTCGCCCTTGGATGGGGGAGTAGGAGCATACGTGGGGAGTCCAAAGTATAGAGTGACTATATATAGGCAGGTTCCCAAGCATTTGATTTGAAAGTTTGTCATTCTCTATTTATTTAGTGACTCCCTTGAAAAGTTGAATTAGGGACATATGTTCACTGATCAGCCATAACATTAAAACCACCTGCCTAATATTGTGTAGGTCCCCCTCGTGCCATCAAAGCAGCTGTGTCCCATCAAGACTCTGTTTAACCTCTGATGACGTGCTGTGGTATCTGGACCCAAGACATTAGTTCTGTCAGTACTGTAAGTTGCAAGGAGGGGCCTCTATGAATTTTACTGCTTTTTCCAGCAAATTCCACGAACGCTCGATCACCTTACATGCATCATTGTGCAATCCTTAGCCCATTACCCTGTTGCTAGTTCACTGATTGTCCTTCCTTGGACCATATTTGGTAGGTTCTAACCACTGCGTACCGGAAACAGATGCTCAGACCCAGCCACCACAGCTTGGCTCTTGTCAAAGTTACTCAGACCTTTACACATTTTTCTGCTTCCAACACACCAGCTTCAACAACTGACTGTTCTGTTGCTTCCCAGTATGTCCCTACCTTTGACAGATGAAGTTGTAATGAGGTGTTCATGGCTTTTTTATTTAATTACATCTAAAATTGTATTAATTAATTATTAATACATTATCTATGTGTTTTATTTCAGATCTAATAAATGAACATGCAAAACACAAAGGTGTTCAAAAGAACATTAGTAACTTCAGACTGGACAGAATCTGACATATTAAAAGAATGTTCTGAGGTTGAGCTTGGGACTATGGTGGTTCTGCACGTAGGCTGACTCCAGACCTGATGGATGTGTGCATTGATTGACCCATATTTGACCTTTCTCTGTTCTTTTTCATTTGTTCCCCTTTCTTGTTTTCTCTCTCTCTCTCCCTCCCTGGTGCTGAGAATCGGCTCTTTCTGAATTCAGTGAAGCCGTTTGTGCAGGTGAATGTGTGTGTATGTGTGTGTGAGCATGTTTATATACTATGAGCACTGCTATATGGAACTAAATGGAGAACGGACAGCATAGGGGTGTTTGCCTGTAGCAACAGACTGATGTTTTTTTTCTTTGTTGGCAAGAGAGCATGAAGCCTTTGAGGTCTTTACAGCTTTTTCACTTGATGGGACGAGTATGGGGACACTGAACATCTGACTCTCCCTTCTTATCTTTCTCTTTCTCTCTCTGTCTCTGTCTCTTTCTCTCTCTCTCTCTCTGCCTGTCTTCCTCTCCCTGTGTGTTACTGTTGAATGCTACATTCTTCTGGCTCTCTGACACATCTCTGTGCTGCTGGCTCTGCAGGGCCTCCACCGCCGTGCCTTAATTCGGCTGCAATCTGCATGTGTTTATTCACAGACATGGACCCATGTGGAGGTGATTTCAAAGCCATTGTCTGATTGGGTGTTGTTAAGCTGTATGAACAGCAAACCAAACCATGTGGGTTACGTCTTAATGAGCAAAGGAGCAAGAAAAAGGAAAGCACACACTTTCCCCACATAAACATATAATACCATTCCTTGACCAAAACAACAAATTACAGAAAAACAAACAAAAACGTTGGCACGTTGTTCTCTCAGTTTTTAAATGGATTGAATTTTCACCGCTGTGCTGTGGTGTTTTGAGCAGAGTTGCTCTTCAGCATACTAAGGCCAAAAACAAAAACAAAAAGTTAACAAAAGTTCAATATTGTCATATTGCTCAGCCTATCCCCTACCAGTGTTTAAAATGAATAATTATACATCATAGAGAGTCCTAGAATACATTTTACTTTATTAGAATGAACAGATACAAGAAACTGTCACTATGTGTGCAGGTGAGAGCACAAGACCTAAACTGACATTTATTGGTGTGTGTGTGTGCGTGTGTGTGCGCACGTGTGACTGGGTTAAAGAATGTGTGCGTGTGTACGTCTGTGTGTGTGTGTGTGTGAGAGAGAGTGAGATGACAGCAGGGGCAGTAGGAGGGACAGAGCTTCGTTAAGAGTGCTACGGATGAGGCTGCCATGACAGCGGCTGCCTACAGGTGGTGAGAGAGAGGGAGAGAGAGAGAGAGAGAGAGAGAGAGAGAGAGAGAGAGAGAGAGAGAGTGAGTGTTAACTCTGTTCACTGAGAACAGCAATGACTGGTTTCCATGGTGTACCATAATTTATACAATAGTTAGAGCTTTAATCACCGTGTCTATGCTTTACAATAACTTCTCAGAAACAACTCCTTTTTGCTGCAGCTAACCCTGACTAATTTTCTGCTTCAGCATGAACAAAATAGAAAATGAATGCATTAGGTAACTTTTATAAAATTTCAAGCTTTTCAGTCGACAGCTTTGACAGCAGAACAACCAAACCAACTGAAGTTATTGTAAAATGAACAGAATGCAGTTCAGCAAACAGCCTGGGCTGTGAAACACTGACTGAAACAAAATGATATTCAGGCAAATCTGGCAAAAATTGAAAAAGCTGAACTGAACTTGATACAAGTTTCATGGCTCTATCCATAACTAAATCCATAATGCCTTTCAGCATCCGACTTACAATGCCATGAAAAAGGATTTGCCAGTTTCCTCTGTTTTTGCGTATTTGTCACACAAAATGGTTTCAGAACCTTGCCCTTGTAACTCAAGACAAGGAGAACATAACACCAAGCAGTTTTATATGAATGACTTTTATTTATTGAAGGAGAACGTTTTTGCAAAATCTACCCCAATCTAACCGGAGATCAGTTATTCACACTGTGGATAGCATTTTGGCCCACATTAGGGGCCTTTCAAGAATGGCTGTTTGTTTAAGGTACCTCATGTCAGAACTTTGACTAGGCTTTAGTGATACGCAGGTTAAGGTGTTTTATGACTTGCACCTGCCCGACCCGTTACAAGAGCCAACTTGCGCCGCCTGACCCACAAAATATTCATAATCATTGCCCTGACCCCAGCCTGAACTGTAAAGTTTCTCTAAGTTATTTCAAATTTAGTTGAAATGCTTTTTTGTCACCTTTTTGACTTATCCCACTCACTTTGACCTATCCCACTCTACAAAACTGAATCAAATCTGCCTGACCAGCGGAAAACAGTTCAACCGGTGCATCACTACTAGGCATCATTTGATCATTTCAGATGTGGGTTTGCTCTTGTGCTTCATGTAATTGTTATGCAGTATAATCCAGTTGCCACTGAACTTTGGATCATGGACTAATGACCACACACCTTTCTCCTGATTTCCAGGTAAGGAGCGGAATTCAGGCCCTAAAGCACAAAGCCTCACCATAGCATCACTCTACCACCACCATGTTTCACTGTGGGTTTGATATTCATATTGTGGACAAAGTGATGGCAGAGTGGCTGGTGGTGAAACAAGCGATCTTGACCCTGAGAAACCTCACCGCATGTCTGCACATGACTGCATGCTATCGAGTTGAAGATTTTTTACTTTTGTGGTCATGATGCAAGGATCATGCTGGCGTCAACAAATGAAATGTTTTTTGTCAGTAAAGGGAGTACACCTCATACTTACTTTGGTGTCTCTCTGCTTTCAATATTTATTATTTGTTGTGTTACTAGTGTTACAGTCTATGCCGGACAGGACTAGCTGAGTCACCATCATTACAATGCAAGAGACATGAGCGATTTCCTACATGCTTTGTGAAAAGACTGAGTTCTGATCTTCCACATGGAAGAATGAAAAGAAACAAGCTGAACAGGGAGCGATTTATCGTTTGCCACGTGAAAATCCCTTTTATTAATATGTTTTAAGAATGTTGTAAATAATTAGCAATTACTGCCCAAAAGAACATGTGATAGGAAATTCTCCTGTAAAATTGCTGCTGTGATAGTCTGCATTTCTGTGTTTTAATGCAGGTATAGATGTGTGTTCCAGCCTCTAAAGCTCTCATGAGCCTGTTTGTCTTTCCGGCTAAATGCGGCTTCAGCTGCACACTCCCTCATGCGCTCATCACTAATGGAATACAAATCAGCACCATTTATGAATTACTGAACCCAAACAGTACCATATTTTATAAATGCAGCAAATTAAACTGAGTGCAAAGAGCTGTGTCGGTTATGAATTTCAGCTGCAGCAGTGTGTTTTGGGTGGCTGGAGGTTGTTTGCTGGCATTTGAAGACTTGTGTGCATGTATGCGTGTGAGTGTGTGTGTGTGTGTGTGTGTGTGTGTGTTTCAAGGGAATGGTTGTGGGGAGGGTTTGTATTATGTCCAGTGTCACATGACACCTACACTCAGGGATAAAGCAACAGATTGCAGTCTCACCAGTTAAATTGTTGATGACACAGTCCCGATGTCTCTCCTGGTTCTTCTGGTTGCTAATAAATCTGAATTGTGGGGGTGGGGGTCATGTGGTGCTAAGCTAACACTTAACCTTTGGTCTCCATGATGATATTCAATCCTCTTCCCTGTAAGCAGTATATAATTATAATGAGATCTTTCATTGTGTGGAGATTTATTCACTGTATTCCAGCAAAGGATATTTCCCCCTTCACACACACACACACACACACACACCTGATTGAATGAGAGGAGGAACATAATCATTACTGTGAAATGATTGTAATCTGGCAGAAGGGAAAGATAGAGGCAGTGTGCCGATTCCAGACATTTGTGCAATCAAACACTAATTGCTGGTGGCGCATGCCATAATGAAGGAGAGAGAAGAGAAAGGGATGAGTTGGCTAACAGCACCATGCCATGTCTCCTTCATGAGTCATCCCTCTGTTCCCTTCCAAGCTTCCCTTCTCACTGGCTCTCGGGGCATTTTCCTGATGGTTTCTGGATGGGTTGCTCAGAAATGGTACCTATTTGCACTGAAAACTGCTCTGACAGCTTTAAAGAGCTCATGTCATGGCAAAAAAGGACTTACCTCTGTTTGATTTAAAAAAAAAAAAAAAGATAAATACGTTTTCAAACACATTGTTTACTCCCCTGTCTGAGACGTCCATGAGTGGAGACCAAGCCTGTTTGGAAATAATCGTAGTGATGTCAGGACCATGAACACATTTTCAGCTCATCCTGTGCATTCATGGTTATTGTGAAAAGGTAGCATGTTTAGTGAAGTTCATTGTTTTCTGGTTTCACTGAAGATTTCTCCCTGAACTGAGCTATCATGTACATTTCAGCTGAGGCTGCTTTTTAAATTTGGCCATTTTCAAAGCCAGTCCCAACAGGGGTCATTTGCATAGTCCCAACAGGGGTCATTGACCAAAATCTGCCTTTTTGATTCTAAAGAATACATCTCTATAGAAAATGGTCATAGAGATATAAATTCTGAAAAAATATAGTTGTTTTTATGAATTGGAAGTATGTAGCACATAAAAAGCAGTATATAAAGAGGAGTTATTGTTTTATGTGTACTATGTATAGATACACATAACAAATAGCCTTGCAAACAAATTGCTCAAAGCTGAAATAGATTTTCTCAGGTCCCATCACAAAGCAATGAAAGAGCACAGTAGGCAACAGTTACTGTAGAACATGGGGGTGAAAACCCAGTGCGAAGACAGCCAGCGCTAAGTGTCTTTTAATAATTGCTTGTTAATGTATGATAATAAGGTGTCTTAATGTGCGCTGTAGCTGCTGATGTCTGTTTACACCCTCGTGCAAATGAAACGAGCATTTTTGCATGAGTCAGATTGTCTGCTCATTCATGTTTGTTCAGTGAATGTCTCATTCCATTTTCTCTGTCTCCTGTCCTTTCTCTCTTGTTCTTGCTAACTCTTATTCTTTTGCACTTTTTTTATTCTAATTGTCTTTCTTAGGCTCCTTTGTCTCTAACTCTTTCTCTCTTTTCTCGTTAGAGATGCTGGTCTTGTGTGCAGTTGCTTAATTTGAGAGAGCATGATTAACTTTCACACATAAATACCTGCATGTCCTCAAAGGCGTCTTTGCCTTTAGCAGTTTTTTTTTTTTCCACCTTTTAATTTTCTGCCCCTTACTCTCCCCCCCCACCCCACCCCCCCTGAAATGAAGCTTCTTTGGCTCAAGCGGGTCGGTAGTTCTTCTTTCTCTTGCTCTTTTTCTCTTTATTTGTCACTCTTTTTCACAGGCCTCTGTTTCTCCTCCTCTCTTTCTCCCCTCCTTTTCTTTCCTCCCCTTTCTCTCTTATCTTTATTTTTCTTTATTTCTTACTTACTCTCTTTCTCCTCCCTCTCTTTTAAATGTATGTTGGTCTCTGCTTTCATTCCTGTTTTTTATTTTTTTTCCTACCCTTAACGTCTCTGCTCAGTTAGTAAAGCACACCCCCTACTACTACGATCTCTTAAATGTGGGCTCTGTGTGTGTGTGTGTGTGTGTGTGTGTGTGTGTGCGTGTGTGAGTGGGTCAGTATTGACTGTGTGCTGTGTGTGCTGAAGTTGGAGTTAAATGGAGCTCTTTGTATGAAGCGGTAAAGCTGTAAGCTTGGACTTCATTCACTGGGTTTGGAGTCCGGCAGTGTGTTCTGTCCTCTAACAAGCCACACATTCATCTGCAGCCTGGCTGCGGCTCCAGACCTCAGTGTGTGCCTGTGTGTGTGTGTGTGTCTCAGAGGGGCGCTGTGTTCGGTAAACCTCATTCACCACGGGCACCCAATCTTCTTATTTTTGCGTGTGTGTGCATGTGCGTGTGTGTTTGTGTACATATACACGAATGTTTGTGCGTGTGTGTGTTTTCACATGTGTGCGATATTGTGTTTGAAAGTTTGCTATATGCATAGATAAATAGATACAAATTAGTGTTTGTGAATGGGTGTGTGTGCCTCTGCGTGTGTACACTGACTCTGTGTGAGCCGCATTCATAAAAAGGTTGATATCTGTCAAAGGGCACCTCTTGTCACGGGTTTTAGTGAGAAAATGACAGTGTGTGACAATGCCAGGTCTCTGTCCTTTCAGCAAATTTACCGGAGACTTTCAACAGGACTATGTGGATCTATACGCACAGCTCATGGCCACCCAATAGCTTACTATAAACTGCTAAGTGCAGCATTATCAGATGGTGTAAATGATACATGGGTCATTCCACCATTGAAGAACTCTGAAGTCATGAAAAAATACAATGATCTAAAAACAGCTGATGTCTGAATGTGCTATTCAGAAGTATTTTGTGTGTTACAAGAATTTTGATACTTGTTTTTTCAGTTTATATTGTTAAACTGCATTATCATGTTGTTTGTAAGCAAAAACAAATCGTAGCGGTCTTGCTAAGGCAGCACTGCAGTACCACGAACCAGCAACGCAAATTAAGTGCATTTCTTTATTTGGCCATTTGCAGCTTCTGATCATCATTTGGGGTGTGTGTGTGTGCCAAGAGCATGAATAATAGAAAATGTGTGTATGTGTCTCTTTTTGTGTGTGTTTTTTTGTGTGTGTGTGAATGTGCATGAGTGTAAGAATTTGTGTGTATGTGTGCATGAGCGTAATTGAAAGAAAGTGAGTGTGTGTGTGTGTGTGTGTGTGTGTGTGTAAGAAGGTATTCAGCCCCTCCGGATGCAGGATTTTAGTGACTGTAATGGAAATGGGATTTCTTTAGCTTGGTTACCTTGGCAACAGATTTCCACCAGGTCGGGGCTGTCTGTTCAGGGGTCTGGAGAGGTGTGAGGTCACCATGCCTCTGTCATAGGAAAATTGGTGTGGGGGGCAGAAGCCTTACGGAGGCCACAGAAAAGAAAAGAGAAGCTGAAAGGACCATTTCTCTTTTTCCCTTCACTATCCTCTCTCTTCATCACCTGGTGTCAAAGTAATTACAAACATATCAGCCCCAATCCTGCCACGCACGCGCAAACACTCACACACACTCCACATCCACCTGAAGCCTCGCCCGGCGCCTGAGCGTGCCGCACTCTTGTTTATTCATTTAGCAGAGCGAGATGAAGTGTTCGGCAGCTGCTTATCATTCCTTCATCAAGCTCTGAGGCTTGATCTGCTTAAAGTATTCCATTAAATTAATCTACTGCTGAGAAAGACTAAAGCCGAAGCCACACAGACCTGCTTATCTGCTCTTCTGCTTTTCTTTTCGCTTTTCTTTTAGTCAAAGTTACAACACGAATAACGTAATTTGCTCTTTATTGGTGCAGAATGCTTTAAATTCTTAAAAGCAAGTACAGTTGCCATTTTAAAACCGCATAAATCAAGCGAAGTGCCACATCGGAAGCAAGATAACTGGGATTTTAACACAATTAGTCATGTATATTTGGTGCCGGTGTTGCAACAGGATTCCAGTGCAGCGTGAATGCACAAACCTGCCTCTTGTTATTTGCCTCATTAAATTACAACACATTGCCGATTGTGTGTTTGCATAAAATACCATGTATCTCTATTTATAATTACTGAAATAAAAACTGGCAGCAAACCATTGTGCTTGGTAATGGAGAACAAACATTTCTGAGTTGTAATGCATGTGAAAGCAGATTCTTACAAGTGCATTGCTCTGCCTTTATATCAGTGAAGGCATCCTTCCTATCCTTTGAACAAACAGCAGAAACAGCTGCAAGTTTAGTCCTAAATAGGAGTGCAAGGTCTCTTCTACGCAGACTGCAGTTTTAACTTCCCTCAGAGGAGACTGCGCATGGACTCTGGGGCTAGAATCTGGGAAAAAAGTTTCTTTCAAGCTTAACCTTAGTGCAAGTTAAAGTAATGAGACTGAATGCTAAATCACTCTGGACCACTTCTGTGGTTCTGTTTATTGTGACATTTTGGCACAGTGTAAATAGCAACAGGTGCTATGAAATTAAATATAAAGAATGACAAAATTGGAGATACAAGGAGAAACAGACCTGACTGAAACTAAACCAAATCAAATTAAATCAAATTGAAAAAGTTTAAAATGTAATAACTGTAATAGTCCTGATTAGTGTTGCAGGGCATATTTTTGTTAATTGGGTGCAGAGTACAATGTTTGTTTCTGTGTGCTGTGAGCACGGTGACCAGACACAGTTCCTGGGAAGGGTTTCTGTAGCTATTTAGGTGAACTAATCCAGTTCTGTCTTATACGCTGATGTTTGTACACAGATGGTTCTACAAAATTAAGAGGAAAATGCTTTTTGTGTTAAAGACTTTTCATTTCATGATCCTTATCATTTTATAGCTTTTGGTCAAATTGTGTTATGGATTGAAAAAGGGGTGAGAGTGAGGGAGAGAAAGGGAGAGTAGAAGAGAGCAGTGCTGAGCATTATTAGGCTTTGTGAGTGATTCAGTGAGTTGTGTTTGTGTGTGTTTGTGTGTGTGTGTGTGTGTGTGTGTGTGTGTGTGTGCGCGCTTGTATGTGGTGTGGATAGAGGGAGCTTGGACTCCTGGCCCACTGCCTGTGACCCAGATTAGAGGAAATTAAGGAGCTTTTGGATGCGCTGTGCTGCAGACCGCTGCTCTGTGCTCTCCATGCCCAGGGCTGCAGGCCTGAGAGCACAGAGTACACAACTTCTGCTGCTCAGCTGCACACTGCAGTCAGACACACACACACACACACACACAAACACACATACATACACACACAGCTATCTCTGAGGAACAAGAAAGAACTCAATACTTGAATTAGTATTTTTAGGTCAACCATTATGTGATGATGTGAGTAAAACAAATCCCAGCAAGTGGATGGATTGTAGAAATGGCTGAAAGTGAATGAATGGATAAATGAATGAATGTATGAGTGACTGTAAAGGACCAGTGAGTAAATGGACAATAAAATGTATGTATGAACGGATGAACAAACAAACCAAGGATTGAAAAGGGCCAATGTGGGCATAGATGAATTAATGAATAGATGAATGAATAAAAAAAATCAAATGAATTAATAGAAGGGGGATAGATACATGAATGAACCAAAGAACCAATGTATGAATGAATGGATGAACAAATGAACAAAGAGAAGGAATGGATGTATGAATGGATAGATGAATGGATGGATGGATGAAAAGGACAGTGATGTATGTGGCAACTACACCTTAACCCTTAAGGAGACATAATTGTGACGGTCTGTGGATTAGTTTGTGTATAAATGTGGCCGCTGTCCAGAAGGATGGACTTGAGGAATGTGCATTTAAAGGATTAAAAGTGAATGTTGAGGTGTCTAAATGAACAAATGAATGAACGGTGTCATTACTGTAGTTGTCTCGGTGCCAGTATAGTCGGCGCTCCAATAAATGAATCTTTTAATCTCACTCCAATCTCTTCTAGCTTCTGCCTCTTTTCTTTAATCACTGCTTCAAATGACCTTTTCCTCTTAAGCTCCCGGCTCTGTTTTCCAACCTCAGACCCCTGCAGTAATCTTTATCGGCTAATTAGAGCAAATAAACGCCACTGATGTGTGCACTGACAGCTGCACTCTGACTTAACACACGGCTGAGAAAAACAGCCTCGTCGCATTTTTAAAGGTGAAACATTCTTAACTCATGCCACAGCTCAGCTCTGACACACTCTGCCTGTAAGGATGTCTCCTACTGCGGCAGTGGCACGAGTGTCCTTCGACCAGGCGGATTCACTGAACTATGTTCACTTTGTCAGCCTAAGAAGCTCTTCTTTAGGCCGCACTGCGTCCATATGCATTTTTAATAATCTGCCTCTTTGGTAATATTCAGTACAAGTACATTGTCTTGTCAGAAATCCAGCCCATAGGTTTCAGAAATAAGAAATAGAAGCACTTCAGTTATATGTGACTCATGGCTGGAAGTGCATTAAACAGCCTCTGCAAAAATGATGTGCAGAAGCTACTATTTGTGGGTTCTGCAGGTTGTAGCAGGAGTGGCAGCTTCTTCAGGACATCGACCTTTCAAAGTTAAGAGTTGTGTTCATTTAGTTCATTTTCAAATCGTTCTACATATTTAAATACATACTTCCACAATGACGTAAAAGTACCTTTTCATGAAGAGGTACACATTCGTTTCAGTGTCAAAAATGTGGTGAAAATGTTTTTCATCAGTATTAGATCATGATAAAATGTTTGCTTTTCCACTTGTGCAGATGTAACTTCTCAGTTGTTTCAGTGGGCTATGATTGAGAAATAATGAATATCAAGTTGGGTACATTTTGTTCCCATCCTTATTACTTGTGCTGTTTGCACAGAATATTCAAATACAGCTACTTACAGTAAGTGGTTGTTCTTGAGAAAAGAAGGAAAGGAAATGCTTTAGGCCATCCAGAATATCTACAATAAGAAGAGGATGGACGTGAGTAAGGCCTATTTCACACACACTATGCGTTGATTTTCATTTGAATGCCTGTGATAACAGGTAAAAATGTTCAGCACAGCAGTGGGCCCTAGGCATACGGCTTAAGTGGTTCTCAGGTAGAGAACGAATGCCAAGCCCATAACCAAACACAAAGACCAACCATGAAAATAAATGAAAATGAACTCTGTGTTAAATCTTTTCTGCTACATACACCTCTCCCAGCAGACCTGAAAATTATATTGGGAAAGTGACAATAAATTCCATTATGAACTCTTTTTAGCAAATGAAATAAAGTAACTGACCTATTTCTTCATTTAGAAGTGAAATGTCTGTAGGACATAAAAGCAGGTGTGAGCCCACTGGGGTGAAAAAGCTGTGTTTCTGTTAGTAAACCGGTGATGCAATTTCACATGTTTGTTGTTCACTTGACCTCAGCATTAAAGTTCGCCCTCCAACAATTTCAATGTCACTCATGTGCTCTTGACATTACATCACGCTTACAGTGTGTCCGTGATAACTGCGATCTGAAAATCTTTAGTAATTTTTTTATATTTTAAGTAAATCAATTTTTTAAATCGAGACTATCATTTTTTCATGTTTGGTCTTGCTCTTCGTGTGTTTTCGGAGTCATTGAAGAGTCATGCAGTAACGCGGCGCTCAGTATTTGCTCAGACAGACTCTCACTTTCACTCTCTTCCTCACTCACCTCAGGGGTGAAATTGTCGATTGGCTCACATTAACCTGCTGACTGAATCTTAATTATTTCATTAAGTCTGTAACAGCTGATCGCAGTGAGAGATGCAGGTCATTCACCTCTCTGCTCTCCACTTTCACTCACTCTCTGTCTCGCTTTCACTTGCCATTTTGTCTCATTGCCTTTCTCATGCAGCCTCTCCCACCCTCTCTTGCCCTTTCTCTCTGTGATGCCCTGTTCTGCCTCGAGGAAGCCGGTGCAGTCGGAGGATCCTGACTCCGTGCTCTGGAATGCTCTTCCAGTAGAATTCCCAGACGCAGCACTCTTAAAAATGTCAGTTCTTCTTTGTGTAACTACATTTGGTTTCCTAAACCTCTTAATGGGACCTTTTTTGGAAGTGAAATATGGGAAGTGGGAACTGCATTCTGAGAAATTTTGATTTTAGAGTGAGGAAGGTAGAAAACAGACCACAAATGAACATTTAGCACCTCCGGTGTGTGTGTTTCATATGCAGTTGCACTCAAAATCGTTCAATACCTATTGCAAATTAGGTCTACTGGCAAACTTTACAAACTTCAAGCTGTTTGCAATACACAAATCAAAGAATTTTTATAGCTCAACACAACTAATGACATATGGTTTCTCCACATTCAGCACATAATGCCACTTGTAATGTATATTGCAGTCTCAAAATTCCTCAAGCACCTGAATAGAAGCCCTCATAAGATACATTAGCCTCATTAGGTGCATCAGGTGTGCTTGAGATGGAACACATCAAATACCTGGACTTGTCAGCCATGTGTTCACAGTGACGTTTTATTGCATGTTATAAATATGGGTAAGTCAAAAGATTTGTCCAAAGAGTCAACAAAGGATGCAAGAAGGTCTCAAAAATGCCACTGGAAGGATAGTTTGCTACTTCAAAGTTAAAGGAACACTGGCTAGACCACCTGGACATGGCAGAAGCAGCGGCCCAGATTTCTGACGAGGCAGGTTTGAGTGACTGCGAAGGCCTGCAGCAAGATGTGGTGGCAGCAGGCACTGAGGTCTCAGTTTCCACAGTAAGGCATATCCCATGTCATCTATGAGGAAGCTGAAGCTTGGGCATCACTGAATGTTCCAAAAGGACAATGATCCCAAGCACACCTGAAAATCAGATTTCAGAAAAAGTCCTGGAAGACTCTGGAGTGCCCGTTACAGTCACCTCATAGAAAATCTCCGGTGGGATTTGAAGAAGGCAGTTGCAGCACACAAATCCAAGATTATTATCGAGTTGGAGCCCATTGCCCATGAACGATGGGCTAAGATCGGCTCAGCAATGCTGCCAGAAGCTGGTGTCTGGCTCTACAGCATGTTTGCAGCAGGTCATAACTGCAAAAGGGGGCGCTAAGTACTAATGAAGCTTATTATGAAGGGGTTGAGTCATTTTGAGACTGCAGTAGTCATTAAAGTGGCATTTTCTCTTGAATGCAAAGAGTTGTGTTTGATTTGTTTGTTGATTCTGGGAATTTTTTTTTATTTATGTACAAGCTTCAAAGAACATACATGAAATGTTTTCACAAGCTTCAAAAGTCCATGTTTTATCTAGAACAGTCAAAACAAAAAATGAGAACCAGCGTTAGCTTATTGCTAACATACTGTTACAAATCATGAAGGGGCGCTAGCAGAAAGGAGCATTTTGTCACAAATTTCGATTGCCGTTTTGACAGTTATGGCCTGGATTAGGGGTGCAGCTGCCATAGTCAGAAGTCACCTCTGTCAAATGATGGCTCCTGGAACCTTCCCACCCTGTAATGTCCTATTACAGATTTTTAAGTAGACCTGCACATCCAAGCCAAGACCCCTTTGGGAACCTTTATTTTTAAGACTGTGCTTTGGTGAGCAGTCAGACACATCCTCGTATTCCGCTCCATCTTCTAAACAAGCAGTTTATGAGATTGTGTCACTACGCCGGCAGCTTAAATCTTTCGCTGTTGTCTCACTTGGCCTACTAAACTGGCAACATCTGACAGCAGTTATCAAACCAGCACAGATGCTGTCTCGCTATCATGTAGTAAACACCAGTAGGTTAGGTTCAGGAGGAGGAGATAAGGCCTTTTCATTCTTAGCTTGTTTCCTCTTATTTTGCAATTGTTCACACTCTGCACTTTTGTGTGGAGGTTTTGTCGCCGTGTGATTCCTCTGGCGTTCAAACAGAATGTGCCCCCTGCTGCGCATTCCTGCTGCGGATATGGGCTCTTCATTTTCAGCCCTTTCTGAATTGCACGCTCGGCCTCCGTTCGGACTCTTAGTGAGTCTTCTGCTCCACATGTCTCTCACTTAGGCTCTGAGGCTCATGCATAGTTAAGTGGAGGGCGTTGTGTGAGTGGCAGAGGGTTGGGAGGAGGGTTTTCTCCTCTGCTCATCATATACCCACCCTGCTGCAGGTTCTGCTCTAACACTCCCTCTGACATCCAGATCACCTTCACTTTAGAGATCACTGGACATGAATCTGCATACCCCAGTCCCAGCCATTTCAGATCATTTGGGGGCCACCACACCCATCCCAACCAAGTCACATTCTTTTAAATGCAGGAATAGAACAAGACTTAATAATAAATTAAGCAATGTGTAATGTGTTTATTGATATTGTATTAGAATTAATACTGTTAAAATCCATAAAAAATGAAAACTAGAAACTGTCCTAGAGGCAAGTGCGGGAGGGCCTTTCGTTTCGAACATCTCAACTTTGTGTACCAATTATATGTGTATCTGTATTCATTAATATTCATATCATGCTTTTATCCATGCATTTTTTTCCTGTTGTTTACATTGCCTCATCTCATTAGTTGCAAGTGGTTTGTTTTGCTGTTCATGCACCGTTCTATAAGTGTCATCTGTCTGAACAGTACTTCAGAATGTAATTCGTAATGGCTAAATTGCTATAGAGAATGTTGTATCTATTTTCAGCCTAATGCATGTAAAGAGGTTTGAAAAGAAGGACGTACAATGCAAAACACATGTTATTTCGGTAATAAATGTGATATTAAGCATAATGTATTGATATTTCTTAGGAAAATAAATGAAAATTCAGTTGTTTTTCATCCATTTAATTAATTTTGGAAGAAAAAAGCATTGAATTAAATGAAAGCACATGTTAATGCTACTGTGTTTTAGTATTGCTAGGTTTCTGTGCCTTTCTACTCGTCATGAACCAAAATAGCAGCTTTCGGTCCAGTATCAAAGCAGAGGGTTATAAAAGTGTATATTACAGAGAATTTAAAAACACATTTAGACCACCTGTAAAAAAGAGAGGGATTTTATATGGGAGGTGGTAATATTGAAGCGCTGAATGAAATGCTGTTAGGGATGCGGAGGCACCTAACATAACTGCACTTATATTGCCATTTCAGATGGCATTTGCTTTTTTGTGCACTTTATTTTTAATGCAGTGCATTATGAGTTATGATACTGTCTCAGACTGGAACACAAACTGATATAGTTCTCTAAGGGGCTAAATGGAGCCAGGCTTTATTTCATCTGGCCTGAGTTCCCATGGGTGAAGGAAAGTCCATTGATATGGTATTGATTGAGACGGAGAGTGCGTTGGAGGTCTGCATGTGTGTTTGGACAGTGTTGCAGTCCACATTGTCCCTGCTGGGTTATTGGACGTGGCCATAAACTCACTCAGCCTGCGTTTACTGCTCGTATCTAGAAAGCCATAATGTCTCATTATGCTTTTATGGCTGGCTTTTCTCTCTGCAGCCTCACTTAGTTATTTCCCCTCTACCATGTTGCTACCTGTTGATGTGTCTCTCTGTGTGAGTAAAAAAAGGAGAACCCTTAAACCTTCCTGTTTTAACTGTTTTTTGGGAATATAACTCTGGATTCTGGTAACAGTTGCAGAGCAATGCTATGAGCACATAATTTTGTCACCTCTTTATATAAAGGTGAACTATGTTAAGTGTTTGATTTGATCAAAAAGTGTGACTGGCAGCTGAGTGTATGCTTTAAGACTTTCAAAAATGTCTACAGTGTAAAATACTTGCAAATTAGCTGCAAAAACCTCACAGACTGAGACATTTCTAGATGTACAGTCCTGTGTCATAGTCCAAGAACATTCTTTCATTTTTTTCCAATATTCAATTCCCAAGTTATTCATTTTTCAGCATTTTTCAACATATTTATTTACCCAGAAGTCTCAACAACTAAACGCATTATTACATTATTTCCGGAATTAGTGTGCCTTCATTACAGCTTTAGTTCTCGTCAAAAGATTTTCTTTCAGGTTTTCTGCAAACATCTGTTGGGATGTTTTTCTATGCTTCTTGTAAACATTTCCTAAGTTCAGTTGGAGTGCAACCCTAATTACACATTTATGCTTATTAGTTCATAAAACCATCCTCCACATCTCAGATGTCCAATTTGGATGTGCATATTTCCTTCCTTTTCGTTTATTTCTATTTCTCACTCATAACTTGAATAACTATGCATCTTACAGCCCCTCAGTGTTTAATGGTCATCTTACAGTGATCACAGACAGAAACAAATGTGAATTTGAAGCAAATCTGAAGCAACAGTGAAGCTAGATTTTCTCTTGTGTCTCAAAAAATAAAACTGAAAAAATGCTGTTTGTCTGAGTGGTCAGGTGGTTTAAGTCTTGCATGGTTGTTAGGAGTCCCAGTTTTGGAAATTCTTGTTTTTCCTCTTTTTTCTTTTGACCTTCCTCTTCTCTGTGTATGTTGGATATCATATATCAAATCATTTTAAAATAGGATTAAAGGGATTGAAGGGTTAAAGTGGCACAAAATTAAAGAGTAGACATATTTAGTTTCATGTTATACTTAGTGTTTGAGGGGTTTGCATGTTTTTCTGATTCCTGGCATTGACAAATGAAACATATGTACTCAGTGGCTGTTTCGATTGGGAGCTAAAGGGTGGTCTCTGACTCTTGCACAGTACTGGACTTAATTTCCACATTTATGTTTGAATGTTAATGCTGTAATTCATTTGTTGTCCGTCTGCTGAGTAATACGTCTCTCTGTGGGCCATTCTGTGCTTTTTCCCCATATGCCAGGACCCCAGTGAGCCATTGGAGAGATTTCTAATAGGAGTCTATACAGACAAATCCCATAATCCATCTGGAGTGGGTCAGTGTCCTGGAGCCCTCTGTCACTCAGGTGATGGAACACCAGGTTCCCTCACCACCTGCTTTTTTTAAACCTCTTTTCATGATTGCTTTTCTATTTTTTTGGGTAGGACTGGATAAGTAGGACTGGATAAAAGGAGGATATATATTGTGTCTCATCATATGAAACAAGAGCTCAGTAGAAGGCCAGCCATGATACAGTCCACACTAAACTGGTTTTGGGTCGTTGACACATTGCGTTGTGCTGTTACGAGTCACTGTGCTCTTATGACTCAGAACTAAAAGTGACAAAAGTGATGGGTTTAACGTACCTTATTCAAATATGTTCATTGTTTCCAGCTGAATGAAAAATGCACATCATTCTCACCAAAAAACATTAAACTCAAAGACAAAATTGGAAGGTAGATGGAAGGTAATTTATAAGATGATGTGGATATTTGAATGAGGTAAACTCAGTTCATATTTAGTGATCTGGACTAGTTTATGACAAATAGACCAATAGGACTTGTCTACAATTAAAAATCATTACATTACCTTTCACCTTTCAGTTTCCTCTGGGATCAGTAAAGTTTTCTGTTTCTGATTGTGATTGGAGGTAAAGTTACTGATTTGAAGAAATTGCTTGCATGGTGTTATAATGTCTTAGTATATATAAATGAAAAATTAACCATTAATGAATGACTCAGTAGTGTGATTCTACAGTTACGTAGCTGCACATGTAAAATAATTTTAGTTTTAGGATATACTAAAAAGAGATCTTTCCCTTATCTCATGCTTTTGTCTGTCATTGTGAGAAGACACAGAGGTTTTCTTTTTTTTTTTAATTCAAGGTCATGGATTCACCAAGATAAATTAAAATGCATATGTTAATCTGGAGACTGTTGTAAATGGCATGGATGATTTATGACTTCTGTCTTTTTCTCAGATGGAGAGAGGCAGGCGGAAGGGACTGATGCCAGTCGTAAGAGAGACTCACGCTCCTCAGATGGCCATCGTAAGAACGAGGATACCAGCGACAGCCATGAGGAAGACGCAGCGGTGAGTAATTAAAAGAACACCGTCAAACCTCCGGGGCTCTGAAATGGAGGAAAACTGCATAAAGCGATATCCCTTTATGAATAAAGCTAATTACACTCCTCATCAAACTTTGAGGATGCATAACCTTATAAAGTGTTTTTAACATCAATGAACATGTACTCTATTAGTTTTAATAACTTACCATATTGAAGACTAAGCAGCTTTGTTTTAAGAATGTGTGCTAGCCATACATGTCAGCACTCTTAAGCTCTCTTTCAGCTTTTTAAACCATGTGTAAGCCAAAGACTTTCAGTATGTGTGCTTTTAAAGAAGCATTTTAGCCTAAAACTAGTATTTAATATGTGGAAAAGTAATCTGTGCCTGAGTGCATTTGACAGAATTCACTTTGATTCTTGCCCATCAAAGTTCTCTCACTACAATATACAGCATGTATTGAGGAAGTTTGTCAGACAACCATTGGGAATCCCCTTTCCACTGCAATTAAGAGAAGCAGAGATGTAGGAGGTTCATAGCAATAACATCAGCACTCTGATTAATGCAAATGTCATGCTGGGTCTGGGAAGGATGCACACGCAGAGACCAGAGTAACAACAGAAAGGTGTCTTTAATAAGGTTTTCTTGTATTTCTTGTATTTCTGGCGCGCACACTTACACGCACTGAAACTTAAACTAGGATATGAGTCCCGATCCTGGAGGACCTTCACCCTGGGGGACTCTCTCAATAGAAGTCAGCCCTGTTCTTCATAAGGAGCCCACTGCCCTCAGGGACTCATAACTCTTGCTCCACTCTTCGTGGAGTTCACTCACTGCAGCGCAGATCTTAATGTCCTGCCTGTAACACAGAGGAGATGAGACACACACAAGCAAGGGCAGAGCTGTGGGGTAGCCTGTGAGTCCTGGCCACCCTGTTGGCCACCCCAAGCACTGCATCACAGTCATTGCTTTTTTTTTCCCCTGCACTGCAAAGTTTGTACCTGGGCACTTTTGCTGCGCACACACTTTTGCTGCGCACACTCTTTCCAAATATTGTTGCGGTGTGTGGTTTAGGTGCCTTAAATAAACCGGCCGGCGCGGAATCTGGCAAATATGCTCCCAAAATTTCATTTCAGTTTAATACATTACCCTTAACGAAAATGTAAAGGGACACCCGTATCCATACTGTACAGTTTACACTGAACTGCTGTCTACTGCAATGCTAGAATATAAATACCAATATTACCAGGGGTTGACATAATTTTTTTGCTCAAGTACTCTTATGAGTACCTACATGAATGAATTGGTACGCACCAAAATTTAAAAAATGTCCACCTCACCATGGGCGCTAGTGGCCAGATGGTGCTGAACGTGCAAACTGACTTTTAACCTAAATTTAATGACAGGTCATGTCACCCACAGGGATTATTTGGCACCAAAAATTTGAAATCAGCATTCTAATGTGATGGGTGTGTCTGCTTTCTCGCCACTAACTGGTTGAATCGAGGCAGTAACACTGACGGAGCCACTCGGAGCGAGTTTCCGAGTTCAGCCTGTTTCTGTACTTTGTTTTCGTGGCTGTAAAGTGAGGAAAAATGTCTGGCACAGATCCGTGGAATGGAAAGGCAAGATTGTTTGAACTGCCGTCTCCCACAATTAATTAATGCAAGCATGTTTTCTCTGGTATAAGCAGGTAAATACAGTAATAATTTAATTACATTTTTTAGTAATAAAAATACAGTAAAATGTATGGCTAATCACCAGTAATTTTTACAGCTCAGTAATTTACTGTTCATAATGGTGTACTACAGCGGTGTAACTTTTTCCTTCCCGGAGCATATCCAGTAGTTCAACCTTCTCCTGGAGTGTCTTACTCTTTCTCTTGCACTGAGGTGCATTGCCGGAAGGCGCAGAGTGTTTGGGCATGAGAACAGGAGAACAGGAGGGCAGCAGCCAATAACTGGAAATTTAGCTGAATTTATATTTGGATTACTATTTATGTTTCAAAATTAGTCAATTATATTTTTCTTAATAATTTTGAACTAAAACGCATTTAAAAAAGCCCATATTGCCACGAAAAAGAAAAAAAAGTCCGCGTTATTGTGGGGATTTCCATGTACAATTATCAGTTAGGTTCTCCGAAAAAATCCACAGTAGACTGATTCCGCGACTCCTGATCCATGTAAACGCGGAGGGTTACTGTATATAAAATGTCCCTTTAATGGCAATTTCTAAAAGATAACTTTCAGATCAGTATTTAACAAAAAATCTGCTCTTCATACTACAGAAGACACTTTGATGAACATGGTGTCATAGCCCTAGTTAATATGCCAAAAGTAACCAGCTGTTTTATGTAAACAAAATCTTTTAAAGGTTTTTTGCGTATTCAGTGACAATGTGCCTTTATAAGGTTCAGACGAAGGCCCCCAAGCTTTTAATGGGAGGTGAGCGCTTGAGTGTGGTTTAGCAGTGATTTTGGCTTCTGTGAAAGCATTTTGAATATTAAATAGACATTTTAAGTGCTCCCAAGCCCTAAATACTCTAATAAGCCTAATGGATGAATCACTGAAAAGCGGAGTGTGTCGGTTTGATGCGCTGTGCGGTCCCACGTGTCCGGCTGATGGGGTATCAGGTAAGGGCCACCAGCAGCGTTCCAGGGTCGCGGTGGAGAAAGGGAGAAGAGCGAGATGCACTCTGGTAGCTCTAAATGATTGATAGCCTGCTCCTCCTCCACCACATGCTCTAAAAACCATGGACTGCATTTCCATACCTCCTACTATAGCGAGGAGTTGGGAGCTCCTAGCCCAAGCTCAAGGCGCGCTCATTGACACAAACAGTAAGTTCAAGAGTACTATACTCTCAGGCAGACAATACCATGTCGGAGTCTCCCAGGAGCCTTATTTGACCCTTCTCTACCCTCTTCCCTTGCTCAGTGTAGGAATAAGTTAGATGTGCGCTCATGTGTGCAGAAACTCATCAAAACTTGGAGCAAATGGAAGAACAGAAATCTTAATTATTATCAAACAGCCGCTCTGTGGTTTTCCTGTACCCCCACAGATTAATACTTAATTCCACAATATTAAAGCAGAGTGGATGGGGGGGATTGAAGTGGTAAGAATAGAAAGGAGATTATACCCTTGATGATGTGCAGACTAAATGTGAGGTTATAACACGGATGCCTCTATCATTACTGATTTGTACATGTACAAGGTAACTATGGCTCAAGACTTAAACTGGACTCTCGATACTGTATATATATATATCCATATGAAGCAGACTGGGGTTTGTTCAGAATATATTACAGCCATTGGGACAAAACCTCCAATACGGAAACTTAATATGATTAGAAGAAATATGTTCAGTGACCTGGTTCAATGAAAGATCAAATTTAAACAACTTGAAGTCGATCGACCAGGACATGTTTGATGTTTAAATTTGACTTCTTTAGTTTAGCACTGCAGTTGCAAGGTGAATATTGCTAACAAACACAAAGTCTTTAGTCACCCAAATAGCCTAAGTAATTTCTGTAAAAAATATCTGTTTAAACCATATCCAGATCTTCATTTAGGTTGCACAGACTTGTGGATGTAGTTTAGGACTCAGTTCTCTAATTTATGCCTACTTTGTGAATACCACTCCTGGTCCTGCCTTCAGTTTTATAGCTCACAGTAAATTCTACTGTGTGGTAAAACACACTGACAAGTCTACTCTGACCTTAATGAAGAGATGGATGTGGGTTGTGAAGAGTTTTGGTGGTGTACTTTTTTATAGAAACGATTTTGGCTACTAAAGAGTTCTAGTGTGTGTAAGCAACGTTAGCCTTTAGAATTGATGTCTGCAATCTTAGCCTTGCAGCTGCAGGCCTAAAATACAGAACCAACTTTTGAACATTGAAAATGCCTTTGCTGATTGACTACATTTGAGATTTTGCTTAACTACCCCTTTAAAGGGCCTGGATGTATGGTGGCCTGCAGAATCATTCACTTTTTGGTAGATAAACCTATAAAAAGGTCAGAAGCGGAAAGTGTAGGATATGAGCCCTTTACCATTCATTGTGAAATGTTCACATAATATATTCACCTAAAAGGTCAGTAGCATTTTGTATTATGTTAAAGATGCAAGACATGCAGAAGTGAATCTATGTTTAGGTTATTTTTAATTGTCCTTGAATAGATTTGCTACTTGAGGTTTCATTTTATGGACATTGAATCTCTAAATGGTTTGAATTTACAGTGAATTTGATGGGAGCTTAGCTACAAAACCAGCATTGAGGGACGTTCAGTGCAGAGTAGACTGGATCTGAAAGACAGTAGCAATAAATGGTTGTCATGTGTGGAGGTATTTTAAACAAACTTAAAAAAGACCTTCTTGTTATTTACAGGAATTACTGCTATAGATGAACATATTAAGTAGATATTTTCATGGCATGTGTGTCATTCCTGGGTGAAATGACATTTTGTTACTCAAATCTACTAATCAAATCATCTGTTACCATTCCATTTTTTTCTTTTTTTTTTTTCACCTTGCATTTCATGTTCTTAGTGTCAGATAAGCAAATAGTCCAGATGCTTTCATTGTGGCCTGGTTTGGTCTGTGTGTCCTTCGGTGAGACTAAAGAATGGTTGCGACAGCAGAGCAAAGTTAGGAAAACATTAGATATCTCACATGCTGAGCAACACAAACATACATTAAGTAATGCCAGCGATGTCACGTTGCTCCAATCAAGCGTCTGACTCTTGTGCTCTTGTCTCCATGGCAACATGTAGAATAACCAGGATGCTCAAGGAGGATCATGCCCAGACTGACTTGCAAACATGAAGGACAGATCTGATGGTGGGATGGTGGACGGGTGTGTGCAATTGCAGCAGCAGATTTTAGCCTCAGGGATGCACCAGTGTCTCTCTGAAAAGTGTCTGTGTCTCCCTCATTCATTATTAACCAGACCATTTACCAGCTCTCTGTTCATGCTGGGTGCTCTGCATATGGAAGAAACACACACAAACACACAGACACACGCACGCACACACACACACACACACTCACACACACACACAGACATGTTACAGTATTATGCTATGGTATAATTGGAAAGAATGAAAAGGCATGAAACGTGATTCTTCTGAAATATATTCCCTGAATTGTTGTTTTGATGATGGTGGAAGACAGCGGTATCAAACACAGCAGTGAACTCAGCCGAGATCTGGTGACTGCGAAGGCAATAGTTTGTGGTTCATTGACTCATTAAACCCACTGTGTAACATTAGGGCTCTAATACAGAAAAATACTGTATTATTGATAACATGTGTTTGTTAGTAACTTGGTAGGTTTCTGCTAAAAAGAGGCTCCTGAGGATTTGTCCCTTTAGGATAAAAAAGTTTCATCTTTGGGCAAAGACCATCAGTCGGAATGACTTTATATTGATTTGGGGTGATCTTTTCCTCTAAGGGGACCAGTGGACACAACATAAAAGCCAATGGGCACTCTCACTGTTGGGTTCAAGCATTCAGGCCTAAACTGTCCTCTGAGTGAACGCCACACATGCACTCCATTTGTGGCATATATGGTAAAGGATGACTCATCTGACCACATCACTTTCCGCTAGAATTTCAGCTCTGTTTGCTGATGGCTTTCATGTAGATCTGAATGCTGATGACACTTAAGATACTGTTTCTAATTGACAGGAGCGTGCCTGTTTTGCTTAATCGGTTGGTCTCCGGCTTTAAACTGCTGATCATGCATGCTCCAGCTTTGCTAGAATAAAAGCTTGCAGCTATGCCGTTCCTTTGTGAATAGGATTGGACACTCCTGCCTTAGACTCCCCTGTCTAGAGGATGATGAACAAGAACTGTGCATGAGCAGATGGGCTACAGTCTCTGAGGGTGCATTTATATGTGTAGTTTGATTCCATTGGTCTGGAACAAAGTGGAAAATATTGCAATTGAGTCCTGTTTCATTAGCGTTCACACAAACATAATTAAGATTGAACGAAAAGAGAAAAAAATCAAGTTATACGGGTTAAACTGTCACAACTGATTTTACAGCATATATGTGGAGACTATATCTACTTAATGTCCTAACCTCTCTTCTCTCTGAGCTTGTGGGTTTTATGTCTTGTGTTATCTATAGTATGCTAGAGTAATAAGCCACAAGACGCTGTGTGTTACTGTGGGTTTTTGCCTGCCATGACGCAGATTAAGTCGCAGTGACGCGCAGCTGTAAGTGACTTACTGCTTTTACAAAGCGGAGAATACTTGGCTCCTTAGTGCATAATATAATTGATGTGTGTCATCAGATGTAGAAGATATTGTACTGACTGTGACTATTTTATACTGCCTCAGCCTTATTTTAAAACCAAACATATTTACTTTATAATTACCAGATCAGAGTTTATGAAGAAATTAAAAACAGATACATTCAGACTGAGACCTGCATACTTGCTTGGTCCATGAGTTTCAGATGCCAAATTTTTAATTGTTTCAAGCGAACTGCACTAGTGGTGCAACCGCACTTGGATTTGTGTTAATTGAACCAAACATGGCAAGCCTGAACCCTAACTGCACACCAGCAAGGTAGAGGTAGGTGTTAGTGATGGGCTGATCCACATTTTTCCAGTTCCGATACCGATACAGATTCCGATATAATACATCTTTATTACTTTAATATTAGCATTATTTTTGTTGAAATTGTGCTGTTTGTTAGTAGGGTTACATCACAGAATAAATAAACTACCAACCACTTATTAGAAGAGCAAAATATATACACAACTACATTGAATTTAAAGGCATTCCAAAATAATTTGTTACTTCAGAAAAAGGTAGCAGCAACAGCTGTAAAATTTTGTAAATATCAAAAACACAACAATCTTGGCTGAATCATCTAAATATTTCAAGTATTGTGTACGTTCTAGCAGCAACAACTGTGTAAAAAACAATAAAGTGCAAAACTAATAAATTTAAAATAATGTAAATTCGGAGACAGGACATGGCAGTGTAATTTCACCATTTCTGTATTTAAGGTGGACCGGCCGAGTTACGAGATACCAACCTTTAGCCTCGTTGTGTTTTGGGAGAGAGAGAGAGGGGGAGAGGGCAAAACCAGCCAACAAAACACACAAAATAGCCCCTAAAAGAACCCTAAAGAGGGCTTGAGGGAGAGCCAAGGGTCTTATCTGATATTCCTTTCGCTTTTGGGTTGTCTGCTGTAAATTGGTTGTTGTTTTTGGAAAACGTCAACGAGCGTCTGCTGCCTGGTGTCTTTTCCCGTTTGCCAGCATCTCCTGGTACACTTTGTCGTGAAATCTCTGCAGGGGCTTGATTAAATTTGTTGTATTGTACGACGCAACCGTACTTCCACCCCTCAGCACGCTGGCTTTACACACATTGCAAGTAGCCGTCTTGCTTTTCGGCGTTTCCAAACTCCAGTATCTCCAAACGAGCGACATTTTATTCAAAACAAGGCTCGCTCAGATTGAAGTTGCCGCAGGTTCATGGTATGGGGGCGGTGACGCATCTCGTATTACAGCGTCGAGTTTAAGGTCCAGCACAAGCTGCGAACTGGAATATAGAGATCGAGACTGTCCGACCGATATCCGATATCAGATTTACGACTATATCAGACCTGATACCGATATTATATAGGATCGGGCCCATCTCTAGTAGGTGTTCCTGATGTACGTGTTTCTGATCATTAGAGATATTTACAATATTCCTTCAATCAGGCTGTAATTCCTTCAATCAGGTCTGGCATATTCTCATTCAAACCTCTTTCAACTTCTTGTATTAAGTCAACAAGAGGCTCTGGCATCTTCCTTTGCTAAGAAGCTGATGCAATAGGGATGTGTGTGTGTTTGTGTGTGTGTATTGTGTGATGCTTCCTCCTGCCTCATGTAAATTAATGGCACTGTGGCTCTCCTCCAGGTGGGCAATTTCACCTTAGCTCAGCAAATCCATCATAGCCATCAGGCTAACATGCAGAGTGCTGGCCCTGAAAGCATCAAAGGAGTCGAACGCCCGTCCCTTTGGGCTTTGAGACTTACATCCTCTCTATCACGGTCCAGGACAAAGCCAGCGGCCGTCTAAGAACCTGTAAGTGCTTAGCTCCTCTGCGTCGAAGTACAAAAGCCTTCAGTCAATATATAGCTGCCCCTGTATTGTGTGTGAACACCTGTTCGGAGATGATGATTACATTGTGGGATCTTGAGTGAGATAATGGTTCCATTGGAGCGCTAAGTACCATTGATTGGTTAAATATGCACCTCGATGAGACTTCATGACATAATAGGGTCTGCTGAAAGAGTGTAATTATTCCTCCGGTAGTGGAACGCACTCCAGTGCTCTGGGTGTGTGACTCCGTGAGGCTCCTTCACCTTTGACACACACTGGCCAGCGGATGCCCGAAGGGAACAGAGGTTTGGCAGGTGAACAGACATCACTTGCAGATCTTGCTGGATTAATGTCTGTGGTGAAAAAAAGAAATAAAGGCAGACAATAAGAACAGGGGTGTAAATATGCCTATGCAGTGCTGCTCTCTGGATAGTGGTATATGTGTGAGAGTTTGTTGAAGTGAGAGAGGAGCTAGAGAAAAGGGTAGGAATGATTCCTAAAGCCAGGATTTAAGAGATAGAGTTAGGATTAGGAGGGTGAGGAGTTGTGGCACTCACTGCTGCGCTGAGCCCTAGGTGGCTGGGAAGGATACTTTCAGAATAAATAAAGTGTGGTCCCTGTCCATTGACAGCATATCAATTCTGTTAAAGTTCTAGATAACTTTTTTGTTGTCCCCTCCAGTCCAGTTGACAGTCATCTCTGTCAGAATTTTGCATTTGCATTTGGGAAGTTTTTGCCAACTCTTTCTATTTTTAATGTATTTGTTTCAGAGACGTGGCAGAAAAATGCATGAAACATCAGGTTCTACTAAAATGTCCTTCACTGGCCACCAGACACAAACATCTGAAGCTTATTCTGTGCTGTCCTTTTCTCTTTCTCTTTTTCTGTCCCTGTGTTCTCTCTCTCTCTCTCCCCCACTCTCTCTCTGTGCAGGTGTGGTGTGCTGGTGATGGTAAATAAGGTATTGGGTTGATATGTATGCTGATTTACAGCACCCACCAGTCAGAGGCTGATTTTAATCATACTGGCGGGATTATGGCCTCTCGTAAAATGAAGCATTTGGGCCTTATTGTTAACCCGAAATTGCTTTTAGGCCCATAAATATTGGACAGTCTGGCCTTGCTGATGCTTTATGGGTGCCAGGCAAGGCCTGTCACCCTGACCGCTACCCCAGCCATGACAGATATCTGTCTGGCCAATAAATAAACGTATGCTTACTGACAGGTCACCCGCTGCACGGAGGTGCATGGTCACTGTAGGTGGTGAATAAAAGTAACCGTCCAGCTCTGAAGACAAAAATCCCAGCCAAATGGAGGAGGCATGTTCGGCTTAGTGGCAAAGGCTGCCTGAAGCCAAAGAGAGGATTATCAGGAGGGACTCCTGCAGGGCAAGCAGACACGTCTCAATTAGCTTCATACACACAGACCAAAACACACACACTGCCTTGTGTAATTAGCCAAATTGCATTGTTAATACCTGTGGCGTGTGGGCAAAAGAATGGAGTCGCTGCTGAGGTGTGAGTCTGAGGGTTTCTACTTAGCCAGACCTGCACACAACTAGCTTTCTACTGCAGAGGTTTTGAATCCTGATCCTGGAGTCCCATTCAGCTCTGAAGCACCCAGCTCAAAAGTCAAGATTAAAAATGATTATACACAGTCATAGACATACAGTGTGCAGTGAAATGTAACCCTGAGTCACTGCTAAGACAGTGAAAATGGAAAATAATAGAATAATAGAATCATTTGACAAATACACACCAATGTAAACAGTATAAATATAACAGTTTATACAAACACTGGACTAAAAGTATTACAGTATTTACAGTGGAGAATAAACAGAATATGTGCAAATTGTCATTGGGCAAATGAAAAAATGGTCATGTGATATACATAAAAAAAGGTGTAGAAAGCATTATAGCATGGAGAATGCTGATGGGTAAAAATGAGGCTTGTCCTGGTTGAGGGGCCTTATAACTTGAAGGGTCTCTCATTGGATTCTGGAAAGGCTTGCTTAAGTGGAATTACACTGATTTTCCATCATTTTTGCTTAATTCACTTTTTGAGACTCACAAGCCTTAGCTACTGTCTCCTGTCCTCTTTTGCTATTCTGTGCCCTAGAATCCTCATAAGACTTTCTTTTTTTACAGAATAAAGATGCTGATTATTGAGAATATGCTCTTGTTTTTACCAGGTTTTAAAATCTGCACATTAGTCAGATGATGAAGTTCCACTTCCTCAGCATCTACTGCCAGCATCTTGATCATTTGGTTAATGTGGATGAGTGTCACTTAGCTGACGTGAGGCTGTGGTCAGGTTTGTGTGAAGTGGAAATGTGTTTCTCAGGAGACATGCAGCTTGCAGATTCTGCCCCTGCTGCATTTGCTGACATTTTACTTCACTTCTCTGCTGTTATTTTCCACACATGCACCCTTGTCACCAAATGCCTCATTTAGTTCCATGCCACACAGCCGTTAACGGTGACAAATTAGGAGTCATTGTTAATGTTGGATTTGCACTGAAAAATTGCCGGGTTGGAGATTTATCGCCACATACATGTGGATGCTATTGTCATCATTTGTAAATGCAGGCTACATTTCAGTGGATTTAGTCAGTTTAGGATAAAGGGGTTGAAGTCATTAAAGCAACTTTTGCAGCTTAGCCATGTTTTAAGTCAAACTCTCCTTAATTAGCTGGAGGCTTCACAGGAGTCAGGGGCTTGAGCTTCTGTCAGTGTGATCAGAGCGAAAATGCTTGCTTAGACAGAGGGCTCCCAGCTCTAAACCTGAGTCATTCTCCCTCTCTAGTGTGAACTGGATGTGTCTGAAGTGTTTAACTGGGGATTTAGTCGGGCTCCAGAGGCATAGAGAATTTCCAGAAGGACACTGTTCTGATGGGGAAAAGATTTCTGTGTGATGCCACAGCAAGGACTTAGTGCACTGTTTTTGTCACTCAAGTCCAACCCTTTGGAATTTCCCACGAGTGTGTCCATCCAGAGCGAGACATAGAGCCAGAGTTCCTGAAGCAAGTGCTGAATTCCACCGCCCCCCCCTCAGTCCACGGGCAAAGCGTCTCTCATATTTACTTTTGCTCTTGCTGGAATCTTGTTTACCCCTGGAAGCGCATGCCACAAGGCAGTGCAGACAGTGGCAGATGTTACCCTGCTCGTCCCTCTTTAGGGAGCTGGGGCGCCAGCTTGGTTAAAAGGAGCTCGGCTTCAGGTTATTTCAAAGTAACTTTTCACATGCCATGTATGAAAGGCAAGCCAATGACCTCCACTTTCTTTCACTCCCCCACCCTGTTCACGTCCCAGAGCACCCGTCACTTCTATCCCCTTATCTCATCCAGTGGACTCAGCCGTAGCCTCCAAATTGCCCCAGAGATTGAGGAGTCTGAGGCTGTGATTGCTTCCTGACTGCTGAGTTGTTTTTAGAGCCCGCTGGTTTAGCAGGGCCCTGAGGCAGACCGATTCCTCCCAATCCAAGGCCTCCCTCCTCGTCCTCCTCAGTCTGTGCTCCTCTCTGATCTGGGGCTCCTCTTGCTAATAGGATCAAATCGAAAAAGACGTGGCCTAGCCCAGGGACAGGTCGCCCAGGCCTTATAGGGGAGCCAGAGGCTATCTCGCTGCTTTTGATGTGTTCTGCCACGTTGGAATGTATGAACAGTGGGATTCATTGGCCTGTCTAAATTAGACCTCTGCTGGGCAGCGAGGGGCATATCTGGAATCAGATTAAACCCCAAATGAAAACTCGGAGCCTTCCGGGTACTCCTGAGGGGTCAGCACCTGCTTTGAGCTATGCTCAAAATGAGGATTGGATGGAGGCACTGAAACCAATTAACTTTGGGACGCGGGGGAGCGCCCTGGCCAGCAAGACGCTGTTGCCAAGCTGAGCTATAGCACAAGGTCAGTGCTCAAGGCGGTCACCATGGATGCTGCCCATTCTCACAGATGAAGATTTGTGCTGTTTGAGGCTGCAGCCCTCTCTGTGTGTATTCTACTTCCGTACATGAGGTTCACAAAGAGCTGCAGTGTTCCTCACAGGTCTCCCTTCTCTCTCCAAATGTGCACAGGTGAGGGCAACAGGTCTCCATGGTAACTAACCTCTAGCATGGGTATTCGCCTGAATCCACAGAGGGCCGAGGTGTCGGCAGATATTTGTTCCAGCCATGCACTGCAGTACCCAGCTTCACTAATTAGGTTGTCTTGCGTGTTAAAAAGGAGAGCTCATTAGTGTGGTGGTGTGCAAAGTCAAAACAAAACACCTATAGATGCAGGAGCCCTAGTTGAGAACAAGGGCCATACAAGGGCATCCCAGTGATATTGAGAGCAGCGTCTGGATAGCACGGTTAAGCTATGTGTGCATTATAGCTGCTTCTGATTTGTTACGCTTGAACTGTGTGATGTTCCTACGACTCAAAGGATATGTGCTTTAGGGATTGATGCCCTTCCAAAATCACAACATAAAAGTACCAAAAAAAAAGCAAGATTCTTTCAATATCATCCGTAAATGTTTGAAGTGTTTACTACAAAGAGGAATTGACACAAGATTTGGCAACCTAGTTACATGGATGGATCTAGTGCAATGAATAATTAATGTGAAACTCTCAGTTTAGTGTTTTTTTCCTCTTCTCCTTTCCTCTGTACACAGATGCATGTTTCGAGGCTATGCATTGACTCGTGTTCCTGTGGGATAGCTTTGCGCTCGCTTTTATCTCTGCTTTTTTGAACAGCAGTGAAGGACAGAGTGTTACTGTTAGATTAATTTTTTTTCATTGGTTTCTTGCAGCTTCTGAAGATGATTTGTGTTATTTTGAGATCTAAACCATACTCTAATTGGTCTTTTTAGATTATTTCTTGAATGGCACAGTCTTCTTTTGTATCTTGCATAGATGCAGTTAGGCAATATGAAAGGGTGTAATTTCAAATTAATGACTCTGCGAAAGCCTTCACAATTCCCATTGCTGTGGGAGAAGTTTGGCAGAATTGTTTCATAGCGTTCTTAGCATGCCAACATACTAATGATGACTATTTTGGGTAATTAATGAAACTTGTAGTATCGCCTTTGGCAGTTGCTTAATGATAACAGTGATCAAAGTGGGCTGTTGTTGACTTTGAAGAAGCCACACGCTGATGGTCCCAGCGGCAAGTGTAAGGGTTTAAGGACCTCAGAGTAGCTAAACGAAAGCTGGCAATATTGGGACGGTAAAAGAAAAGGACTTATGAATAAAGAACGCGTGTTCTTCTAGTGAATGACAAAAGAGTGAGGGATGAGACATTAAACAAAGAGTGTGTCGTTTCATTAAAGTCAGGAAAAGGCCTGGGTGAATCCAGGAGAGAAAGAAATAAAGGTCAGATCTACAGCAAGTAAAGTCATGTGTATGGGGGATATTGGAAACTGGTGGCCTTTCTGTGCTTTTTCCAGAGCTGTGCTGAGTTAGTGTGTGTCCCTCCTCCAGCCTCTGTTCCACGGGCCAGTTCAGTTTCAGTGAGTCTACTCTAGACCCAGAGATAAAAAAGCTAGGGACAAGGATCCATCCTTGGGCTCCGTAGGCTCAGCCTCAGACACTCTGGCCTCAGACATTCAGGGTTAGTCTTATGTTTTCCAGTATTACTGTATTCTTAGATTGCCACAGCTATTAGAATCTTGCCTGGTGTACTCTTTTTACCTGCACTGCCACATATACTCAAATCCTCCTTGCATCATTTTTTGTCAGTCTGATGGGAAACATACTTTGATCAGTCAAGATAAATGCTAGCTAGTGACCATTAGCTAGCAGTTTTCCACCCCACACCCTGGAACAAGGTTTTAAGCATTCGACCACCAATTCTCTGGTGTTACCAACATACCATTTAATTTTTTAGAAACATCAGCAAGCCTGTAAACACTGTTCAGGCCAACCTTAGTTCTGTGTTATCGACGAAACTTTTTATAGATGACCCTTTATAGAGTCATTTGTGAATGAGGTGTATGAGTGTGAAGAACCTCCACAAATTGTAAAATTGGTATAGAACTTAACTTGTTTTTTCTTTAGGGAACCAAAAGTGCCTCTTCATGTGAGCACTTGTCAGTGCTCTCCTAAAGCTGTTGTTACAATAGCTCAACACAAGCTGTATAATATGCAGCAGGATTCACTGCTTTCACTGCTACAGTTCTTAGATTTAGGTCAACTCCTGCTCTACAGTGACGGAAGAATTCTAATTTTAAAGCTTATATCTTTCTGCAACGTAGCTCGACCAGACCCAAACAGTGGTCACAGTGAGCTGTGTGAGCGAGTGGACTCTCATTAGCAGTGGGCTCTGCTGCCCGCGTGGCTGTCTGTCTGTTTGCACTTCATAATGCACTGCCACCTATTGAAAAAACAAGCCGTGGCCCTCACTTCACATTGATTTTTACCATCCTGCCTGCCCAGTGATTGATCTCCTCTGCAAAACCATTGATTCCCTTTGCTCTCCCTCCAAGCCCTTCTGTCCAGAGACTACAAATGGGCCTCGGCCAGTTTTCTATTGTTATAAATGGTAGCTAGCGCTCCGGGCCCCTAAATAAACGATGGGGCATTGCTGGCTGTCTCCTGCACATGGGACAGCCGATGTTGCATTGGTGCTGTGGCCCTGTTCCGCTGTCCTGTTGTTAGCCTAGCGGAAGCTGTTCAGCACAGTACTGAGCTGGGGCTAGTTTACTTTCTGCAGCCATGAGAGGAATACTGAGTAGGCTTTATATGGCCAAGAGCCAAAATTGGCTACACTTTAAAAATAAGGCATCCAAAAATGTTCCTAATGGGGTTGTGGACCTCTGAATTACGCCTCACAAATGCTTTCTTTTAAGCGGAAGATACACACTTGCGTGTTAAAGACAGTAATCATTTTTGGAATAATTAAGTTCAGGTGCTATTACATTTGGGTGCAGTCTTGTGAAACTCTTCAAGGTTCTTTGGAGTAATGTAATTAAATGATTTTACACCTGCTCTTACTTAAGGCATTTGCATATTGCTGTTGTATAAGGTACTGTTTGTGTATAATATGTAATCAAAGGATGGTGACACAAATGTCCCCAGGTTTGATGTGGGGGTTCTTAACAGAATTTCTTTACATGAAAGGAGTGTTCTACTTAAACTGCTGACATTAAACAAAGAAATGGGTCAGTGTTCAGATCGACCAACAAATACATGATTGACCGACAAATGCATGTGCGCGCGCGCGCGTGTGTGTGTGTGTGTGTGTGTGTGTGTGTGTACACTACCAGTCAAAAGATTTGGCACATTTTCCACATTTCCTGCTCACTTAATATTCACTAAAAATACACAAGATGTTTTTGTTATCAGATACATTCACAGAATATTCACTTGTTGAATTCCTTCATCAGACAGAAAATGTTATATTTTTTATGAATCACTAGTGACCTATAAAAAGGGCTTATAAATATAATCATGAAGTGGATCTACAGACAACTGTTAGATTTTTGAAGAGCTATTAGGCAACAGCCATTTTTAAAGAGCTATTAAGTGACAACCAAACAGTTAAACTAGTACATTTAAAGTCTAAAATCTGACTCTGCATTACCATACAACCAGTTAATAAGATGTCAGACATGTACTGTTACATATTCTTTCCATCATCTGTGAATCTTGTTTAATTTGACATTTTCATATTTGTTTTCATATGTGTTCACTCAACAACTTTCCAATGCTTCCACAACATCATGAAGAGAATAATTTTGATAATTTCATGATAATCAGTGACAGTTCATCTGCAGTATGTATTAGGCGCCAAGTGAAAAGGCAGTTCTTGAAATTGGGTGAGCGTAAAGATCTGAGCCACTTTGATGAGGGTCAGACTGTGATGGCTAGATGGCTGAGTCAGAGCATATCCAAAACCACAGGTCTTGTGGGGTGGGGGTGGCCTAGTGGGTAGGATACTTACCACTGGACCAAGAGGTCATAGGTTCAAACTCACCACTGGGTTCCTGAGCAAGACCTTAATTCCAAGTTGCTCCAGGAAGACTGTCCCCTGTAGTTAGGGAATGGAAGTCGCTTTGAATAAAAGTCGTAAATGGTATGCAGTGATAAGTATCTTCCATAATTGGTCCAAATACAGCCAATCAGTGACCTGGTATCACAGCTTGCTGTGTAGTTGCAGACCAGTGAGAGTGCCTCTGCAATGGACAGATGGACATTAGAACTGGTCTATGGAGCAATGGAAGAACGTGGCCTGGCCTGATAAATCATACACACACACACATACACACACACACACACACACACTCTCACACACACACACACACATACAAATTCATGCATATATGTATGACCTCACAGCCTGACATTGTTTAAAACAAATGTGTGTGTCCCAGTAACAAAGTAGCCTCGTCTTTCCTTTGAGTCTTATTCAATTGTATTTGACAAGATTTAGGCAGCAGCAGGCGTGTCCTCATTTTCTCCACTGTTCCCCACAGCAAGGCTCTTCCTGCTCTGTTGTGTGTGTGTTTGCGTATGTGTGTGTATGGATGTCTGTTCTGCTGCAGTGGTGTGTTTTATTTGTGTACAGCACTAGCTTTTTTCTTGCATCAGTAAGGCCTGTGAAATAGATCTGCTAATTCTGTACTCCAGCACAGAGGTGTGTGGATATGCATATGCACGTATGTATGTTAACACAAATACACAACAAAACACAACTAAGGCCTGGTAATATATTCAACTCAAATGCAAAAAAAAAAACAGATTCTAGGTTATTGAAGATGAAATATTTACATCATTGCATTATTGCATCAATGATTAGTTGGCAGTACATCATGCTGTTAAAAGATTTCAGGGGCTCTTTTAAAAGTTTCCTAGTTTATCTTTTTCACTACAATATTTTGGAATCTTTAAAAGGCTTGTTATTTTTGGCCTCTTTTCAGAAACTCTGCTTTCTCAAACATGTGTTGGAATATGTGTTAGGTAGTATCAGGCTTGACAGCTAATTTACACTACAGACAGTGACAGCACTTAATGAGGCATGCACTGAAACGTAAAATTAACCAAAAACACGTTGTAGGAGGCTCCAACCCAAAAGCCACATGCATTTCTGGAAATAAATGTATTTATTAGACTGCACACTATGCAATCATCTTCCAGTTCTCTTGTTTTGTCACTTAGACTAAACTAGCAAACAAATATGAGGCTCACTCAAATGCTTATGACAACACAAACTGAATCAGGCCAAGCATTTTCATGTTTTATTTGCGCCCGAGGGAAGACACTGCATATTAATATGGCTTTGATGCTTCACAGCAAGATGCTTAAGCTTCATAAACTTTGGTTGAACACTGTAAGCTTCATGCAGCTTACTGGTTCTCTTGCGGCCATGGCCTGGGTAACAGCGCTATTACATTCCGAATTATTCTAGCACTTATATCGAAGCCGTGAGCTGATCGCTGTAGTGTCTAAGCTCCCAAATGTGGTTAAAGAAGTGCCAGATGTTGCCTGTGCTAGATATCGCCTCCGCTTTGGTCCTGCTGATGTAATCTTTTCATGCAGTGGGATTTAGGTCTTCCTGAAAGATGGGCCAGTAGTAACGCTAATTATAAAATATGAAAATGTGCGTTCTATTATTACTATAACAGTGTGCTAGAGTCAGTGTTATTGCAGCAACTGCGTCCACCCTGCATGATGAGTAATGGGTTATGCTATAATTAGAGGTGTATTTGGCATTTGTAAATGAGAAGAAATAAGGAAATGTTTGCCCAAGAACACATTCTTCTTTAGCAACCCTAAGTACGATTTATTTACTCTTGAGGCCAAGGGATAATTATTGTTGGGTACTTACTGTAAAAGAAGAGATGTTGACTGCTTAATTTGGTAACCATGTTACCCACAAAAACATTTTTTACAGACTGGGAAAAGAAAAGTCCTTTTTAAATGTTTTATAACATGCCCGTGTCTAGTTGTCCTCATTACTCTGCCTCTTGGATATCCCCCCTCTTAATGGTCTTTCTTTAGTGTATTTGCATGTTTCTGAGTGAATGAGCCACTGGAGGAGTGATGGTCCAAATGACCAAGTGTCAATTTCAGCCCCCAGAATCTTTATGAGAGAGTTCCCTTTTCAAATGTCTGTACTGGTGGTCAGACTGTTTATAAGCCATAGCAACTCTTTGCTACCAAGTACTCAAGGCAGTAAAAAAACAAGCAAACAAACAAAAAAACAACAATGCGCCATGGTATGTTTTAACAAAATATTTGTGTATGCAGATCATTTTTTTAAGATTTCACATTACAAATTGAAATGGTTTGCTAAACTAGCCAAGGACGAATGCATTACGCTAAGTCCGCTCCTTGCTGTCCCTCACCCCCACACTGGGCACTGAGTGACCTTGTAGGTGCGATGCACCGTGTGGTGAGTTGGTGAGGGCAGGTTAGACTCACTGTTGAAACAAATAGTAAACATATGCCCATTCATCAACAGTAATAACTGCACATACTAATGCATTACAAACAATATTTAATCTGTGATAATCTATGCAGATAAGTATGATGAGTATGTCGTGTTCTTTACTTATTTTTATGTTAGGGGTCAAAGACAAAAATTGTCTTGGTTTACTTTATTTGTGTGGAAATTATGTATGTATGCAATTAAATGCATTACTTTGTCATCACATTTGTTATGGAAGCACAGTGAAATAATACTGCACCTGTTTGGGGGGGTGGCTGTGCAGTAGAGAAAATGTAAACTTTCATCCATGGCATTGGGTGAAAGCCTCTCAGTGATGTGGAGTGGGGCTTTGGTGCATGGCAGTGGAGGTGACTGATCTCCAGTGGCTATCAGGTGTGTGTAGCTTAGGTTGCAGCCGCAGCAGCTGAGCTCCTGCTGAGATTCTGAGATTGTGTCCCTTTGTCTCTCTCTTTCTGTAGCTCTCTTTCTGTAGCTCTCTTTCTCTCTCTCTCTTGCTCACTCTCTCTCTCTCTCTCTTTTCTCTCTCTCTCTCTTTTCTCTCTCTCCCTCTTTTCTCTCTCTCTCTCTTGCTCTCTTTCTCTCTCTCTCTTCTTCTGCCCCCCCCAATGGGCACTGCTGAGGGAGAGTAATGCCTTTACGCGTTTGTAATGCAACTCATCGGAACGCCCTCGTAGCACCATCCATCTCTGACCACAAGCAGCAGGAAGCAGCACAGATAACACTGCATCATACACACACATGCACACACACACACACACACACACACACACACACACACACACACCCCTCCACGAGTGTGCAGGTGCACAAGCATCAGAACAGCTAGTCTCATGCAGACAGACGTGATTCGCGTAACAAGAACACACATCTGGGGCCACCGTGAGGGAATTCTGTCTAAATCAGGCTGGGAATTTCAAAACACCTTGTGAAAGTTTAACAAAAATATGAACAATGACTGACATAGAAATTGCGCTTGTGCGCTTGTCATCACTGTCTAAAGGACAACAGGCCTGTTGTTACTTTTCATGTAAAGTAACGTGGTTGAAAAACTACAATTAATTCTCCTCATGTGTGGAGAACAAATAACATACTTTACTGTGCAATAGTCTTTGGCACGTTTGCAAAGTGTTTAAAGCCATTTTTCTAAGTGTGTGATAAAGTGATATTTTGTGAGTTGATAAGGAGAGCGTAGGTTTGGTTCCAGATTTCTCCTCGATGTCTTCAGTCATTGCTTGGATTTGTGAAATTCCATCAGCAATACCTGATTTAATTTAATAAAGTACTGATTAAGTCAAACCAGGTTTTTGATGGAAACTACAAGTAATACTGGGCTTCCACAAGAAACCCACTGATACATGAAGTCACTATTTACTGTTGCTATTTACTAATATTATTTGTATTTATTCTCTTTAGTTTTATTTCGTATATTTAATGATATTCATGTGAAAAATTAGTATTTTCACATCTCAACATTTTAAAAATATTTTTGCAGGTGCCTAAGACTTTTGCTCAGTACGTAATCATGAGGCCAATATCTGTTCACAGTTGTGATGAGATGGTGTAGTGTGGTAATTACTGTCTGCCATGAATTCACATAAAGTTTCAGCACCTACCAAGATCATGGTTTGCTTGTGCTTGTGGGTGTCTGGTTTCAGAGAGAGAACCTGTAGAATTTTCTTACCGTCTGCTGCTGAAATTTGACGAAGCGGGAAGTAACATGTCTGCTCGTGCTGAGGAAGATCTTTCAGCAGTGCCAGACAGAGCAATGTGAGCCTTTTTAATTGTGTCTCAGCACTGAAGTCTGTCATCAGAAATGACTGTGTGCTTCTGGATCTGCAGTGTTGCTGTGTAAAAGGGGCCGGGTGAGAGTGTGTTTCTGCATGTCTCACACACAGTGTAAGTGTTTGAGGTTGCAAAGCTCAGCGGCTGCTGCTCTTTTCCTTTGTCCTTCAGTGTCTTCCGAAGCGTGATATTCATCGATTTCCTCTCTGTACGCACACGCACATGCACACACACACACATTCACACACACACAAACACCCCCCCACCCATCTCACATAGTCTGGCCTGAAAGTGTCATGTTTCTTCACTGGTCAGTCTAGTGGACACTAATGATGTTACGGGTGAACTTTCTGAGCCTCAGCTCTTGCAGGCGAGCCTTCATCACCTCATCATCATCCTCAACTGCTGGTTCAACGGTGTGTTTCACCCTCAGCAATGCTAATGCTAATGCTTACTCAGTGTTTTGGGGCAGATTTAAGGAGAAACATTTAATAATAAGAGATAGAAACCGATCACGGAGAGAGAGACATAAAGGACAGAGAGACCAACATAAAAGGGGTAGTAAAAAGATATTAAATAGAGAGAGAAGGAAAGGAGGAGAGTAACAGAGAGAGAGACAGTGACGGAGAGAGAGGTAAAAGAAGAAAGATGGAAAGAAGAAGGAATGAGAAGGAAGAGAATGTTTAAGAGAGGGACAAAGAGAAACAAAAAGAAAGAGTGAATGAGAGGGGGAGAGAGCGATGGAAAATAGAGCAGATGAGAATAAAAGAAAAAAAGTGGAAGTGAGAGAGACAGCGAACAAGCTTTGGGGGAACGAAAGACAAGAGACTAGATGGACAGAGAGAGAAAGTGAAGGGGCAGTGAAACAGGCACATAAAAGAAGAAAATTAATAGAAAAGTAATTGCACAGCTGAAATGGTCAGATGGATACCACAGGGGCTAAATGGAGTGGTATTGTAGGGACCTCTTGTAAATTGAGTGCACGGATTCCTGTACTGCACATGCACTGAACTGGATTAGAAGTCTGAAGAGTGTGTGCGCGTGTGTGTTTAAGGACAAAACAACACAAATAGCCAAAGGGTATATAGAAAAAGTTTGTTTACCTCAAAAATCACTTAAAACACATTTGCTCGTGCACACACATACACACACAAACCGAGAGAGTGTCTGTGGAATGTGAAGGGAAAGTGAAGAAGAGAGAGAAAAAGTTGAAATGGTCATTTTTAAAGCCATCAGTTGTCAATACATAATATTAAAAAGTGCAGCTTTGGGGCCTTATGTTAATAAACATCAAGGAACGGTTACAGTACCACCAGCAATGGAGCAGAGAGCCCCCCACAGTCCCACACGCTCTCAATACTGTCTTGAATGGCCTTGTCAGACAGCCTTAACAGAATCAGCTCTAAACCTCGCTTATATCACAGTGCAGACCACTGTCTACCTTTTTCTCTACCAAAAAAAATTGTTTTTATCATGACCTAGAACGAAATCGATCAAATGACACTTCTGCTTCTTTCTGCAACAATATGGAAAACCAAAAATAAGAACATGGATGTTAAAACACTCAGTAAAAGCAACACAACGAGAGAGAAAGAGAGCGAGAAGGAGGGAAGGAAAGGTAGATGGAAAAAGGGACTGACAGACTGAGAGAGAAAGACATGAAAGAGAAAGAGAGCAAGAGATGGAGAGAGAGACTGAGAACACAGGAAAAAGGAAGAGTTACTTAAGAATAGGGATAGAGAGAGAGAGAGACTGGTGTAGAAACATTTCCTGTATCGTTCTTAAGCCTGAGAGATGTCGAAACAAGAAGACGGGCCCCAGATATACCAGGGATCAGACACTCTCTTCTTCTCTCTCTCTCTCTCTCTCTCTCTTTCTCACTCTCTCTTTTTCTCACTATGTATTCAAAGTCATTGCTGTCTTTTCTTATTCTCTATTTTTACAGTAGTTGTCTGAATGTGAACTGAAGTAGAGCCTTAGAGACTAATCAAAGATGACGATCATTCATCCCCTCAGCCAAAGAAGGAGATCTCGAATTAGGTGATATTGTAAAAAATATTGTAACACCAGAAACATTGTCACAATACACAAGATGATTGATCTGTTCAAGCCAAGCATATGAAGAAGAATACATTCAGTTTGCCTTTTACTGGTACTCCGATTAAACAAATTAGTAATACATTATTAATTATGTGTATTCTGCACACTGGCTCAGGAATTGAATCCAACAATAAGGGTTGCATGGTGTTTCTATTGAAAATGCTTGTAAATGTCCAAAAAAAATCCCACCACTGCAATATTGCTAATTCCTATGGGATTTCTAACAGCATGCAAGCACTGCGCTAAGGTTGGTGCACTTGAAAAATGATGACCTCTCTAGATTAAACACCTTGTGACAGACATGAAAATATACTGAAGCCATGAACATGAATATATACTTTACACTATATCGCAGCTTTACTGTAACTCCTTAAGCAAAGGTCCTTTGGTGTCCATCAAAACATAACAGTGAAATAAGTGAAAAAGTGAAATACTTGAGGACATGATGATGCGGTATTCAGTGCAAATGAAGTGAACATTGCACACTATAGATCAATAGGACTTCTCTGAAGGCCTAGGAGGCCCTGAGAGCTCCCCACTGGATTCTGGACAACGCTGAGATCAAGCATGACCAGGCTCAGGGAAGGATGTTGGAGAGTCCTTGGTTAGAGCTGTGGGAAGATTTGGTGAATGCAATTCAGCAGAAAAGTCATCAGCAGTGCTGGAGCAGCAGCACTAAGCCTATTATCCAGCTAATGAATCAGAGACCAACGCTACAATAAAAAGCTGCCGAGCAAACCCAGCTTTGCGAGCAGATTATGGCAATCGAGCTTTCGGGGTGGCATGTCTGATATATATTTATACAGGCCTAATAGATGGACTGAACAAGAAAGTGCTATTGATCAGAGATTCGGGCTTGATTTAATTTCAGCCTCCTCACTTTCATATCAGCCGGAGGAGGCTGTGTTACAATAGCAGTGCGTGTTTAGCTGAAGAGGTGTCGTGTGGAGTCTCAAGACATTTCAGCCCGCCTTCTCCTTCAGCATTTGCTTTCTAAGGGGTCAGAGAAGGTTCAGAGGACATGAGCCCTGTTGCATAAAGTCTGTAACATATCATTTGTTGGGCATCTTTATGGAAAGCGAGTACCTGACTCGCTGCTCGGCTCATTTGAGTTGCCATGCCAATGTTTTGTGTAACAAACGAGTCACGCCAGTCTGCTTTCATGAACCAGTTGTTTAATTGGATGCATTTTACAATGTGCTCAGAAAAATGAAGCAAGCATAATTCTGGGATTTAAAGGGCCCATATAACTGAAATCATTTCTCCAACTTTTTTTAGACACAGATGTTTCATGTGTTATGGGAAGGGTTTGAAAGGTACCGGTGACTCCCCAGTCATTAATATCTTTTTATGGAGGCTGATCTGAAATAAATGCCCTGTTTTGATCAAATTGTTTTTGGTGATGTTTTAAAAACCATTGCTTGTACATCTGTCATTGTATCGCAGTTTAGACCCACTTGTTCATGATGAAGTTAAAGGGAGTGCAACTTGGAAAGCTTTTGGAATGAGGTACATTACAGGGCAGAGGTCCTGTCTCAGACTTAAAGACACAGTAACTAAAACAGCCTGTTGATTTCTAAACATTGAGGTGAAGATGGAAAAGGGTGATGTGAACATGTTTTTGGTACATAAACCCATGCAAATGGGGAAACAAAATACAAGATAATTTGGGGTTTGGGCCCTTTAATACGAGTTGAATTTGATAGATTGATTAAACCGCTTAGCACTTGATCTGTCAGCTGGTGTTTCACTCTCAAGCGGAACATTAACAGTGGAGTGAAAGTGACTGCTCAGTTTAGGTTTGGCCCTTAGGGAGGTCAGTCAGATGGCAGGATTTTGATCAGAAGCAGGACGGCCTGGCCTGTGGGGGGGAAATACCTGACTGTAACTGACAGCTGTGAGGTGACAGCATTGAGTCTAGTGTGTGTGTGTGTGTGTGTGTGTGTGTGTGTGTGTGTGTGTGTGTGTGTGTGTGTGTGCATAATATCATATGAGAACCTGCTGTCCTCTGCCTCTCTCTCTCTCACTCGCCCTCTCTCTCTCGCTCTCTCTATCTCTCTCTCATTCTCTCTCTCTTGCTCTCTCTCTCTCTCATTCTCTCGCTCTCTCTCTCTCTCATTCTCTCGCTCTCTCTCTCTCTCATTCTCTCGCTCTCTCTATCTCTCTCTCTGTCTCTCTCTCTCTCTCAGTCTCTCTCTCTTTCTCTCTTTCTCCCAGGCCTGCCACTTTAGGCCCAGCTGACTCTAGATCAGTAGCGTGTGTCCAGCTGGTGGAGCAGTGTCAAGCTCAAGGCCTTGCCAGCTGTCAGTGGTTTTTGGAGTGTGTGTGAGAAACCAGGCCAGTGTGAGCTGAGCTGTAATAAGTCGTACAATTCAGGCCTGTATTACGAACAAGTTTGGATAATCAATTCTGTACTGTTTCACAGTTTAAAGAATGTTGAAATACCCAAAACAGAACCAAAGAGAATACTGGTGCTCAAAGAGGCATTTGCAATCTGGAACTAACAAATTAAAGAGTCATTCGTTATCTTGTGCTCTTTTCTATACATATTTGTGTCAAATTGAACTGGAGAAAATTACTGGATATGCCAGTTTAAGACTCTTTTCTACAGTCTAATTTTGGAGAATCACTATATACTAGTAGTATTGTTGTGGTAATCCGTTAAATAACTAAAACCCAATGACAAATCACTAAATTAACCGAACAATCAAGCACAGATCATTTTTTTATGCTGTCCACAAATGTTAAGCTTTCCTTGTTTCCGTTGTTTTACATATAACAATAAAAAATGCTTCTTTTTGAGATTTTCAAATAGTATTCATTTAAAAATGCGGCAACTGAAATAACAAAAATAATTAAAATGCCTAGTAGTAACAGCAGGGCCACGGTAGGGGACCTCTCAGTGGTGTTCAAAGAGCCACATCTCTCCAGGAGAGCACTCAGTACAAATGGTAGGTGCCGTAATAGAGGTATAAGATGCGACTTCTCTGCACTCTAAATAACCAACATTGAGAAGTAAAGCAGTTGTTACTGTGTGAAAAGAAGCTTTCAGTTTGTAATCTGTTGTCTTACTGCTGAACTCCAAGCACTGGGTGGAGGATGTTTTGGGCTGGAAGATTGGAGGGTGGACAATAACTACCATTATACCTCTCAGTTTCATCTAATAGCCAGACGTTCCCTCTCTATTTCCATCACTTTTCTTTCCATTCCTTCATCCTAAGACACCACAGGACACTGAGGAAGAAAGCCAGTGAGAGACGGTCTTGTGTGTGGGTGTGGGCACATGTATGTGTGGGGTGGGGGGTGGTTGGGTAAGTGGGTGTGTGCGGTGTCAATGGAAACTATACAAGATGACTATTTTCAAAAATGTTCAGTGCCTAGACAAATAAAGATACTGTACAGTGTAGAAGCAATCTAGATCAGGGTTTAACAATACACACCCTTCACAGTACAGTTGTTTTTTACACGATAATACGTGCTCTGAGGAGTAAAAGAAAGGTTTACTTCTTTTTTCAAAGTCCAGTTGCCAAACCACACCGAAGCGCCTGGTGAATGCACTGAACCCGAACGAGCCGGGGTTTAACGGTGCATTGTGAAATCATGATACTGCAATGCAAAAATGTGGGACTGTACATCTTACAATGAAGGTGGGAAGTGAGAATTCTATTAATTTATCGCATGAAGTTCAATGCAATTTGATCATCTGAGCACCAAAGTTCACATAAAGAAGTACATGATGTAGCCTCTGTGGCTTTTCAGCACATGACTTTCCCATTTTGCATTAATTCTCACCAGCTCAAGCACCACCCTGGCTCTGCCCAGCCATCACCACACAGTTATCATAATTTTCTGGATTCCGTTTACATTTACGGCATTTAGCAGACGCTTTAATCCAAAGTGACTTCCACTCCCTAACTGCAGGGGGCAGTCTCCCTGGAGCAATTTGGGGTTAAGGGTCATGCTCAGGAACCCAGTGGTGGTCTGCTGAAGGTAGGATTCAAACCCATAAACATCTTGTTCCAGAGGACAGGATCCTACCCACGAGGCCACCACCATATACCCAGTTTTCCTCAAACAGCATTTATGTTGACTCTTTTGCAGCAGTATAGTTTTAATGGTTATTTGTCTGTCAACATTAAAAATATAACAATAAAAAACATATTCAATTCGCATAAATATTCAAACACCTGTGCTTTGAAAGCTCCAGGTTTACACAAAAGACAATCGCAAATGACGTAAAACATAATGTGTGCTACTTGTGAGTTTTTAAGTAGGCTTGTCTCTCTGGTTATATAAAGCGCCTTTGTCAGGGCCATTTTATTTTTTGTTGGAGCGTTCTGCTGAGGTAAGAATTGGCTACAAAAACATGCTGAAGAGTTTGAATGTTCTGTTAAGCACTGTTGAATCCATCATAAGGAAGTGGAAGTTTCGTCACGACCTCCAGACCCTTACCAGAACATGCTGTCCCTCAGAACTAAGCAGACCAAGACTGTCACTGGGAGAAGATTTTCAGAGTCATCCCTGCCATTTCAGAGTCATCCTTTCTCAGTTCTGAGCTGTAGTCTCATTTCATCCTTTCTTCACGAGTATGACTTTTTCTTGAGTATATCCACCTACACACGTTATGACCTTGCTTGTAATGAAGACTGTGAGTGTCAGATCGCCCCTAATAAAGCTGCTCCGTGCATGTGTTCTGTCTCAACTCCCTGTATGGTACAGTATCCAAGGAACTTGAACATTTTGTTGCTGGTACACATTTTAAGTGGATGTAATTTTATATTTTAGATATTAATTTTCTACTCCAGTAGCTTTACTTAAACAGCGCTTTACTGACTGATATGTCACACTTCCCAAACTCAAACAGCATAAACTCAGTCATAAATAATGTTTTGTAGCGCTGGGGGGACTGCACATCATTTTTTGTGCCTTTCGGCTTCTGCTAATTACTGCTTGTTTTTCTTGTTTTTCATCAGTTCTCTGCATAGTAAAGAACCCAAGCGACTTAAATTTGCATATATTTGACCTTTTTGTCATTTTAACCATTAAGGTGCTGTATTCAAATTAATCAGTATAGTCTGTTCTGCTGTTATATGTATGTAATAATTTTTTTTATTAACCTTTATTTAACCTGGTTTGTCCCATTAAGAACACAGATCTCTTTTGCAAGGGTGACCTGTCCAAAATATATAAACAGGGAAGTACCTCTTATTGAGCTTTACAATGGTTATTTATTTCTCTGCAGGGATTATAGGTTTGAATCCTGTTGCCACTAATAAAAGTCAGCAATTATTGCCATGTAATCCTTGAGATTTGTGTATAAATCAATAAAAACGTGTCAGTATCAGCCAGTGATTTTGGCCCACTGATTGATCAAGCGTCAGTTGTTTCTACATTATATTCGGCAAAACCTAATAGACCTACAGTATAATATTATGTAACAAGAGACATTAGAATATCATTTTTTAACATCATAAAAAGTGTATTTTATTTGCGGGGTGCTTCACCTTGCACACCACATTGTAAAAAAAAACAAAAAAAAAACGTGACTATGCATATTGTAGCACGTCTCATCTAGCATGGAGGATGTTGCAGGTAACATTGATATTGACTAGCTTTGCCATGTTTTGTCTTCTGTCATGCAAAAAAGATCATAAAGCTGCAATACTTTTGTTGGTCCCCCCGTTGCACCTAGCCCAGGGTTGTTAAGGTCAGCACAGATGCAGTTGGAACAAAAGCTCACTGATTAAATCTGCCGTTGTTAGGTTAACACAGAGAAAGTGGAAAATTGATGCTGGCCCCGCGTTTCCATTTGCTCTCCCTCTGAAGGATAACTTTCTTCCCTAAAGTGGCTCACGCCGCTCATCAATTACAGCCGTCATGTGTGGCCGTGGTGTGAAGCTGCTAATTGCTTTAGCATGGTTTCTCCGTCCCTTAGGTAGTAATACACCGGCCTCCGGGGCCTTTGCGCTTAAGCGCTCTCTCAGCATGCCTATGGGCCCTATTAATCCTGCTTTAAATGAATTGGAGTCACTCTATCAGGCGAGCTATCGACTGCATCGCTCCCTTATTTACCTCCCTTTCCTCTGCCTGCTGTCACGCGCCTCACATGAATAATTCAGCAGAACCAAAATAATCCCACACTTAATGCAAAAAGAACGCCTTTGTTTCCTCCAAGCAGCAGCAAGTTCTGTGTGACTAGTGGCTTCGTTAAAAAGGCTCCTCTCGAGTGTAACTGCGGCCTTGGTAGCGATGCGTAGGAAAATCGTCAGGGGGGAGCTACTCCTCCTAGTATTTCAGTCTGAAAAGTTCAGTCCGGATTGTCTTTGAAAGAATAACTGTTGTGACTGAATGCAATATCATTCTAAAATAAATCCAAGGGGCAAATGGGAACAAATCCTTGTGCAGCAGTCGTATTGCACCCAGCATGCGTTTTGATGCTCATTCAGTGTTGCATAGTTGTACGGGTTTGCAATGAAGCGGTAATGTTACGAAATATTGATCAGGTCTCCTGACTAGAAGTACGGAGTGGCGATGCTCCATTAGTTTTCATGACGCAAAACATGAAAATGATTGTGTATGCACAGCACAGGCAGTTAGTTAGGACTGAATGCTGATGCAGAGTGTGGAGCAACATTTTTCTGACCACTGTGCAACAAATAAAGTGGATATAATGTCATTTATGTGGCCTAGGGCCACACAATATATGGACCCGTCACAGTTATTACTTAATTGCCTTATCGCTATTATTTAAGCTGACAGCAATTATTTTCCACAGTTCCTAGCTTTCACAGTCATATGTTTACGCGGCAACAAATAGAATGTGAATTGGGTGCTTTTTCATCAGTTGGGTTCAGGCAGAAAACAGTAAACACATTTACTGAGGCATATTATGAGTCTTAGGGTAACAACAAAGGTCTGTGCATTTAGAATGCAGTATAGGGTATCAACAGCTAGGGAGACAGATGGCTAATTAGGCAACTTCAGACTTGTATGTTAATAGCTGCTTTCAGTGAATTATTGAAGGCAAATAAATTGTTATAATCTGTTATTTTTATAGCAATTAATTGTCAGATAAAATTCCATGATTAGGCAGTTTTTAAAATATATGGTTTAAAATATATGATCATAACCATATTAGTGCACTGTGATGAATCACAGGATTTGCATATTCCAAATACGTACAAATAAGTATGACTATATATGGACCATATGACAAACAGGTGACATTTAAACTGAGTTAACCTGGGGAACCTGAATAGGGTGTGATAACTTTCAGCCTGAACCCACTCCAACATGAAATTTTAATGCTTAAACAGAAAATGTCTGCAGCTGACTTGGGCCGACCCATGGCAACGCAAACAAAAACAGATTAGTGACAGATAAATAATCCAACACCAACAGTAAGTTATTATATCATGCATGAAGGTATTATTTGAAATAATACAAACCCAGTAGACCTAGAGTACAAAATAATACAAACGTTATTTTGCCTGCACTAATATGTCATCTCATGAATCAGTTTACTGTTTTATTTCTTTTGCATCTGTATTCTCATGAGAGTGGGCCTCTTGGACCTTTATATGAGTGTGTGCCTCTACCATGCTAGAGGATAAACCACTTTAATGTAATGAAAGCTTGAGGAAATCAGGAGAAAATGTAAAGTGGGAGGAAAAGCAGGGTAAAATAAAGGTTAAAAGTGGGAGAGGAGCTGTGAGAATGTGGATGTAAAGTGTGAGCCTGTACTCGGCCCTGTTAGCAAAGTGTCCAAGCAAGGCCTCTTTCTTCCATGGATAAAGACTCTCTTGAAGTAACTTTTATATAGAAAACTGAATCATTTCATGAATCATAAACCTGTCCTGCCAGAGAGAGGGTCCTAATCAGCTGTTACACTTCATCTTTTGTTGAAATAACAAGCAGTGACAGCAGGAGACCTCTTATTAGTTGCTCTGCCAGTGTCGGCAATAGGACAGTGCTTGCTTTTTAAAGTGCCTGAGATGTGAGAGAGTGGCGTGTTTACTGTTTACACCTCTAAAGCACGCCCACGCTCCCAGCTGAGGTGAACGGAGCGTGATTAACGTGTGTGTAAGTAGTGTGAGACACCATAGTCCTTTAGGGAGAGGTGAGCGATGATGTCACATCCTTTCCCCCCCATGAGCCTTCCTGTCTTCTCCATCCGCACGGAGAGCATTTCTGATGAGAGCATTACTGATGAGCAAAGAGTTGGATTCCACTGGTTAATGGCTGTTTGAGTAGTCGTTGTTTGGCACTGCCACTTAATAGTCAAATAGTTAATAGTTTTATGATACCATTGTTTAATGTCTGACAGTGGATTTGCATGACAATGTACCTTCACTACAGAGATGTGCCTACCTTTGTGCTACTGTTTCCCAGAAAACAGCCTGTCAGAATCACAATCAAATGGATGGATTGTGAAGCAGCTTGGAGGAAATCGCTTATGTTACAACTGTGCAGACCCACAGAGACACAGAGGCAAGAACAATATAAAAAATGAAGTCTAAATAAATCCCAAAAAATACTCAATATGAAATACACTGTGCTATACACACAAATGCAGGGTATAATTACTATAGATAAGTAACTTACAGTTAAGGGAATTAATAAACACGAATGGTGGATAGGAGTATATTATTGTATGGAACAGAGATCAGTAGTATACAAGTAATATTGACATAAGTGGTGAAAATTTCACATGATAAAACTGTTACACATAATAATAATAATAATAATAATACATTGCACATAATTCAATTCAGTTTTATTTATATAGCGCTTTTTACAACCAGGTTGTCACAAAGCAGCTTTACAGAGTCCAGGTCTG
>JBBPCX010000135.1:5741547-5755131 GCA_037974365.1 Hydrocynus forskahlii | reverse complement strand
GTGTGTGTGTGTGTGTGTGTGTGTGTGTGTGTGTGTGTGTGTGTGTGTGTGTGTGTGAGAGAGAGAGAGAGAGAGAATGGGCCGTGGGGCTGACACTGTCAGTGATGGAGATCAGGCACTCCACAGCCAGGGTACCACCGTCTGCCAAATGCCATTACGCTGTAATGAGACGCTGTCGGCGAGATGCAGAGCCGCCGGGCCACTTCTGCTGCTAATTACCGCACACTCTCCAAACACACAACAGAGTGGGGCTAACATGCCCATCCCACATTATAAAGTGTGCAATGATTGTAAGGGTGCAATGACTTTAAAACAGTATCAAAACTGCAAAAGTGAACATTTGAAACCGTATCAAAATCCCTTTAATTGGCTGCTTTCCATGGAAGCCACTGTCAGCTAGGCATCTGCCTGAGCCCTGTCAGAGTGAAGAGTGGGTGTAAGGGGAGGACCTTATTCTATACACCAACTGTGCTCAAATGACTGGGTTTTATTTCTTTAGTGAATTCTAAAGGTCGCACATTTGAAGAATGTTGTTACACAAGGCTATTATGTTATTGCTTTATGTCTTTCTTGTATACTGTATTCTCTGCTAGAGGCTGAGAACACTTTGGCTGAGGTTTTCTTCTTGTTTTCTCTCCTCTATTCATACTTTTGTCCTTGAGACACTGTCCATGACAGTAGCGAGGACTTTTTGACAGCCGCATTGACCGCTGACCCCTTTAGCCCTATGGTGAACAGATGAGCAGGCTGAGGCTGGATTCAGACACTGTTATTTATAGCAGAGAGTGATTGGCAGGGAAAGCGGGTTGGCTGGAGCGAGTCTTATCAAGGCCATTGAGCATACTCTCCCATTTAAAAATTACTAGTCAATTCATTCATAATGGAAACAGATAAAAAAGCAGTTATTATTGGGCTTTTAATTACTTCATTAATAATTGATTATAAAGATAGTGACAGTGTTGTGCATTCGATTGGCATTTCAAGGCTTGTGGTGTATTTCTATGTAAGAATGGCTTGCTTGATGGCTCAGAGTCTTTCATGCATTTTCTTTTCTCCAACCCCTGTTTTTCTTTCGTACTCTTTTGCTTTCCTCCTTCTTTCATTTTTTTCTTTTTTCTTTTCTCATCTTCTTAGATTAGCTATTATTTTCTTCCTACCCCTTCCTTCTTTTCCTTTCTTTTTTTCTATCTTTCTTCCTGTCTCATATTCTCAGATTGGTTATTTTTTCTACACTTTCTTTCTTTCTTTCTTTCTTTCATTCTCAGATTGTTTTTTTCCTACCCCTTCTTTCTTCTTTTTTTCTTTTTCTTTCTTTCTTTCTTTTTTTCTCTTTCTTTCTTTCTTTCTTTCCTTCCTTCTTTCTTTCTCAGATTGGTTGATGTTTTCTTCCTACCCGTTCTTTCTTTCTTTCTTTCTTTCTTTCATTCTTTCTTTCATTCTCAGAATTTTTTCCTACCCCTTCTTTTTTTTTTCTTTCTTTCTTTCTTTCTTTCTTCTTTCTTTCTCTCCCTACCATTCTTTAATGTTCTCACTCTCCTTGTAAAGACAGTCTAGTGCAGCAGCTATCTACAGCCATCCTATACCATTAAACAATCAAGGTGACTGTGAGGTCTATTGCAGCTCTCAGCTGGGAACTGATTACTGCAGGACTGAAAAGGTGAAGTGTAGATGAGAGCTGCGGTGACGTCTATAACACAGTTTCATCTATATGAGCACATCGTCTCCATCGTCTCATCTGCATGATCTCATTGTCTCCATAATGGCACCGCGTTTATGACACAGGCTGCTTGTTAAAATGCAGCTATGGTTTGTCCTCAGGGGAGCAGACATGCATTAGATGCCCACAGATGTGTTTGTTGCGCTCGTCACGTCACACACACACCCCATCCCTCAGGGATTATCGGTGACAAATGGTACGACGGCTTGTCATTCTGAAGAGTGGCGGCCCATTTGTCTATGTCACCAGGCAACCTGTTTTAGAGAACGTGATTTCATCGCGGCATGTGGGCGGTTGTGCGTAGGACAGGTGGCTGATGTATCTGAGCTGTGGGGGAGCTCTAATGCTATAGACGTGCTGAACTATAGGACTCACATCCGCAGTGGTGAGATGTGAAGTCAAGGTTGTTGTCTTTCTTAATGTCACATTTCACTTCACTTTTCATTTAACAACATATTGAACAGACATATGCTCATTGTTCTAGCCAAATCTGAAAAAAAAGCTAAATGAATAAATAAATAAAATGCTATTCAAAAGAGGCACAGATGCCAGTCTAAGGTTTGAAGAAAGCAGCCATACAATCCCTCAGCCTCTTAAGGGAATGTTTTCAACTTTTTGGACAACTTAGATCATTTCATTGCATTTCACAGTCAGAACACCATAGCCAGCATTTATACATGGTGATGGTAATGGGTTGATTGGAGATGTTTTTATGCCTTGGGACAATGTGCTATTATTGAAGGAATCATGAATTCTGTTCGCTTTCAGAGAATTTTAAAGGAAACTGTCTGTTCACCTGAGCTGAAGCTGAATGTAAATTGGATGGTGCAGCAAGACAGTAATCCAATACAGTATGAATGACTGAAAGGAACCAAAATGAATGATCTGGAGTGACCTTGTGAGAGTCCTGATCAGAAGTGCAGTGGGAGGGTCTCAGAAAAGCAGTTTGTATTTGAAAACCTGCTAAAATATCAGAATTAAATCAGCTCTGCGAAGAAGAATGGCTTCAAATCCCTCTATAAAAATGTGAAAAGCTTATATCATGCTGTATATGGGAAATGCTGTTCACGGCCATTGCTGCTGAAAGTCATCAAACGAAGTACTGATTACTTTTTAACATTAGTATGTTGGAAATCTTTGCTCCTTAAATACATTTAAAAAATGAAAACACAATGTTTAATAAGGTTTTTGTCATCTAATTTATTTGGTCATCTTTTTCTTTAAAGATCTAAAAGCATTCACTGTGATAAAATCAGGGGGTCAGTAATTTATCACAGGACTGTAAATCGAAACATGAGTAGTGCAGTATCTATGAAGCAAGCAAGATATATTTTTACAGTCTACAGACCTGAAGAGCACAAATCCACAAAATCACAAAACAGCAAAAATAAAAGACAACTTTCACTGACTGATTTGAGAAAATCATTTTTTACTCTCCAGTCTACTATTACCTTCTAAAGACAGGAAGCAGCTGCAAAGCTTGTTGATGGGTACGCATCTCAAGAGATTTCTTTTACATAGTGTCTGCCGCCTCCTTTGAGGTCTGCTGTGATCATGCCTAAGATGCTTCACACACACACACACACACAAACACTCACACACAAATACACATTACAGTTGGAGCTTCATGAGGCTAAATATAGAGCCTGCATCTGGTGGGAGAGAATGTGTGTGTGTGTGTGTGTGTGTGTGTGTGTGTGTGTGTGTGTGTGTGTGTGTGTGTGTACTAGTGTGTCTTTGAGCCCCTTCACAAATGGCAACTGAAGATGTTTTCTGAGAGCGCCGCTCAACCATCTTCACCAAAAATACGTACAAGGTAATGAAAAAAGTGCAAAATAAACATCAGCAGCAGGCCAATGTACCGCATTCCTCACTGCAGTTCTCTGACCATTTACGGTAAAGCCAGGCTTGTGTGATCAAGGTCATTTAAAAAATAAACACAATGTAGATCTGTTAGTATTAGCACTATTATGTCCCTGCAGGCCTCTGAGTAGTTACATGTACTTATATGAATACACCATGAAATGAATATAGTATTAATACATCATAATATATTAATAATATTCAGCATGTGCCTGCCCCACATTTCTGTTTCCCCAGGGTTTGTGATTTTTAAGAGGGATTTGGTTGCATGTTATTTTGAGAGTCCAATGTAGATGCTTTGATCACTTTGATGTAAACATTCCATTTGTTAAAAGCAGCTTAATGAATTGTGTTGAATCTGTTAAAGGCCAACTACGTTTTTTTCAAATAGTCTGTCTGTAATTTTTAAGACTTGCATACATTTATTTATTTCATTTTTAAATGTGTTCACTGTCAAAGATGTGTACTTATTATCAAGTAATCTGGCCATTGTTATTCAGATATTTGTATATATGTATACTTTTAGATTCTTATCAAAAATATTTGAAAGATTCTAAACATTCTGTGTGTATTTTGATCATGGCTGTTGCTGTCAAGGTATCATATGGAACAGGACCAAGAGACCCCACTCACATGCTGTAGGTCTCTGCCCTGCAGGGCATTAGATCAGGGGTGTCGAGCTCTGGTCCTGGAGGGTCGCTGTCCAAACACAGTTTGATGGTTCTCCTCCTCAAACACTTTTAATAAACCTGACAATTAACTGGCGAGGTGAACCAGGTGTTTCTGAGTAGGGAAATCACCAAAACGTGCTGGACCACGACCCTCCAGGACTGGAGTTCAACACCCCTGATTTAGGAGATGGCACTTCCTCGGAGCTCACACACACACACACACACACACCATCAATAACACTAGTTAGAGAGAGACTAAACCATCTATAGCCCCAACCCTGCTGCCAGCCTGGTGAGCAGTGAATCTGACCAGTCTAGATGTGTGTGTGTGTGTGTGTGTGTGTGTGTGTGTGTGTGTGTGAGAGAGAGAGAGACAGAGAGCGAAGGTTGGAGTGGCTGTGTTACCTTTCCAGGCTCTACAGGTTTATGCTGTGTGGAATGTGGTCGCAGCCCAGTGGGTAAAATTTACAGGTTCAAACCTTCACTTTCTACCATTGTGTTCTCGAGCAAGACACTTAACCCTCAGCTGCTCCAGGAGTACTGTCCCTGTAACTAAAGATTAAGTTAAGATAAGGGCCTCTGTCAAATGCCACTTTATTATTTTTATTCATTTTTATGTAGTGTCACTCTATTTAGAATATAATAGAGAAGAAGAAACAATGCAGTGCATTGATGAAACATATTTTAAATTCTGCTGCAGTTCTGTCTTACAGTATGGAACTAAAGGATATACATGCCCACTTATTTGCATTTTTCGCCTCATGGTGTTTTTTATCAATATATTTTATCAATATGTGTGTGTGTGAGGGTACCTATCTTATCATCATGGCAGTATGTTTCAATAAAACAAAATCACAATATGACATTTCATCCAGTTGTGTAGTCCCTGTGTGTGTGTACGCACACAAGTAGTGGCTTACTTCCATCTCCTCCTGTATGTTGGCAACCTTAATTTCCCTCAACACTGAAATCCAGGGCTGGCACAGTGGTCCCAGGGGGGGCATAACAAGTTGAAGATAGGACAGAAATAGAGCAGGAGGCTTCAGCACTGCATACAGACACTTAATGTAGTATAGAGAGAGAGAGAAAGAGAGAGAGAAAGATGTGTGTCTGTATTTGCTGCAGTGGACAGTGTGTCGGTGTTGAAGGAGTGTGTGTCTGATTTTCTTCCATTGATTTCATTTGTGGAAGCTCAACGGGGAGAGAGAGGAATCAATGCCAAGTTATCAGCAAAGAATAAACAATAACTCCCTATGTCTAGCTTCCTCTGTTGAAGGGAACTGAGTCCCGGGGCAGGGGAGTGAACTGAAGCGCTGCGAAATAAAATACATGAAGCTAAAGGCACAGTCAAGGTTACTGGATTTGGCTTAATTGACATTGGAAAGACATTAGACCAGTCCATATGGATGCAGTTGCAGGCATGCTAGCTAATACTAATCAATTGTGACTGGCTCTATCAATTACTAAGGCTTCAAGCGCGAGAGCGAACAGTTGAGCTGTGCACTGGGCCTGAAACATTCACACTCCCCTGCAGCCTCTGGGCTCTGACCGCTCTTCTGTTTGCCACACTGTGTTTTGTTTGTTGCCGCTTTTTGCTAGTTTGGCTCCAGGCTCTGTTAAATCCCAGTCCAAGTTTGTGTGTGTGTTTGTTTGTTGGCATATATGTACACCACATGTCCAAATGTATCCAGATACAAATTCTGATGAAAGATTTTGCTACTGTAATGCACACACGGTTTGTAAAATCTTCTATGAAAACTGTCAATAGAAAGAGGGCTGTAACAGCTGCACCTAGGTTCACCATGTCAAGAGGACTGATGGATTGGGATGAGTTGGTGTGGTACTTGTAGGCCAGAGAACACCAGGACCTGACCTGACTAAAGTTCTTTTGGCTGAATGTAGTCAAATCCTCACAACAATGTTCCACCATTTGGTGAAAAGCAGTCCCAAGCCTTTGCCCTGTGAATGCATAAGCTCTTTAATGAGCAGCAGGTTAGCTGAGGGTCCCAGTACAGAGATGAATGAGAAGCTAACAGGACACTCAGCTCCCATCTCCCTTTTTATCTTTTTATTTTATGCTCTCTGTATTGATCCGCCTCATGCTACTGTTAGACTGATAATGCAGAAGAACTCAGCATGGATGAAACAAGCAAACACAGAGCTACTCATTTTGAAGGCTTTTTGTTTGCAGCATACTTGCTCCCTTAAGAGCTCACTGTCTCTCTTAAGCTCTGTTTTTTCTTTTTCCACTTCCACTTTTTCCAGTTTTTATGCACCCGCTCATTCAGCCTTGCTAGTTTTCCTTGTTTTGTCCAATATAGGGATCGATCTCTCTCTCTCTCTCTCTCTCTCTCTCTCTCTCTCTCTCTCTCTCTCAGTTTAAGGGTCAGGCTAACCTCCACGTTTTTGAGGACTGGTGCGGCTCCTCTGTTGCCCAGCTCAGAAAGAATCTTCATTTTCCTCTCTTCCCCCACGTGAGTACAGTGTTGAAGGTTTGTTTGTGATGTGTGAGTGTATGCACGTTTGATTAATTCTGCTTTTAATGCTAGTTTACATCACATCTAAACAGAAACGCCCACCTGTGCCCCACTGGTTGAGTCATATATTAGATTTTTTTATTGTGCAGATTTAGTTTTAGAACCATGGTTATGAGAGAACTACCAATAACTCTTCATCAAATATGAAATTTGCGGAAAGAAATAAAGATAGGTAGACAGAGAGAACGTAGAGAGAACGAGACTAAAAGAGTGAGAGAACAAGTTGGAAAGAGAGAGATAGAATATGGGGAGGGAGACAGAGTGGAATAGTGAAAGAGAGTGTGAGAGAGATTAGGAAAGATAGAATGAGAGAAAGAGAGTGAGAAAGAGAAACATTGAGGGGAGATGAAGAGAGAGAGAGAGAGACTAAATGAACCTGGGCAGTAATTCTACAGCTCCTACAGTGTGTACGTGTGTGTGTATCTGTGTGTGTGTGTGTGTGTGTGTGTGTGTGTGTGTGTATAAGAAATAGAGAATGAATATATCGATCGATATCAGATATACTTCATGTTTTGCTCTCCAGACAAGAACTGTAGTGAAGAAACTGGCTGTTGCTCCAAAGTGGAAAAACTACGGCTTGAGAATCTTTGGCTACATTCATCCATACAAAGATGGTAATTGTTTCACTCCACTACTCACAATCGTTCTCATACACATTTGTGAGTGTAGAGCTCGTAGTCATGTAGTCACACCTGTGCACTTACAGAGTGTTCTGAATGACTGCACAAGACTAATATGTAGTTACTGAAACCAGCTGCTGCCACTTGAAATGACAAAATCGCCGCTCTACACTTTAGGTCCTCACACCTGCACAGCTTCAAACACACACTCAAATACATTTATGGATGAATTTATAATACATCTTTACACTCACTCTAAAAGCTACTGAATTATGAATATATTAGAACAGACTGCCTGTCTGCCCTTTTCTCTTTATTGTATAGTCTTGTATCAAAAAAAGCATTTCATGATAAATGGACTTGAATGGACAGTTGGTCCAGAATAGCTTAGAATGAGATCTCTTTAAATAGAGATCTCATTCTATTTATAATAAGAATTCTCTTTATTAATATAATAAGAGATCTCTACATGGAGATTATTTCCCAGTTGTGGGACTTAAAGGTTTATCTTATCTTATCTTGAACATACATTTAAATAAAGAATGTTTTTAGCTTTTTCTATAATGGTACCATTACAGTAATGCAGTGCTTCGTTATAACAGCAATGAGATCATCTTCTCCTGTCCACATCTCATTTTACCAGGGGACTTTCAGTTTGCGGTGGCCTCGGATGATAACTCTGAGCTGTGGCTGAGTTCAGACGAAAGCCCCCTGAACGCCAGGCTGCTGGTCTATGTGGGCCAGGTAAGCATTACAGCATCTAAACGTTTACCGTCACAACTTACCACTGCTCTGCAAAAACGGCCCAGACACAACACAGATGAGCATGACTCTGTCAGTTTAACATGATTTAATTTATTGAAAAATAAAGAATGTTTAATTTAAGGCAAACAGTATTACTTGTGGAAATATTTCTGACAATAAGTAATTTTTAAGCAATTTCTTCCAGGATCAGTACATTTTTCTGATTCTGATTCTGATATTTGTGCCCGGACTTTGGGAACGATACAAAGCCCCGCACATTTTTCCCACTAGTATGGTCAGCTAGGGCTTCACAATATATTCCCTGTTAACTGTAATCACAATATTGGTCTAACCAATCACAGCACATTGGTCTAACCAATCACAGCGGTTTTGACAGATTAACCAATCACAGCTCCAGGTGAAGGTTTTTGGATGTTTTTTTTTAATGAATCGAGGTATTCATCTAATCCACCCAAAGGAAAAGTATGTAGGCCAATCTTTGACCTTTGCAGACATTTTTAAGGGCCCATTTTCTACATTTTCCTTTTATTTCAAATTTTTCACAATGTTGGTTTGCGTTTGTGCACCAAAAATATAAATCATATTTCATCATAATGAATTCTAAACTCTGTTTATCCTTTAGAAATAAACAGACTGGTTTTGTTACTGTGCCTTTTATACTGATTGCATCGCATTCAAAAGGCAACACAAGACTAAAAAAACTCCTCTGAACGTCAGCATGGGTGGGTGAGGTTAAACTGCTGTAGGCTAAATAGGGAGGTTTATGTAAATATGTTGGTTTATGACTTCACAGAAACTATGAGTTGAAAAGTTTTTTTTTTGCAGTGTAGGGCATGAGAGTGAACATACACTTGGAAACTTTAACATCATTTACATAGATCAGGCCTTTAAGTAATAAAAAAGTGATGATATGGGCTCTTTAATGGCCACCTAAATGAAAGCCTTGCTTATCGATTTTTCCATTTTTGAAAGTTCCCAGACTTTGTTGAGTTTTTTATAATTATTATTTGTAAATCTATTAGTGCTACTAACATTTAAGGGTTGCAGTCGTCATTCTGTCATTGAACGAGGTTGCAGTACAAACCCTGAGATGAGTCTCTAATACCACAGGGCACATCAGGTTCTCACCTTACATTTTCTTCCTGAGCTGCAGGTTTACTTACACCCAACAGCTAATCACTAATCCATCACTTCCCCAAACACACAACTTCACCTGACCTTCAGTTGGCATCTTCTGATACTTAATTACAGATCACTGCAGTTCATTCAGAAATGGCTGTGCATAAAGCCTAACGGGTTATGCTAGAATGGGGCAACGTGATTAGTAATTAAATGTGTAATAAAAATTAAATTGCTTTAATTAAAAAGAGGAACATTTTAAAACTAGAGTTGAATGTTCAACAAGAACCTTGTATTTGAACTGTGATATTCACACTTTTATATCTTAATGGACATGCTGAGCATAAATACATCAAAGTGCTCCTGAGTGCTTCTGTTCTGATGTACTGCAGTCAGGCTAAAGCCTGGCCATGAAAGAGGTTTGCCTTTCAGTTGTGTGATATTTTCACAGATTCTGAGCTCCGTGGCAGTGGGAAAGTAAACATCATATTTGATCTCCTGCTGTTCCACCAGAGGGCCTATGTTGGTTTAAATGGAGATAAAGCAAGATGTTGAAATCTGTAACTGTGAAATTGTTGATATCAATTCATGATAAATTGTACTCCAGTGACTCTCACTGTGACTATGGAATGAAAAGTCCAGAAAATGCAATCAGTTATGATTAATATGGAAATGATTCAACACATTTGAATCCCACATTTTCAAATTACAGCCCCAGTTCAGTGTCTGCTTTTACTGTATTCATTTGGACATTTCAGTTATGTGATCTGAAGAATTACTAACATAGCACGTGTATAGACAGCAAAATTAGTACATGCATCAAGAGTAAGGGCCCTTGACTCCAGTAGCTCCAAAAATGATCTTAGTACATTTTGTTCATACATTTCCTCTTTTCTATAGGTGAGCTGTGTAAAAAAGCTTTAGAGAAACATTTAAGTGGGAAGTATAAAAATATGAAATCTCGATCAGATTTCTCAAATTTATAAGGATCATTGTCACAGAAAACTGACTCCAGATCAGAACTCCTACTTCTGAGGTGGATTATGAAAACAGATTCTTTTGTTTAAACTCTCAGCCTGCACTTCACACCTTGTGCAGCACCTTAATGAAAAGCTGAATGTGGTCTAAGCAGGTTGAGAAAGGTTTCTGGGATGTAATTAAAGATTTGGGTGACTATTGACTTCTTTGTTAGCAACATTAGCTCTAGTTGTAACTAAAGAAGCAAAATCTGGACCCCAAACATGTCTTGGCTGATGGACTACATCGAGGATCAGTGAAGACTGATATAAAGCTGATTTTTGCCAAACCATTCCTTTAAGCTGTTTTATGAAAGCGCCCACAGGCCATGAGGTTTTAATTAGCCATGTCCTGACAATAGTGCATGATAGCTACATTTCTTGAAGCCCTTGACTAACAAACAAGCATATACATTGTTGAACGTGGTCCTGTACTATGTTAATATTATAATTTATTGTAATTGATTGCAAATTTGGTGTAGCTGAATCACCAGCCTCAGGTTGATGCATTTTATTCCCACTCTCATCTATTAGTAATCCATATCTGTTTGACTTTCATGCCCTGCCACCTCTCATCTCTCGCTCTGCTCTCTGAATACACAAGTGGTCAGTGACCTGCCCAGTCAGCTCCACCCTGACCAGGATCTCCATGGACACTGCACGCAAATGTCCAATAGGAAGCTGAGGAGGTGGACCAGGAGCCCCTTCCCCATGTGTGTGTGACTTTAATCAAATTGCATAGCCAGCGGCTAATCGCTAATTAAATTTCCCTCTGGTGATAGGGCCCGCTGTGCAGGGGCAAGCAGAGAAATGTATGGAATACAATTAGTCACCCAGCCTGAAGCCTGTGTGCGCATGTGTGTACAGACTGTGCTGCAGGGCCAGTATATTGATCACTTCAGGCTGAGAGAAGTCTAGGCTCACCCACACACGTGCATACGCACATACACATACACACACACACACACACACACACATACACACACACATAACAGGACATTCAATATCCTGCCATGAAGGTGTGTGATCGATTGGTAAGACGAGGTGGCACGTGGCCCTTTGTCTCATTGAATAATTGCCTCCCGTCCAGAAACTGAGAGTGATTTCCTGTAGGCCCAGTCTCTGATGGACTAGTTTCTGTGCTCTGTGAGAAATCCAGTCAGGCAGAGAGAGAAAAACAGTCCCTGTGTCAAAGAGCAGGCATTGGAGTGGCGACAGGGCCCTGAAATGGAGAGTTGTCTGGAGGGCCCGCGTCTCAATAGACTGGTCTCTGTTTAAAATAGCATGGCTGCAGGGGCTAACGCTCTCTTTTCAATTGTGTGAGCACTCCTCAGCATGAAGGGAGAATGAAGTGGGAACAAAAAGACAGGGGTTACGAGGAAGAGGGGAGTCTCGCTCATGTGTAATGGCTCTCTGGCTCTATTGCTCCCGCATTCTCCACGTCTGCCCCGTTCCATTTGCAGAGGCTTCAGGGTCATGGTGGACTGAAATTAGTTTTTGTAGGGAAAATCTCACATTTGAAGAAAGTTCACATCACTCAGAAAATACAGGAAGCACCCCAGGTAGCTGTAGCTGTCAACTATACTTCATGGTGTGATGTGAAGGAGAGAGAGAGAGAGAGAGAGAGAGATGAGTACACTTACATTTCCCTGCACCTCTCACCGACTCTGCCTTGAAGTCAAAAAAGGATGGCGAATTAAGTGTTCTGTTTCGTGCACTGTAGATTCACCCCTGCCAAATCCTGGCCTTAAAGCAGTGAATTGACCAGCAATTCAATGTTCACAGTTGTCGCCCTGCCCTTAATATTCTTTATCGGACAAGACGTGTCTGGTGTCTGACGATTATATTTTTGTACACAGCAGCTGTGTGGCTAACAGGTCATAGAAGCTTAAAGGCACTGCTTAGCATTAAGAAACACCAAGTCACAGAAAGGTGAATTCCACCAATATGTTTCCTTTATTCAGTCATTAGGATGTAAGCAAAATCATTCAGAGCAGACCGGTGTGAAATTATTCACTGTAAAGACTCTGATTTCTTTATAGCAGTGGTGATAGGAACCAGGGAATCTGTTTTATAATCGTTTTACAATCAATGAACCAACACATGAGACTTTAGATTCGATGTTGATTGTAGTAAATCAATGGTAAATCTGGGGGAAAAAAAAATTCTTTTAGTACCATTTAGCCTGTCTGTCATACATGGATTTAAAAGAACACATTTCTAAGCCAAACTTTATCGAAAACCAAAGTCTCAGGGATGAGGCGGCATTTTCATTTACCATTTAATGTAATTGATTTCTTTTATGTAGCTTTAAGCACCCCTCTGACTCATTTTGTTTACATTTCAACCGTTTAATTATAAAGAAAGGTAGTAAAATGGGTAGAATTCCCTTTGAGGTAGTCTCAAATAGGTTTGCTTGCATGGTGTCTGACTGTTATCTGGACAAATAGACAAAACGACAATACATAATTAAAAGCCGACTGTTTGAAGCCTGAATAGATTTTTGTTTATAGCATTGTCCAATTTTACAGATCACCGAGTGTCGAACTGTTTCGGACGCAACATAACAAGCCTGTTTGAGTTTATTTAACAGCTTGATGCAGAGGCGAGTGTGTGAGGGTAGTTTGCTAAATTGGTGGCTATAAACTTCCATCATTTGTTTGCTAAATTAGTCTCATAGCTCACGTACAAAGTTAAAGACACCAGACATGTTTTGGCTGATTGACTATATTTGGATCATATTTGGAACTAATGCTTTAACCTTTAGAAGAGAACCCACTTCACTGTTGTCTAATCAGCTTTGACCTGCTCACAGATTTTGCCCAGCCACACTGCTGAACTCAGGAGCTGATGATTAGTTGATTAGTTAAACGAAGTGTATTGGAGCACAGAAAATACCTACATGCATTTGAATAATGCTCTGTTTTCATGAGTGCCTTCATGCATGTGTGCGTGGGTGGGTGTAATATGTGCTCATCAGAGACGCCTCACTTAAAGCACTCGAATGGAAGCCAAGTGTGTGGGAATGATGGGCCTTTTCCACATTGACCTTTTAAGGCTGAAGTTTAGTGCTTGAGTTGAGAGCATGGAAGTTTTTGCCGTGTGCTGAGTGCAGCCTCCTCGGTCTGCTGGGATGTTTTGCTTCTCTGCTAGTTGCTAAATGTTTCTCCACAGGTGGAAATGTACTGAAGGTTTTGCCCCAGGAGTGTCGAGCAGGGCTTTGTGTGTGTGTGTGTGTGTGTGTGTCTGTGTGTGTGTGTATGCAGAGAATGCCAT
>JBBPCX010000135.1:5707293-5721193 GCA_037974365.1 Hydrocynus forskahlii | reverse complement strand
GGAGGAAGTTGTTTGGTTGGAAAACACCCCCCCCCCCCCCCCACACACACACACACCTGACTGAGCACTTATCTCTGCCCTGATGCAGCACACATATGCTTGCCCACTTAAATTTACATTTTCATTTATGTGTATTCATTTAGCAGGTGCTTTTATGCATTTATCCAGATTGACTTTCAAAATGTGAAAACAGTGGAAACCAAATTAATGCAAAGCATCCCGAGAATTTTCAAGGATTTATGACCCAAAACAAGAGTCTTAGGCTGATCACGTTTAATAAATACTCATGTAGATTTGGAGGCTAATACTTCTTAACAAAATAGTACAAGCATAATAGTAATGTAATAAAAAATGTGAAAAATTCTTGATTGGCCTGAAGCTGTCACAAGTGATTATTTTTGGTAGTCATTGAAGCTACTGATTTTGTAATGAAATACTTCGCAATAAAAATAACTTAAACAATACTGCAGGCATTTACCCCCACCCCCACACACACACACATTTTAGAGGCTCAAAGGTAATTGGGCAATTCCAGTTAGCTCAGCTCTTCCATGGCCAGGTATGTGTCAATCATTTAAATCTAAAGTACAGCTCTGGAACGCACCTTGCGACAGAGATCAGCTTGTACCTGTTGTATTGCTGCAATAATTTGTGGCACAAAGAATATATCAGCTCACCTGTACCAAGTATAAGTATTTATTTATTCAATATTATTTCATAACTTTTCAATTAAATTGAATGTACTGTTATCGTGGTGCATTCATCTATTCTAGTAATGTTGCAAGTTGCTTCTGAATTCCAAAAAAGGTGCAAGGCCTTGTTCTTTTCGTGCAACACAGTGGAAACTGGAAGGGAAGCGAGAATTGCCAAGATGACTCCTACACATAACACGCCGCCTGCTTTCAAGCTGAAAAATCTCGTATTGTGGCCTTAATTTTTAATAGTATCACTGTCTCTGTGGCAGTTCCCACCCCTGATTGATTCATTTGGCTTTCCATCCCTTGGAATGTTGGCCTTTACAAGTCTTCTCCAGTTAGTTTCTTCTGTCTTCTGGGTATCTCTGTAGTTCTCCAGTGTCTCACTTTCTGTCTTGCTTGCTGTCCTTCTCTCCTCCTCTCTTATCTCCTCTTCACTCCTCTCATACGATGATCAGTTTCTATCACTTAGACTTTTTGAACACTCCCATTGATCTCTGAAAGGAAATAGTGCCGTCTATCATGATGGATAGTATCCTGTTTGGTTTCCCTCCTCTCTCTCTATCCCTCCGTCTCTCTATCTCACTTTCTTTGTTCTTGCTATTGCTATATTTGCAAATCAATTTTCTCTCTTTCTTTCTCTCTTTCTCTCTCTCTCTCTCTCTCTCTCTCACACACACACACACACACACACACACCTATACATGCACACAAACAAGACACTGATTCTCACATCTAAATGATTCACTTCATGCATTGGCCTCCCTCATGAATATTTCTGAGCAAATTTACTCTTTAGGAGCATCCTGTTGTAAATACCATCCCTCAAATTGCCCGGGTGCAAGTAAACCAAATAAAATAATTAGGGCATGTAAATAAGAGGAGGAGCATCATGCCAGGTCTTGGAACATCCTTTCAAAACCCTGTTTTTGCTCCTCAGATAAAGCTGTATTTTTGGCTCCATGTGCCGTGAGAGAGCGAGCTGGCGGCTGACAGTTGTGTTTAGAATTGCACTTTGGGAAGTCTAACGAAGTGTAAAACCAGACTAGGGTCTAATTCTGAATATCACACAGCAGATGTGGGCCAATTGGAAGTGATGTGTTTTTGATTAGGCGAGTGATGCCGCACAGGACGGGGGCGGAGGTGGGGGGTTCGGAAAGGACTCACAGAAACTGAAAACGAGGAGGCCTCAAATGGAGCTGTCGCATTCAGTCATCGTTTGGCATCTGTACCTCTGCTTGAGCTGCTCCATGTGGGAAATGAGAGTGCCACTTTTTTAAATGCTTTGCATTATTTAATATCTTATTTATATCCACTGTAGGTGGTTTGTAGATGCTCATGTCTTTATCTTACACTGAATCTAGTGTCTATTAAAGGTAATTAATCAAATCTGACCTTCATTTCAACATAAAATCTAAACCCTACAGCCACTCTAACCCTAAAGCTGGTCCTAATCCTAATCCTAACCCTAACACTGCGTATCACCGGGTAGTTTGTTAACAAATTCAGCATTTGTATCTAATGTAAAGAGTCCTTTAAAATACAGTGTGACCAACAAAATCACAGTAAACAAATAAAACAAAAAAAAAGGAAATTGAATGTTAATTGGTGAAGAGTGACTTTCACAAATAAGGAAGTAAACTGTATATGGCATATATGTGCATATTGTGAGTGCAAATGCTTCATATATGTAAACCAGTCAAAATGCTTCAAGAAGAGATTTCCAAGGGTGGTTAGGCATATAAATAGACTGATTCATATGTTTTCTGTCTTGTCTCTCCTCAGTCTTATGGCCTCCAGAAGATACTACTTTGAGATTCTGCACAAGCAGGATGACAAGGGCTCAGATCATGTGGAGGTTGGGGTGAGTCACAATGTCTATATTCTGAAGTACTGTCTGTCACATAACTAACACTTCACATCAACTCATCGCTTGTGTTCAGGCTACAGCTTCTAAAGTAGTGTGCACAGATGGGATTACACGAGCGATACGATATTAACACTGTTAAAGGCGTTTATTCCTGTCCAAGTTATTCATTTTCACTTTTTTACAGCACTTTGTGCTTGTCATCGCGCCAGATTCTACTGTAAAATCCTAGAAATAACCCAGCGTTACGTCACTCATATGACATGTTCTCACCTGTCCTGAGGGGGAGTTTTTGCTTTATTTTTTTAAGTATTGAGGGAGTCAAGGAGAAGGAATCATTTACTTGTGTTCGCCCACCAGTAAATTATTGACTTGCCAATAGCAGACATTTAAAACTGCAGTATGATGTAAAAAGCAACATAAAAGTACAACACTGATTTTTTCTGCATCCATGTCACCTCGCCTCACAGCACCAAAAAACTGCACTCCTTTTTAGCCATTAAAGCTAAAAGTAATCACACGTGTGTGGGGGGGAGATTAAATTATCGGATGACAAGATAAATGCTCAGTGTAAATTTTACAATAAGAGTTTGATAAGAAGACGTGGCAGTATGCAGTTATACTGGTAGTCTGTGATGAAGGTGATGCAGCCTCCATGTATTTTCAGTGTTATAACCATGGCTTTTATAGTAACGTATTCCATTCTTATTTTACATAAATAGGTCATTATATAAGTAAGTATTACTTCTTTGTTTAATTTTGACAATGAGTATTCAAATACTTGTCCAGAAATACTAATGATAGGAAGATGCTATTCGAACCAGCTCTAGTTATGTTATGTGTTTTACAGAAAGTTTAATAATCTTCAAAAACGTTAGGGGTGATGAGGATATGATCATACACTGAATCTCAAAACGCATTTGTAAAGACATGGCAGTTGGTGGTTCCCCTAAGAAAAGCGATTAGACAGTGGTATAATTGCTCAGACACTGAAGTAGTTAAACTTTGTCATGTTAGTTAGCTTACATAGCACATATCTCCAGCCAAGAACAACATTTATTTAACTGAATATCTTCTGACTTGCACAACACTGACTATATACCGGTAAACATTTGAGAGCTAACGTTAGTTGACCTTGAAGAAAAGGTTTTAGAATTTGTCAAGCTTACTCATCTCTGCAGATAAAAACTGGTCGATTAAATCAACAACATCTTTATTGGTAAAATAAGGAATAACCTTAATGACCTTAATAAACGAGTCCTCTATATTCTCATTTGTAAACATCACCACTGTAATGTTTTCCCTACTATGGCAGCTTTCTCCAAAAGAGTTTGGAGAAAGTCTATAGAGTCTGTGTTGGAAGATCCCAGAAGAACCATTTTTGTAAATGAAATGTGTGTGAAAGGTTCCTTACTAATTTGAAAATTCTTCCTATCACAAACAGATTTTTTTTATTTACAGAAATATTTATTTCAGGAACCATCTAATGAAAGGTCCTTAAGGGAACTAAACGTGGTTCTTCTAAGGCATCATTCAAAGAACATTTTCTGGCAACTTTATTTTTAAGAATGTTACCTCACCTTGTTTTTTGTCCTGTCTGAATAGTACTTATGTTGTACATTGATAGATGAGGGCTGTTGAATGAATAATTGTCTGGGTTTTATGGACTGGAAAAGGGATTTCAGTAACTTATGTTCTAAAGCTGACTTTCTGGGCCCTTCAACAAAAAAAAACGAATCTCTCGCCCCTGTGAGTGATGCCACGAACACACTCACAAATGACAGACTTCATATATTCAACGCCCAGCCTCTGGCTTTTATTGCTGTCTCTTTTGGATGATGCTAATACGGCTGTTAGTCTGTTTGTGTTGTGTGGGGATAAGCCACTGTAATGATTTCAGCGTGTAGGCCCACAGCCGGAGATGGAAAGGAGCACAAAGGAATGATTGAAGTGATTTATACTGGCAATACGACTCTTTAGTTCACAGGGAGCAGACAGCGACAGTGGGAGCAGCCTGATCTGTTTAGTGTTTCTCTGCTGAGCACAGAATGGAAATCCTTCAAACGTCAGGGTTCAAACTTGGGTACAGCACTTAACTTTACTACTATAGCAGAAAAACCTTGACCTTGTTCCAAACCTAGTGAGCGAAATTGCTATAGGTACATCTAGCTACATACTCTTAACTGCTGTTTAGCTGTGTCTAATGCTATAGAACCATAGAACCACACAATATGTAAAATGATTGGCTAAATGGCTTTAGTAGTAAACACCTAGCAATATTTGATGCCCTTGAGGAAATATTCATGAACCAATAGAGGCACAGAGTGCCTAATAATGATTGAGTTTACTGGATGAGGGGGTGAAAAATCTTGGTGGTGGGCTGTTGGTGCCCATATTAGTGTAAACACTTGTGGGCTGTAGGGCTACCTATATAAAATTCACAAATTGTCCTACAAATGTACAATGTAATGTAGAAAATCTCCATATGAATGGTAAATGACTGCAAGTGCATTCCTAGCCAAGAGTTATGTGATGTACCAAATGCACAGTGTAACAACAGTCTTTTATGGATTTAATACGAGTTTTAAAATGTGAGCAAATTCCTACAAACATTCTGCTAATTGACAAAAAAGTGTTTTTATGTGAGGTGTCTGAATGCTCTGCCTCAGAAGGCACACTCTTTCTGACTAGTCAATGTCTCAAGTGTGGATATGTAGCGTAGTGAACTAATCACCTCATGATTGTAAAGTAGCCTGAAGTAGCTAGTGGGTTCAGTTACAACAAGAAAAGGATGGGTGTGTAATCACAGACGGCTGGAATGCCCCAGCGGGCTGAATACAGACACCTGAGCCTTTTCAGAGATGCAGGGCAACTTTGGAACTTCAATTGGTTTCCTGCCTTCGTAGGGGATGGAAAATGAGCAAAAAACCTGAGTGGATTTGGACAAATACGTGGAAATAGAGAACCACTCAAATTATCCTCTCCATGTATGAATGACTGAAAATCACTTTGACGGGGCAGCATGGGTGAACGACTGAATAGAGAGCGTCATCCTCTGAATGCTGCTTCAAAAATGAGTATAGCTCTGTAGCAATATCTGTCCAATATACATTACACACATACAATACTGTACACTTATATCAAGAGTAAAGAAATCCCTGTTTAGTCCACAAGCCTATCTTTTTTCTGTCCTGCCCAATTTCGTTTCTCTCTTTTCTTCATTTATGTCTGAGGATGGCAAAACTTCGTTAGCAAGACATTCGCTTACTGTTCTCACTTTGCTGCTAAAGCGTGCTGGTTAAAACTTTATAAATACAGAACGCTGAGTTTAACTCACCAGTCTTTCTCTTGCCAACACCATGCCAAATCAAATCTTGGAGCAACTGAGAGGCACCTTCACTACTCTTGCTCCTAAGTGACATTTTCATTTTATATAAAAAGTATAATTTGGTTTAACTGCTAGCATGTACTTTTTTACACAGAAAGCGACTTTTATGTTCAGTTAAACATGAGGCGGCAAAACCACATGTTTCCTCCACCCGTTATAAAAGAGAGGGTGCAGGTGCTCCACTCGCTCGGTTGCTCAGACTCCTATAGGTTGAATTACAAGCTGGTGACCTCATAAAAACTTGAAAATGAAAGAACAGAAACAGCAGTCATGCATTCACTGCCACTCCCTGTCTCACACCTGCATGGATGACAGAATTCTTACAAAGTCTTGGATCGTGTGTGTATGCGTGTGTGTGTGTGTGTGTGTGTGTGCATGTGTGTGTATGTGTATGTGTATGTGCGTGTGTAGGGTGAAGGGGGCAGCGGGTGCGACAGGGGAGAGAAAATAAAGAAAGAATGAGAACAGAATCATTACTCTTGATGTTGTTATTGTGGCTTAGCAGACTGTGGGTGAGAACATTGGCTATTAATGAACTGTTTTATTGGCCCAACCTGATGAGCTCTCCAGAGTCCTCCCAGTTAGCCTGTAGCTTCATATCACTGCCAACGCGCCACCATTACACCCTTTAGCGCCACACATTTACAGAACCCACGCAGTCGCCTCCGGCTAACCTTGACCTTAGCTGTGAGCATTTCTTTATAAATATGTGTCGTGTTTGTGTGAGCGTGTTCTGTCATCGTGTGTTTTGTTTTCGCCTGGAAAAAGGTCTACTCTGTGTACTCATTTATTCATCCATCTGTTTATTCGCTAATCGGCCCTGCTTGACGGATCTAGTGCTCAAGGCGGGCCAGGAGAAACGCTTCGGACATGACAAGCACTTGCAGTGCTTTGTGGATAGCGCTGGCGGAAATCATCAGGGTGATGAGAGAAATGAATTTTATCACATTAAGAGCCAAAAATAACAACCACGGTCCTGCCCAATAAGCCCGGCAGCAAGGACACAGTCCACAGCACACGGGCTGAGAGGGAGAGATATTGAGAGAGAGAGAGAGAGAGAGAGAAGGGTGAAAGAAATGGGGGGGGGAGATGAGAGAGAGAGCAGTGTGTCCGGATAAAGCCGATTTCACACGGATCTGCACATTCACTGATCTTTAAATCGCTGCATCATGGAAATCTGCATGTATGTGATATATGCTGGCATCTTGGACACGCATCCAAAATGCATCCTCAACGCTCGAGCCAGCAAGATTAGAATCAGGTGCCGTCGGCCATCGTCAAGTGGATGAGGAAACCCACAAACAGCACGGCAGCAGGCTCCTCAGTAGCTGTCTCTGGCGTTTGCTATGATGTCACAGTTGGGGGACAGTTGTGCGTCTTTGTCTTTGTTCTTTCTCTCCTTGCTAATGGATCCTACAGTGGGTCTCCCATGGCAACACCTCGCTGTTCTGCGGGTTTTGATTGGTGGAAGGGCCTGAAGTCAAGAGCCAAAGACAAAAGCCGTATTCAGCCTGGAGTGTGCGAGTGAACTGGGTGCCAGGAGGACTAAATGATGCGTGTGACGAGGAAGCTGGAAAGCAACTGGGTTCACTTGAGAGAAATGGCGTTCTCTCTTGACGGTTTCACTGGAGAGAGGGAAAATCAGTCACCTGTGGAATTTGGAAGCATTGAATGCTCTGTATTTTCATCCTGCTTTATAAGTTTTCAAGCTCACTCTGCAAAATCCGTCTTATAATGGAATAACAGGATCTGTTTGGAATTGATCTATCCAAACTGCCCATAAAAAATGTTCTTTATAGCAGCTGTTGAAGAAGCTTTACAGAATGTTGGCAAAAATCCCATTCAGCCTAATGCCACACAACTTGGGTTTCAACAAAATGCACACATTTAGAATGCGTTGTTTGCTGTATCGGAGCAGCTGGTGGCCTAGTGTTTAGGAACCTGCTCCTGCAATCAGAAGGTCATGGGTTTGAATCCCAAGACTGCTAGGGGTACAGTTGAGCGAGGTACCAGCCACACACACTCCACCCTGGGCGCCGTGTTGGTGGCTGCCCACTGCTTCACTTGGTGAATGCGCTTCACATTGTTCACACATTACTATAAAGGGCCACTTTATTATATTTATTGAGATTTTTGAGTGGTAATGTTTTTACGGTAAAATCTGATGTAACATCCCTGTTGACCTGGAGACTCTCTCAGAAGAGTCAGAGAGCAGAAATACAGTGTTTTACTGTATTCTTGTATAACTGCTATGACATGGGTTAATTGCTTTAATGTAACATTTTAAACTCAAACCCAAGTTCATTAAGTGGAATGGGTTTTTCCGCAACATTCTGTAAAGCTTGCCCAACCTTGCAACAGTTGCTATGAAAGCATGTACTTGTAGATGGAGCTCACAGAGGCTTAATCAGAAGCATAAAATAGTTTGAAAAACCTTGTATTCGTAAGACATTTACTTAATTTTAAACTTTATCATGCATAAGTTGTTAAAACTGATCAGATTGAAAACAGATGCTTAATACTACAATAACACTATACAGTTCCTTGACTAACCTACCTACAAGAGGAAAGTAATGTCAGTTTTATTTTATTTTTAGATAGCATCACAGACTCTCTCTCTGCTTTTCTCCTGTTCAGCTTTTTTTGTCCTTAAACTCATAACTTTACTGCTCATGCATTCAGCTTTCGCGAGAGCTCAAGGATGGACTGTGTACTAAATACACTCTAAACCTTACATTTAGATGTTTAGCAGTGATATATAACAGTCAGGTGCAGTGTGAGGGTTTTTTTGGAATAAGAGTAGAGTTTGTGGTTAAACAGGAAAACAAATCTGTTTTGTGTGGTCAGTGTTTTATACATGTTAAAGGTGTTAAACTATTATTGTTGGTTTATGGACATACCTCTGTTTTCAGCTGCGCTGTGTTTCAATTCTCCAACAATTCTCTCCCACTGAGATGACCACTGCAGGATAAAGGTCATATGGCTGAGGGGGGTGAATATGGCCAAAGGAACTATGAAGTTGACAAAGATTTTTTTTTTAAATGAAGCAAAAAGTAAATACAAAAGGTCACATAAATGTACTGGTGCGGGTAGTTTCTAAGTAAAATAAATTCAGCAATGTTTGGTCAAAGGAGGTCAAACCAGTGAAAGTTACATCCAGAGTGCGACAAAGAACAAATGGAAAAAGAAAAGGAAGCGTATGCATCATCTCTCCCTTCTCATTCTCTATTGAATTAAAAGATGAAAGGGATTCAGGTCCATTTTAAATTCAAATTGTGTACCTTTCAGTTAACAAACAAAAAAGGCATCTTTAGCCATTAAAAGAAGATTGCTTTCGAAAGCATTGATTTTAAATTGTATTTGTTTTGAATATGTGTGAATGATCAAACTGTCAGAATAGATTGGATAAACATGATTTCCGACTTAGTCCAGCTGTAAAGAAAATGGCATTTTAAACAGGAAAGATTACCTTGTGTAACAAATCTAAACTTCGACACGAGTTCATTAGGTTGAATGGGAAATTTGCCAGCATTCTGTAAAGCTTGTCTAACCTTGCCTTAGTGGCTCTGGAAGACTGCATTTGTGGGTGGACTTGGGAAGACAGCTTGCTGAGGTCAGTCAGAAAGTGTAAAGCAGCCTGTATTTTGAATGTATTTTATCAGTTTCAAGCCTCGTGCTGCAAAAATGTGCCCTTATAATGAAATACTTAGCATCTGTTCCTGGAACGATATTTGCATAATTATCTGGCAAAGAATATTCCACCTTCAGCATGTATATCTACAGTGCATTATTCAGCGCAAAATGTTAAGTGATGTTAATTCCCTTCCTCATGGCAGTTCCTAACTGACAATGACTAGGTGGCTTGCAGAGGACATTTAGCGTCTGATGCTTCAAACGGTGCAAAATAAAAAATAAAAAAAATTTGGAGAACAGAATAGGCTGCTGTTTGAGCAGCGCTGTGTCTTTGCCTCTCCCTTAGAGAAAGGTTTGTCTTTGCCGAAGAGAGGCCATGGCCCATTTGAAGAAAGTAACACTGTCACGAACCCTGCATGCCAGGCCCAAACATAATTAAATACCAAACATAATGGCTGCCTTTGTCGTTTTGTTCCTCTTTTGGTACATTTTACTATTTTCCTCCTGGTTTAGATTTTTGGCCTTTGCTGTCGAAGGGTTCGAGCCAGAGAAGCGTCCCTGTGCTCTTCTCCCACACGGGCCGTCTCCGAAGTCCTGAGACTCAGAGTACAGAAAACAGCCATGGTTAGCTTTAATGCTGCCACGGCACTCGCAACTCTGTAACTTTCTCTGTCAATTTGTAACTTTTTTATTTGTCCTTTGTAAAAGCTGCTCTGATCATGCCTTCCTCCGCCAACTGAGACACCCACATTTATCACTGAGAAAAAGCTTTTAAGTGCTAATGGGTTTCATCAATACACTCCGCTAATGCACATGAGACTTGTTTAACATGAAGATGGAAGGGCACAGCTGAGAAAATAAATGGGTGAGAATGCTTCAGGAGGTTTGAAGGTCTTGTGTTTTTTTTAAGTAGATGTATTTTTCATTTTCATATAAACCATTTAAGAATTGCTAGTATTTTTTCTATTTATTAAAATGCATTTTCTCCCAAATGTCACAGGCTTTTCTGAATTGTGGGGTCATTACATTTAATATTGCTTCCATGCTATAAGCAAGATCCACCTCCTGTAATTTGTCACTAAATTAAATTTAAGTTTACCTATTCCAAAAACTGTGCAGCGGTGGTGAACCATAGCTATTTGAGCTAGGCCTCAAAGTATACTGACAGTGAGTGACATATCTACGACTTCGAAAAGGTCTAGAGGAGTGTTCTAGGAGTCGGTCACACCTGTTGTCAGTTAAAACGTGATCCTTTATTATTGTGGTGTTTCCTAAAGTGTAAGGCCTGCAGTTCAGCTTCTGAAGGCCTAACCAATGAGAGAGTTGACTTAGCCACATCTACTTAGATACTGTAGAGAAAGACTCAATTCTGATTGGACACATTTTCCATGGCCATTACATTTTTTTTCTTCCTTTTTTTCTTTCTTTCTTTTTCAGATGGTGTAGTTTTTTACTGTTGAGCACTGCATATTTCCCACTTGTGAGACTAATAAAGGGGTATCTAGTCTCATGAATTTGGCCCAGGGACAAGTAAATAGTAGAAAACTGGCTTCTTCTTGGGATTGTACAATGGGATCCAAATAACTCCTACGAAGATTTCAGAGACGCTTGTCAATAAAGTTGTAATGTTTTCCCAGTAATCACAGGGAAACTATGTTCACTGCAAGCATTTCACATTTTAACGGGATTCGCTTTTAATTTTTAGTCCACAAAGACTCATTTGTATGTCTTCCTTCTTGCTTGCCTCAGTAAAAATGGGTTGAGGGTACATTTTGGATTGAGGGCAATTTTGTCAACTGATTCAAATCTGGTGGTGGTCATAATCTCAAGGTTGTTCTTCTCCAACCACCCTGTCTGCATGGATTTAGAAAATCTGTGTTTGAAAATCTTATCAGGAAGGCAGCAGATTTGATTTGACAAGTAACTGCCGAGTTGCTCCTGGAGGCGGTAGAGCAGGTTCCCCCACTTAATCAGCGTTTGCAAAATCAGGCCATGAGGAATTAAACTCAGATGAAGGAGAAATTAGCATCTTAAAACGTGCAGAAGCATGCGTAATTGGATTTGCCCAAAGTTATGCGTCAGTTTTGGGGATTTTTTGGGATAAAGCAGGTAGACAGAAAGTTTAGCTGGGTTTGAGAAATGAGCTCGCAGTAGGAGAGGCAGCAGTGATTGATGGTGTTGATGGTGTGTGTTGTTGTGTCCCGTGTGTCACAGGGCAAAGCACACGTCCGCTCTGGCTCTGCCCCGCTTGACCTTCAGCCTGCAACAGACAAAGCGCAGTACTCTAAACTTAAAATGAGTACACATACCTTGTTGGAGTAAAATATGACATTTTGAAAATAACAATTTAGAAATAGAACACAACATATAAAATGTACTCAATTGTACTTTTGTTTTCCATTTTCTTCCCCTAAATTCAGTAAATCGTTAGAAGTATTGCACATTTTGAGATAAGTTTTCTATATAGAATGTGTACCTGTTTTCAAAACATTTGGCTAGGATTGCATACTTTTACATAGAGTTATGCTATGTCTACAACTATACTATATAATATACTATATGTCTGTCTGTTTATATTAAAAGTAATAATAAATAAGGTCGTCATGTTGGATTATGGTGGAATATTTGTTGATACTGGGCAAAGTTATGACTTGGTGTGTGTGTAGTGTTTAAGAATCTACCTGTGTGTGTGCATGTGTGTGTGTGTACATGTGTGTATGTATGTGTGTGTGTGTGGTCTTGATTCTTACCATGGAAAATGCCCTGTCTCCCCTCATTAGCAGGAGGATAATGAGAAGCGACATGGTAATTGCTGAATGTCTTTAAAAGACTTGTAGCCTGTCATTCGCTGGGTGAGTGTGTGTTGCTAGAGGACTGTGTGTGTCTTGTGGGGTTTAGGGGTGAATGTGTGTATGCAGTCAGTACCTTGCTATGAGGAGTCTGACATGTCCTCTGAGTGTGTGTGTGTGCATGTGTGTGTGTGTGTGTGTGTGTGTGTGTGTGTGCGCGCGAAGGTGACCTTCCATGCTGTTAGTGTGAGGTAAAGGAAGGCTTTTGCAGTATCTTCTCACTTGCTCTCCTTTCAGCCTGGCTTCATGCATTGATCTCTAAAGCCTCAATCCCCTAATCGATACAGCACAGTGCAAGTGTGAAGGCCACACTCATCTTTTTATGTGTGGGGAAAAAGTTATTTTCTCAAGTCCTTTTTCTCGACGACTCTTGTCTCTCTTTTACTCTCTCTCACTTTCTGTCTCTTGTTCTCTCTCCCTCCCCACTCTCTCCCCTCTATCTGTCTCTTGTTCACTCTCCCTCCATGACTCTCTCCCCTCTATATCTTTCTCCCTTTTCCTTTTCCTATTTTCTATCTATCTGTCTGTCTGTCTGTCTGTCTGTCTGTCTGTCTGTCTGTCACACCCATTCACACACTCACTCTCTCTCCCTTTTTTTTTTTCTCTTCACTACAGTGGCGCCCTTTTCTGCCGGGTCTGAAATATGAGGTCATTGATTCAGCCTACATCTCCTTATATACAGGTAAGCCCCTCTTACACACACACACACACACACCCACACTCATTCACCATGTTCTGCATAAACAGCTGTGTGTCTCAGTAGCATCACTCCATGCTTAATGTGACTCGACTAGCTTGACCTGATTTGTTCAAGACTCTTAAAGCAATAAAAAATTAAATGTAAACAGTTTTCCCCATCCAAAAATATAGTCAGTCAGCCAAGCCATGTTTGGTGTCTGAGGTTTTCCTCTGTAGTTTTGCAATGGAGCTACAAGGCTTTTTAGCTCATACGCATTGGAAGCTTATACCCTGTCATTTAGCATTATACAGACTGCAGGCCTAAACCATCACACACATGCCCTAAACCATGTCAAGTTATTAAGCAGTATTAAATAGGCTTGCTTTTGCTTGGTACTTTTAATTGCAAGCTGTTCTGCCTGAATTCTGGAGTTGGATTGGCTCTTAGACACAAGCCGAAATGGCACTTCCTTACTGACATGGTGGTAAAAGTCGTGACTGAGCAGTTTCCAGGTTTTGCGTGTGCTATTATGCACCCAGGGAATCGGGCACTGCGTGTTATCAGTGTGGAAACAGACTTGATCCGTCAATTGCTGCTGCGTGACACAGCCAGATCAAACTCGTAGACGCACTAGAGTAGGTTTCCCAGCATAATCAGCACATGATGATTTAAACTCAGGTGAAACAGAAATTAGCATCTTGAAACTACTTGCGAGAGAGAGAGAGAGAGAGAGAGAGAGAAAGAGAAAGAGAAAGAGAGAGAGAGAGAGAGAGAGAGAGAGAGAGAGAG
>JBBPCX010000135.1:5693857-5703904 GCA_037974365.1 Hydrocynus forskahlii | reverse complement strand
GGTTTCCAAACACCCCCACCCCCTAAAAGGATGAGACTTTGCATGCATGCAGCAACCCCGCCCCCACCCCAAACCCCACCTCATGCCCAAACCCCGCCCCCACGCATAGACCGATGCGTCCCCCTCGCATTAAAAATGCTTCTGACGCCCCTGCATATAATTGTATAATGCAGCCTTTTTATGAAGAGTTCTTTGTCAGTCTGAAGCTGTTTTTTACCATCTGTGTTCAGCCTTCCTTCTGTCTCTCTTTTGGAGTTGAGTTGCATTAGCATTTCTCCAAGGTTCTTTCAGTTGACACAGCTCTTAACTTTAACTGCGGCATTCTTATCCATAATGCTAAGATTTTTTTGTAGTCAAAGTTATCCAGAATGCTTCAACAGAATCAGATGGTAGACATGGTGCCGAGTTTGTTTTCCCTATGAAAAGTGTAACTGGTGCCATTTATAAAACATTTCCTCGAACAAACATGTCTGGGCATGATTTCAAGTGGGGTCGACATTTGAAAGAAAAACAAGTAATGGTCTGACAAAGTCACATCCTTAACAGTAGCGGAAATATTGAGACTATTTGATATAACCACATCCAGAGTGTGGCCATGACAGTGTGTACTGTAAGACACATGCTGAGAGAGTCCAAAAAACGTCTGTTTTTTTTTTTTTTACGTTATCTAGCAGCCAGTCCTTCACCTGTCTGGCCAGCACACAAAACATTAATAAAGTTCACGTTTGGTGGAGCCGACTCAATTAATACAGTTTCAGTGCTATATTCATTTAACTATCTTTCTGTTGAAAGCAGAAACCCAAGCCCATGAACTGTAATAACATGAACTGAAATAAAACTAATAAAAAACTGGGTTTGCAAGGGATCTAATATTAAGAAGAGCTAACTTTGCAACCTGTGCTCTACTCTCCAGACACTGTGACTCATTTTACAGACTGCAGATTGGATGCATTCTCTGACTCTGATAAGTACTGGAATGGGAGGGATTACCGGCACACAGGGTCCGAGCTTGTTTTAAGAACATGTGCTGCTGACATCATCACTGGAAATGCACAGGACAGAAAAGTGAAAAGAGAACAGCTTAACAACCCACAAGAGGTTGACTCAAAACACGCATAATAACACCTGCTGAAGCACCCCATTGCTTTCCATTAAAAGTATGTTTTGAACCTGTAGTTTTCATGTTTTTTTTTTCAACACAGACAAATACACCAAAATTGTGGTGTTGACTGTATGGACTGTATGCTACTAATGTGACAGTGTGCTTTTAACAGTGTGCTGCTGCAGCAGCTTTTCAAGTACAGCTTCCAGTATTTCTATTAGTTGTACTGGTCACACATTGTAAATAACACTGAAACCTTTAGCCTGCCTTGTTAAGCCCCTATGGACTCGTTGATGTTTGCTTTCCCTTTAATTACACACTCTGTCTCCAATTAGACCACAATCTGACAGGCTCATAAATCGTGCCTCTGGATGAGTGATGGAAGGATGGTTGGATGGATGGTTGGTTGGATATATGATGGATGGATGAGGGATGCATGGATGGATGGATGGTTGGATATATGATGGATGGATGAGGGATGCATGGATGACTGGATGATTGGATGGGTTCATGGATTGATGGCTGTGATTAAAGTCCATTTTCTTGTGGTTAAAGCTTTCATGTAAACAAAGAATAGTCAGTTATCAACAGGTAACCATTTAAAACTCCCAGTCATTTACGTTTGAGCTTCTCTGGTAAAGATCTGTGTTACATGTGTGTTTTCTAAAATATGTTCAGAATGTATTAGTGTGAACATGGACAAATAGTGAGATATGGACAAAAATGTCATTGCGATGTTAGAAAAAAAACACGATTCATCAGACCAGGCCACTTTCTTCCATTGTTCCATGGTCCAGTTCTGATACTCACATGCCCAGTGTGGGTGTGTTTGACTCTTGTCAGAGTTGCTCAGATCTTTACACTTGCCCATTTTTCCTGCTTCCAGCACATCAGCTTCAAGAACTGACCGTTCACCTGCTGCCTAACATATCCCACCCCTTGACAGGTGCCATTATAACAAGATCATCAATGTTATTCGCCTCACTGATCAGTGGGTTTTGTGTTGTGACTGATTGGTGTACATTTTGTTGATTTTCTAAGCGAACAGAAGTTGACACCAAATCAACAGGGAATAAAAGTAAATGTAATGAATGTAATGTAATGATTTTGGTGCATAATGTCTTTTTTTTTTTTACCTGGCTGAATTTTAATTATTGACACGAAATACGCAAAACACTGAATACGCATACTTTGGCGAATGCTTTCAGTTAGGACCCCCTTTTGCATGAAACACTTCTTGTAACCAACTAACAGTCATCCTGATTCAGGATTTCTTTCCACTTTTCTTTACAGAACTAGTTCAGAAATATTCCTAGGTTGTCTGGTATGCACAGAATGTTTAAGATCTGATCACATATCTTCAATAATACTCAAGTCTGAATTTTGATATATGTTTTGGATTGTTGTCTTCTTTGTAATGTTCAACATTTTCCTTTTTCAGTTTCTTCACTGACTGTGAAATTTCCAAATCTCCTGTTTTCCTACCTCTCCTTTTTTTTTTCTTCATACAAACTTCAAAATGTTTTATTTTTGTATCATCAGTCTTAATTCACTTGATTTTGAAATATCTCTTGTTTCTCTGTGTTGTGTTGCATACTTCAGATACAGACTTTTGTGGTGAGATTACCATCTTCTGATGACCCTTCCATTTAGATGATGTTAGAACATGGCACAGTGAGCAGTGCATGTCTTCTCCCATGCCAGCCAAGTCCTTCTTAGCAGTGATATTAAGGCTTAGCTTTGCAAACATGACCAGAATATGAGACAGTTTTTGTTGGTTTTTGTGATCTTGTCTTGACTCTCTTGAATTCAAGGATTTATTTATATTATGTTCTGTTTAATAATCCTCTCTTATTTTGTAAGATTATGTTTAGTTTCAGCTCCTCAGTCAGACACTTAGATGAGCCTGTTGAGCGTAAGCACATCATGAGAGGTTTGAATTGTCATATATTTTTTATGCTCAGGAATTCACACCTGACTTGGATTAGACTTAAGGAATCAAATAAGATACTGTCACCAAACAAATTACAATAATGGATTCACTGAAAGATATCCAAACATTTGCACATACCACCATGTTGATTGTGCATTACAATCTGTAGAACTGTGTCATGTGTAGGGTTGTTTGAAGCAGATAATGTGCTTACTTCTTTTCACCTAGAAATAAACCAAGCATTTAATTTGACCAGAGCTGCCTGCATTCTCAAATACAACTATAACTCCTCTGGCAGATTTAAACGAGTCAAAGAACACATCACTATATGTTGTTGTTGGGTTACAAACAATATATCATGCAGCCCTAATATCAGGAAACGCAGCAATCCAAGACTGAAACGAGACAGTAATCGCGCTCACTCTAGCCAACTTGAAAAAGAGGAGAATGCAAGAACTAGCTAATTTCATTTGGCACTTTTAGGTCATGCCTGTGCATGTTTGCGTTTCACTGAAATTAAATGTGTTTGAAATACCTTCTCATCTCTCCCAAAGGGACGAGCTGAAATGGTTCTGTAATGGTGCTGTACTCCATGGAAAATTTAATCTATCCATTTATCAATAGGGAACTAAAACAGTGTACACATTATCCCTTCTTTCTGTCCCCTCCCTCTGTGAAAGACGAGAGCAGTCTAAAGATGAACCGTGTGGATCACGTCCCTCAGACGCTGGCCAGCCACAGCCGAGTCCCAGGGGAGGCTGAGGCCAGCAGCCGGCATGGCGCCGACATGCTGAAACCGGACCCCCGTGACACCTTTTTCAAGAGTGAGCATCAGTCTGCCTCTTTTTATCACTGCTTCTCTTACATACTCTGTTTCTTATGTTGTATTAGTCTTGTGGAGCACTGAATATTCTGTACAACTAAGTCTACCCCTTCCCATTTCTCATTTCTGTCTTTCTGATTATGCAGCACCCATGATTGACTCATCTCGGCTGGAGAACGTCCTGCCCTCCTGCCTGTACTCACCCACTTATGTAGTTAAGGACTTTCCCATTGCTCGCTACCAGGGCCTGCAGTTTGTAAGTCTCAGACGCACACACACACACTTGATCATTTGTTATATCTCACATGAATTGTATAAAGCTCGGCAATGACTTTGTTCTTTCACTTTGTCCTAAACATGTAACGCCTTACACAGTCAGGAGCATTTTGCTGGTCTAGGTCTTGTAGATCAGCTCTGGTTTCATGGAAGGTCGGGACATTTTGTTCCTGAAAATGCAGGGAAAAGAAAGCACAGTATGAATAGATGCATTACATTGCTGTCATGAGAATAATGTGAGAAATAGTAACGTTATAGGAAAAGAGAAAGACTTGCCTTTAAAATTTGGATTGATTTATTGTGCATGAAGCAGTCCAGTGCAGCTGACATGTTCAAATTGTGTAAGAAATATAGAGCAAAAAGAAATCAATAAAAAGAAAAGAAAAGGAGTTAAGAGGTTGCAATAAAGGCAGTAAAGGTTTTGCCGTGTTGTGTTGTTTTTTTTTTGCCGTTTTGCATCCGATGAACCTTAACTGCACCTGCTGCACTTTGCTTTTGAACTGCATAAGTGCACCACCAGAAATTGAGCAATGCTGCCCCCATTTGATCAGAACCTTTCAGTGCAGAACGTGTGTGCCTCCCTGATCACCCCAAGACAAGCGAGTCTCGTCCACATAGGGTCAGTGTTGTTGGGTCAGTGCTGTGTACTAATTGTTTAATCAATTGGGTTCAGTGTTAAGACAATTAAACTTGAGCTCCTTTGTTGGAGTAAACCTTCAGCCGCACCAGCTCTTTGTGAATAAGATTGAAAATCCCTGCCCTAGAAATGCATTTAATACATGTTCAATCAGAGATAAAATGACTAAAACAGTCTTCATTAATATATATTAAAGGATTGAACAAAAATAACTATGTATTCTTCATACTTTACTTTTGAGCTACTTTCCGTTTGTTAAAGTGTATGTTTATGGGTGAAGGCAATATTTCTGCCAACAGCAATGCTTATGTCATGTTTATGCACTTCTTTTTCTGTAATATCCTTGTTACGATTCTAATGTTCTGTTAAAAATAGTTTAAAATGACCAACATAATAATAATAACCTTTAATAGGGTTTTTAATGGAAATATTTTTAGCCTGTTCTAGTGAAAAAGCATCTTTGCTGTAGTAAAATATTTGATTTGATGTGTCTTTCTCCTCAGGTCTATCTGTCCTTTGTCTACCCTAATGACTTCACCCGGCTCACCCACATGGAGCGAGAGAACAAGTGCTTCTACCGGGAGTCGCCCATTTATCTAGAGAAGTAAGCTCACCTTCAGAAATAAGTAGAGAAAGGCCAGTCGTACCCATCACCCAAAACAGTCTGAATCATTCTGGAAGCATGCAGCTCAGAAAAATGCCTTCAGCAGAAAAGCCAGCATGCTCGATATCTTGACCTCTTTTGTGTGATATTTCATGCTTTCACCAGAAATACAAAAGCAGTGTCTTGTGATATCACCATTCATATGCTTTGAAGTTATTTTTATTAGAGGAATGCCTAGTATTTTTTTTGGTTCTTACAGTAATGTATTTTTCAGGTTTGGCTTCTATAAGTATATGAAAATGGATGAGGAGGAGGATGATAGGCCTTTCTTCTTCCCTAATCCTGATGGTGAGTGTGTGTGTGTGTGTGTGTGTGTGTGTATGTGTGTGTGTGTGTTTATATTGAACATGATTCAGCTCAGTGATCCAAAAACAAAATAAGCTTTTTTAGAGTGGTATTTACATAAGGTGTTTCATTAGAGTATGGCACATTCATATGGGCATAAAGACTCTGAATTGGAGCCAGGAACAAAATGGTTGAGATTGATTTCATTTCCAAACAGAGGACAGCCATATTGCCTGGAAGGACAATTTGAAGCCTTTTGTGGAAGGCTTCCAACTGGACAGGCATTTCAGCCTCTGTGGTCCATTAAAATGCCACAGAAACAGTAGGATTCAGAAGTCCTAAAAAAAAGACATATTTTATTCTTTTCTTTCCAATTTTCAATAGTTCTGTGCGCTTTGCAAAACAGCTGTGAAGACTTTCAAACAAATATCTTAATTCAGTGATTGTATGATGAGCTGTACCCCACCATTTACTTGTCTGAGAACAGCCAATTTTGAGGGAGCTGCCTTGTATTTTAATCACTCCTGTTGTGGCCCCCTTATGGTGATGGAGAGATCAACAACCTGAAGAGCAGAGCACAATGTGGAGAGACCATACATGTTTGACTTTTTAAACTAAAACAGACTACAAGCCGTCGCAAAATCTTGAGCATGTGCCTGCCCACCATGTCTTTACACTGCAATATGTAATGCAGGCACCTTGTAATTCACTTTGAAAGTAGCTTTTGTTTGCCTGTCTGCAGTGCTAAGATTACTCTTATTTCCACCAGCCTGGTAATAGTCTGTCATGTGGCATCAAGCTGACAACAATGAATTCTGGCATTTTATAGAAGCTCTCTAGACTAAATGTAGACATTCGAAATTTGTAACAGACATTTATGGAATTATTCTACTACTATATATGTTTGCAATTTTCTCAATTTAGTCCTGTCCACCTCCATCTGCTAGTTAGGACTCCCTAATGCTACCAGTGCTGGGGTGGTGAAAGCTTGCACATGCTTACCCTAAGTCACATCATTTTTGGACTGCCAGTTCTGCTAAGTCAGTGTTGGCTTGCATGACAATGAGTGGGGAGGGAGGCCATCTCTCCCGCCCACAGAGCTCTCTCAGGCTCCTGGCAACAGATGGCTGTGGCACTGGCCGAGAACAAACTCACAATCCCACAATGATCAAGCCAACGCCTATACAACTGCACCCTCTAGTGTTGACTCCTTTAGGACCAATTTACACACAAAGCCTCTCTCTGAATATTACTGGAGCCTCTTAGCTTGGCAAAATGTCCAACTAATTGTAGCAATGACAGCATGTGGTGCAGTTCACCCAGAGTCTTTTGATATAAATGTAAAAGTCTGCTGATTCATGCCACTAATGCCATAATTTCATGTGCTTGAAATGTGACATTACTAATGTAATGGTGATACAATACTACAATGTCTGGTCCATTCAGTTTCATGGTGGTAGATATAGTGACAAAATACAGATTTGTTTACCACATATCCATTAAGATGCTTCTGTTGGTTGTTGCTTCTAACAGATTTTCTTGAGGAGGAGGAGGTAGTGGATCCTGAGGATGAAGCAGAGATTGTTGGCACCCCTTCATCGAAAAAGACCACCCATCCCAGCCCATCCAGTCATACTTCCAGTCCCTCACAAAAAGCAGGGTCAATGAGAAATGAGGAGATGGAGCTAATGAGCCCAATGCTGAGGAGAAAACAAAGGCACTTCTTACGCAGGGAGGAGCCAGAGGATGGGGATACGAGAAGAGTGGATGGATTAGAGGTTCCTGATGGACAGGATGAGGGTGCAAAGCCAGAAGACAATGAGAATATAGTGCATGGTCGTTCTCTCGCTTGGATTCGAAAAGGTGCAGAGGAGCCGAAACGAAAGGGCCGTTCTGATGATCGCTCGCCAAAGCTTAGTAGGTCCGCCCTGCTGTTCCCTCAGAAATCCTCCCTTGTGGCTCTAACCAGTCGGGCCAAGCAGATCCTGACCAACTCCGCCCATGCCGGACGTTCTGCCAGCAATCACGGCCGTAACAATGTTCCTGTCCATGGCAACAGCCACCCCGGATACAACAAGGAGCGCAAGAAGGAGGACAATAAAATCTACATCACCAGGCCCCGCTCAGGCAAAGAAAAGAAAAGTTCTGTCTCACGGCAACCACGGGAGGTCTTCCCTGGGGTGTTTCTCTACCAGAATGGTAAGACCACCAAGCTGGTCAACCTCAGCTCCAAGCCCAAGACAAGTAGAGGAGCTCTGGGTGCATCTCAGCTCTTAGCAAGACCTCTCAGAGAAAACAGGGTTTTCCCATCAAGCTCAAACTCCAGCAGACATGCCGCAGTTCACCAGGCATCCAGCAGGGCGGCGCTCCTCAGTCAAACTGATAAGAGCAGGCGGGCATCAAGAGAAAATCCTCATCTTCCCACCAGGGGTAGCACTACTGCCACACCACCTTCTGCCCCCACTCCTCCCTCCCTCAACTCCTCAGAGAATGCTCTATCCTCTGAGCCTCCGCGAGTCACCTCCTACCTCCACACTTCTGAGATCACAGAGTCTCAGCCTCAGCAGGAGGTGGAGCCTGAAGCAGAGGAGGAGGAAGGTGGACTGTCAGAATACAGCTATGAGGAGGTTGAGCCACGACCTGGCTGGGCAGAGGAGGCCATCAACTGGCAGAGGACATTTTCAGTTAATAGCATGGACTTTGAAACACTGCGCTCTGACTGGAACGATCTGAGGTGCAACGTCTCAGGCAACCTGCAGCTGCCCGAGAGCGAGGTGGTGGATGTGTTAGCTCAGTACATGGAGAAACTCAATGAACGCAACGGGGGGTAAGGGGAGTGTGTGATGCTGCGGCCAGTGTGTCTCAAATGCAAAACTAATTTGGAAGCAACACTAAATACAACTTATTTTTGTAAATATTCATTATTTTTATGACAATAGAAGGATTTCAAAACCATGCACACATGAGCCTGCCCATTCAGTAGCAGCTTAGTCCATTCACAGTGAAGTCATAGGGCGTGTTTCAGTCTGGACTGCATTTTGAATGAGGCACAGTGCAAGACAGCAACTCTGGTCATATAATTATTGTTATCAACAAAACAGTTTTAAGGCCCTCTAGGACGAGTAATTCTATATCACTTCAAAATAATATAAATACACAGAAAAAAAAAACATACATAACTAGTTAAAACAACTAGATGTTAGAAAGATACGTATGTGTGTTTATGGAGTGTGAAGTAGTGGTGGGAGCCCAGCTGTGTTTACTCAGATACACACAACAAGCTGACCCAAATGATCCCAGTGCCATTTCTGCCATTCATGCGCTCTGTTTTGGCTCCCTCTACAGTATCTACACTCTGCTGCGGATCATAAACGTGGAGAAGAGGCGTGACTCAGCGCGAGGGAACCGCTACCTGATTGAGCTGGAACTGATGGAGCGTGGACGGAGTGTGGTGCGTCTGTCTGAGTACGTCTACTTCTTACTGCACCGCGGCCGGCTGGAGGACAGCCTGGAGACCAGCGACGGGGTGACCGCCTCACCTCCCTCAGCGCCCCAAACTCCCTCCGCCCCATCCTCCGCCCAGCCCCACGCCACCCCACAGTGGGGCACCGTCTATGCCAAGCCTCTGCTCTGCCAACCCGTCATGCTGCAGTGGAAATGGGACGTCATGGTGCACTTTGTGGTGCCCGGTGAGTGCAGGAGGACTGCACAAACATCAGTGTAAAGTGGTTGTAGTGCATCATCACGTGGCTCATTGCATTTCTTAATCTGAGTAGGAGATCACGAATACATCACATTAAAATATTTTAGTCTATTGGATGCAATTAGAGTAATAATCAGAGTTATAATCAGATTTCTCTGGCCTGTTCTAGACTCTGCTATTCTACAGTTTAATAAACACGAGGGGCTGATGATTCTCTGCATAGTTGTATGCAAACGTTTGGGCGCCCTTGGTCAAATTACATGTTTTTGTTGAAAAGAAGTACAAGAAGTACATGTGTTAAATTACTGAATTTAACAAATAAAATAATTATAAAGGCTTTATTTATTTGATAAATACGAATGTTTTTTTTCCGCTCAGGTGAAAATTAGAAATTTGCAGAAAAATCACATAATTAAGTGCACTGTAGAAGATGTGTTACCTATTGTCACTTCACAACAAAGCATGCAGTTTAATTCAGGGCGGTTTTCGCATGCATTTTTGAATATTATTTTTCCAGGCTTTAATTTATGCATGCAAAATATGTCATTTTTTTATCCACCTTACATCACTCTTTATAACATATTCAATATATATCAGGTACATTATTTTATGTGAGAATTTGTA